>CM053994.1:11329828-11780109 GCA_028641955.1 Protonibea diacanthus | reverse complement strand
TATATATATATATATATATATATAATAAATATAAAAATAAAACAATAAATAAAAACAGAATGCAAAGATTTGCTAATCATTTTCACCCTATATTCATTTGAAAATAGTAAAACATCACCATATTTAATGTTTTACCTCATCAACTTCATTGATTTTTCCAAATATATGATTATTCCAAACAGGTAACTTGTTAAGAAGACACGGGTGTCCTCAAATGTCAGTCTGCTGATGAATGTAAGTTGCACATGAATTTGTTCTTAATAAATATTTGGATGAAAAAAACTCAAATGCAAACATGTTCATTCATAAAATCTTTTATATTACAATTCTAGACTACCTTTTCAGCCATGACGTTACTTTATGTCCAGCTATTAATACACATTGAGTAGCAGGATGGCAGCTGAGATAAATTGATAAATGCTGCCACCTTGTGGTTCAAAGTGACTTTGTACAGAAAGGCGGAGATAAATACATCATCTGTTCTACACCATGCATCACTAAATCTTATTTACGTGACCTTTTCTCACATCACAGTCGTTAATTAAACTATATAAACTCATCATCATCTTCTGAAAAATATCAAGTAAACACATCAACCCTTGTTTGGCATGTCAGCATTGGTACAAGATAAAACGCCAAAAGGCAACAGGTCTAAGGCCTCTGAGGCCCTCTTCTCCTTGCCCTGATCGGTATTGGCCTCTTGATAATGCCCCTGACAGGAGCCCTCATCTGTGCTTGCAGTGGAGACCTCAGACCCACGCTTGGGGGGACCCTCTGTACGGGCCGCTGAGGCGGAGCGAATCTGCCATCCTTGAGCTCGTCCACAAAGCCCTCCACGCTGTCAAACTTTGAGGTGAGCTTCCCCAGCTCATCTTTTAGAGTGTTAAACTGCCTGTAAAGGTCTCCCAGAGCATCTGACAGGGGCTGGATCCTGGACACATGCAGGGACATTTGGGAAAGTACAAATGAGTAAATTATTTCAGTATTCCAACGAGCAGTCAAAGAGCTTTGGCACTGTAATCTTCCACAAGCTCACATGAAATAGGAACATTGTACACTGGCAAAACATAATCAAGAGGAGAACCAAGTCAAATTGGCAACGTGAACATGAAAGTCAGGACATGCTGTTAAGCAGGAACAGCACCATCATCTGCAGGAAACATCAGCATAACAGACATAAGAAAGGAAGTCCCTTTACAAATATATGAAAAATAGCAGGTTTTTGATCCTGCAGTCCAAATGAAATGGATAGTCAAGAATGTTCACATTAAACATGGCCTTAACTGTTGCTGGTATCATGGTCTAGAGCCCAATCTCCAAAGGAAAGGGTCAACAACTTGGAGTAATATTGGCCAGAAACACTCATTTCCCGTAAGTTTTGGCACCGTCGCCGTAGTGAGGTCACTTACAAAGCAGAGTCAGCCTTGTGTGGACCAGAGTAATCATGGATCACATTACTGGCTCTGACAGGTCAGTGGTCACATGCAGAACAACGGAAGTTACATAATTCCTAATTTTGTACGACTGTCGAGTGAACAATAAAATGTTCACTGACATCACTCGCTGCCTTCATTCTCCCACATTTAACCTCTCTCCTGCAAGACATTTCAGCATTTCTGTTTTCTCGTTTTGCTTCTCTGTCTGTTGCTTTGAGTCAGGAATCAGCGTGACCCACCTGTTGTACTCAGGTAGGACAGAGGCATGGTCATTGATCAGGAGGTCTTTCACCTGGGTTACAATAGCAAATTTCCAGTTGTCCAGTACCTGGGTCAGGTTGGAACAAGTCTTACCGCTGGTGTATTCTGCTGAAGAGAGAGATTTATGTTAGGAGTATGTTTACCCTGAACACAAACAAAATCTTGCAAACAAAAATAGTGCTTTTGAAATGAAACCTCTTTCATAATGATTGACAGATTGTGGAAAACTATAGTGTCCCTGACCTTTAGGGTCCCAACGTGAGCTTTCTTGTTTCCATTTCTGAGCTCCACATGTTAAGGTCATGCAAAGCAGGACCAGAACCTCCTTCATCTCCATCTTTCTCACCTAACCAAAAATAAAACAAGAACAAGATGTGGGTGCTGCTGAGAAAGGAGTGTTCAGGAAAGCGATGCTTTCACTTTCACACTTTCACTTGGAGAAAACCAAGTTAGGACTTCACTTATATATTTCTATGTAATAATCTGTAAATGACTGATCTGTTTTTTGTCATTTAAAATATAGAAAACTAAGGTTTTGTCTGTAGATTATAATTCTGAAATAAGATTAATGCATGCATATATTTGGGCTGGGCTCTAATCTACCTTCACTTAGTTTTACTGTTCGGTAGGTGAAAAACATTGCAAGGAATCAAATCAGTTTTACCTTTCTGTGAAGTAGTGCCAGGGGTCTTTGCAGGTCAAATCAGCAGAACACTCTCTCCGGTACAATCCTTCAGCAGTGACACACTGAGAAAACATGACCTGGACAGCACTCTCTTATAACTGCCTCTCTAATGTCCCAGAGCCATTCCCCCAACCTGCTCCCACCCACTTCAGTGATGCAGTGATGACACATTCACGCACACACATACAGTATAACATGGCACTAAAGGCAAAGCCCATGCAACGCATGCTATCGACGCCATTCTCCAATTTGTGTCTTGCAGGCTGTACATTTACTACAACGATAAATAACCCACAGAGTCTGAATGGGAGGTCCTGATAATCCCCTAACTACGCTCCATCTATCCTCCACATGTCTTTTAGCTGCTGTGGGTGGTGGAGGGCAACTGCACTCCCTATGGGCTCCAATCCAGAGGAGATGTTTGATGTAGCCGTGTGGCTCCAGTTTAGCATTCTTACTACCTACTGTAATACAATCTGCGCAACATCTGGGCTACAACGGACCCAGCCAGCAATGATCCCTTTAACACTCAGGGACGATGAAGCTGAAAATAAAGGGAATGCACTGTTTGGGGTTAATAATTTCAATAAAATAGAATATTTCAGAGAATATTTACAAAGTTCCATTGCAACAAAGTTCATACAGTTATTTTTTTTTATATATATATATATATATTGTTCCATCAATTCACTAAATTTGACATTAATCCACCCTGGATGACTGTAGAAATAAATTATGTGTAAACAGTCCCACTGTTGATAGAGGGTGAAGTAACACCTTTTAATTTTAGTTTCATTACTAAAACAGATTTTTTCAATCTATAATCTGGACAGTTTTAGTCAGGCAAATGGAGCTGGGCCCAAAAGAAATAAAAAAATATATATTTAAACGGAGCACATTTTCCTCCATTTCTAAATACCTGGCAAAAAGGAGTACTTTTTCCTTGTCAGCTCTGAAATGAAATACCTTTTGTCACAAGAGGTTCCAGCTCTGATCTCCTCCAGATTAGAGCTCTTTATTCCATTTGAAAGACTAATGCTGCTGCATCCTGCGCCGATGTCTGCAGACAGCAGTGATATTTGACATGAGGTTTTCATTACTGCTGAAAAGGAATCTGACCGGGCAACAGTCCCTGCCACCTGCACCAACTTTAAACCCAGAGACAATATACCACATGCTGTAAGAAGGATGGATCTCAGGCATACCCGGCAATGCTGCAGAAAAAGTTGGATCTCATTCAAAAGAAAATAAGATTTATAAACAAGGAAACAGTGAGATTTGTTCAAGAAAAACTAACAACCAACTGATAACCCTTCTGTCAACAACCAGTCACAGTAAATCTTTGTAAAAATTTGTAAACTCCCATTTTCCTAGATTCAAACTTGACACTAAAAATGCATTTTCCTTTTTTTGTGGTAGTGGTGGTGGATAATCTTGTGATCATCACAGACTAAAGTTCATAGTTCACCCATCTTATTATTTTCCACTACATCAGTGGAAATGTGTAGTAGCAGCAGCAGAATAGTGAGAGAAGGTATGTGTCTTATGTGCAGTGGAAGAAATATTGAGCAACACTACAGGTACAAGTCCTACTTTACCAAACTAGAAATGAAAAGGATCAGCAGGACAAAGTATAAAGGTAAGTTCCATACTCAATGTGCAGCAGAATGGCCGCTGTCACTGTTACAGTTTAGTTTTATTTTCTCTGTATTTTATGCTCAAAATACAGCTTACTTTTTATGTCAGGTGTTTACAGTCTATGAGCTGATCACATTGAATTGAACTGAATATAAATCGTTGATCTTCACAGTAAAACTACAGTATAGCCGCATGCACCATCATAAAACCGTACCTCTGTACAGGCACACAATCACGCACATGAATCTGCAATGCTGTGAGACTGTCCTCACAAAGTTATCTGGTAGGTCGGTTGTGACTGTGACAAATCACAATTTGTTTTTTCTGTTTATGCGCATTAGTATGGAAACAGATTTATGGCAGCACTTATGCCCAGTCTTATAGCCCCGTCTGGAGTCCACCACCAGCCAGTAGAGTCCCATCCAGCTCACTGCAGCTCAGTCCAGCAGAGCCAGAGGAAAGAATGACAGCAGTGAACCTGCACAGCCAGAAAGTGAGATAACCAGGCCTCTGTCTGTCTGTTTTTTAACTCACTGTCACAGTTGCTCCCTCCGCTGCTGCTTCTTATTGACTCACAGCAGCACATCACTTCATAATGACTTTATCAGAGCATTAATAGGAGGAGGGTTAAAAAAAGACTGATGCCAAACAGAAGGTGCACCACGAGGATTCTCATGTTTCCTGCAGTCATGTGACTGACTGTTAGCGTTTATAGAGGGAGACAGACGACCAAGAGGATGCTGTCGTCAGTTGCTATCTTACCTCATTTGGCTTTTCACATCCTAAAAAGCCTTACAGGAGGTATAATCGTTTAGGGTCTGTTTCCTGATCTGATTTTGATGACAGTTAAAGAGAAGATGGATCTTCTTCCACTGCCTGAACCAAAAGGTCGATGCCTCGCCGGTTGAGACTGTCCATGTCCTGCCCACATGGTGAATTTTACTATATTCTGCATTGATGGCTTGCTGCTAGCTCACAAAATCCAACACATGAATAAATGAGAAGATTTTGGAGCCAGAGGTGCTTTTGCTCTCATGTTGCTTCCTGCCAGTTTCCCCTGCTGGAGCCTATGCTAGGTTAAACACATCCTGGAGCAACTGCTTTACTGAACACAGTAAAAAAAATTCACCTAAAAAATGTGATCATATTTATTCTCAGTGGGGACTCTAACACATATTCATCACAGGGAATAATCCTGATATTTCTAAATAATTGTATTTATATTGTTCGGTGGGAGTTCAGTAAGTATATCCAATGCCATGTTAATACTATTGTTAGTAGAATATGAATGTAAGTTTTGCCTACCTTCATTTACAAACTTGACTGTATAGACAGAGTATTGGAAACAGTGCTGTCTGTTTTTTATTGTTTTATGTTGAAAGTTTTTACCTTTTCTGCCACGAGGCCTTGTGACTATTTAGGATCATTAGTTTGCTCTCTGGTGGTCACAGTGCGGAACTGCAGAACGACATTTAATTAGTCATTATCATCATTATCAGTATAAATGTTATTAAAATCATCATGTAGAGCTAACTATTAGTATGATTATTGCAAATTAACATTAACATCAGTACTGGTGATAAATGTTATAATAAATAGCTGCTTTAATGAGTTTTCTGGTGTTATGTTTATACCTTCACGGCCTCCTAAAACTTATGAAACACAGTCACAAAATAAGCAATCAAAGAAATTATTATTATGTAACGATTTTATGCAACACTGGGGCTCCACATTGCTAAACGTGAAACAGGGATTCACTGAAAATTAAAACACTGTGTAGCTGAGTGTTGCATGGTGATTTTTGTTTCTGCTAAAAAACAAACAAACACAGCGTTATCCACGCAGGACTCTGTAATTTTCAATATTAACAAGCTTGGATCTTGGATCTTCTCTTTCTTCCATTAAAGAATGTGCTGTTTATAGTCAAAGCTGCAGCTGTAGAAATGACAGACCAAGCTCACTGTACTGAGAAATGTTAAAGCATTTTTCAGGTTATCGTGCATGCACCTCACTCACTATAATGCACATTGTCATATCATATTGTCATTATCATTTTTTTTTCTGGTGTTTTTCTCTTATTTTCTCTGGGCATACACCATAACAGTTTAGCTTTTAGGTGGAAACATTACACTTACAGTCCAACTGGCAAAATAAATTCCAGTCCATAATACCAGGGCCAGCTGATCTGTCCTTCTCAGCCAAACAGCCTTAACTGCTAGCAATGACCAACTAGCTCACATGAAAACAATTAGGAATATATATTTTCCTGATGTCAACTCTGATCTGTATTAATGACCTTTGACCTTTTAAGTAGTTCAGTTTATACATGATTCATCTCTGTTTGTGTAACACTTATGAATCTACTAGTTTCCAAACTTTTTGGCTTGTGACACCGATTGAATTCTTTGAATCCGCAAGACAGTTCGCACACACTTTATGGTTCTCAGAAGAAACGTATCTTTTCCTCAACAACATTTGGATAGATTGCAATGAAATATGACACATTATTGTCCACTTCAGCTTCAAATGCAATAACTTTGATCCCCAAACTTTTCCTCTAGCGCCACCATCAGATCAAAATTTCTTCCTTCTTTACTTTGATTAATGACAGAATATTTGCCAAACTCATGACATTACCATTGGCCTCAGTTCTACGTTTATTTCTAATATTAGCATCCTAACCCACAAACTAAAATGATGAAAATGCTCAACATTATATGCATTAAATGCAAAGACAGTATGAAGAACGGACAGAGCTTGAGTCATGTCACCCGTTTCTGATGTCACGGGTTTCTAAAGCGCTGTTTTTGAAGCAGAAAATATGCAATGCTGGCCGCTGCCATAGCATTGTCATTATGCAAATGTTAGCATGATGTCATTAGCATTTACCTTGAAGCACTGGTGTGCCTGTATACGGCCTCACAGAGCTCCCAGCCTTGTTTGCTTCCCTTTATTTAGCTTGAGACCCCTTGTCGGGGCCTAGACCCTCGGGTTGGGCACCACTGTAGTGATTTATCAAGGAAACTGACGTTCCAAACTGATTAGCTAACTTTACAGCTGAACATGAACTAAAAAAAATACCCATTCTTTGTTTTTCTTTGTGTTTCTTTCTTTCAGTTACTGTCAGCAGGACAAAACACACACCGTGTCCAAATTGCATAACACTTGTTACGTGAGTAAACCTCAAATCAAATGTCTCTTGTTCCAACTCTTGTGTGTGTGAGTGTGTGAGTCTCCCTTACATGCTCTGATAGCTGTAATCCCCTCATTGTGACTCTCACATGATGAAGAAATCCCACGCCTCACAGCAGCCAGAGGCATGGTTACTCCACCTCAGCTCACATGCTGCTCTGTTCATACTGTAGCTTATGCTCCACTTAAGCTTGTGTCATTCTGACCAGCTAAAAGCACAGGGGGATTCATCTCCCAGCGGCTGACAACATGAAGAGATATTTCATGCTAAAAAGGATTTCTTTGCCGTGGTCGAGGAGGGACACCACGCAGAATGAGTCCAGTCCCCTCATACCAAAGGTACACAGTCACTTTTGAAGTTTTTTAATGTTAAATACATATGCTGTCTCTTTAAACTGTTATGTTCCTTTCTGAATATTGTGTAACTATGATAATTTGTTGCATTCCTGTGTGTCCAAAGGCCAGCTCCACAAAAGAGGACATTGAAGAGCTTGGCAATGTCACTTCTGACTTTCACCAAGCAGGGCCAACCAATGGACAGGACAACAACGCCCCTGTATCCACACGAGGCCGACCCCACTACAGATATTCTTTGATGGACTATTTCCTCAAATACTTCCTGTTCCTATGCAATCTGGTGTTCTCAGTTCTTGGCCTGGTGGTTCTTGGTCTGGGGATGTGGGGCCTTATCAGTAAAGAGTCATTTGCTCAGGAGAAGATCGGCAGTATCGGCACTGACCCAATGCTGATGCTTGTGACTCTGGGCTCTGTGCTGACTATGCTCTGCCTGTCAGGTTGTGTGGGCGCCCTAAGAGAGAACTGCACCTTACTGAAGCTGTTCTCTGCCACCGTGCTGGTGCTCATTACAGCCCAGGTGCTGGCCGCCATTATAGCCTACAGTCTACAAGATCAGATTGGAGGCTTCCTGCGGTCGGGGATGTTAGCTGCCATGGTGCGCTACCAGGATGATCTGGATTTGAGGTTCATCACAGACGAGATTCAGTCAAATCTGCAGTGCTGTGGGGCGGATAACTACCGCGATTGGGAGATCAACATGTGAGTAGAGGGTGACTAAAAGAGTACATCATGACTAACGATGTTGGAATGCCTTTAAAAAGTAAATATGCTGCTCAGTGTGTTAATGGATGTTTTTACCTTTCCTCAGATATTACAACTGCTCAGCTCCCGGAGTGTTGGCCTGCGGTGTTCCTGTAACATGCTGTGTGGACCCTTTGGAAAACGGCACAGTGTTCAATTCTCAGTGCGGGGTCGGGGCGCAGCAGCTGGATGAGTTCACTGCTCAGAGTGTGATCTTCCTGGGCGGTTGTCTCGGGGGAATCTCTCGTTGGATCGAGCAGCACCAGGGCCTGATAGGGACTATAGGAATTGTTGCTCTGGGGGTCCAGATTCTGACCCTGTTTATCACTACACGGCTCATAGAAACCATCCAGTGGCATAAGGTTTACATATAACCTTATATATTCATTGGAGGGGGAATATATTGCATGCTGATATTTAATGAGTACTGAATGTTTTTGGATCTCCACCTTGTTTATCACCTGTAGTAAATATCCATTCTCAACAAAACTCAGCTTGACTGAGTGCATTATACAATCAGCTGAAAAATACATGTTTTAATTCAGAAAGGAAGTCCATCCCAACCCTACACATTAAAGGACCAGTTTGTAGGATTTAGGGGAATCTGGTTGTGTAGTTGGTGATTACAACCCCCTCGCCTCACCCTCTCCTTCCTGTCAGGACCGAGAAACTACAATGGCTGTAGATACAAAAATGCAAAAAGCTCCACCTAGAACAAGAGTTTAGTTTGTCCATTCAGGGCTGTTGTAGAAACATGCAGTTCAACGTTGCGGACTGCTGTCTTTCAGGTGATTATATACCAATGATAGTTATTCATATTTTATTCTATATTTTGTGAATAGAATGCCCCAAATCTTACACACTGGACCTTTAAAGTTTAAAGGTGCACAGGATGTAGCATACTATCACTTTACTGTTTTGATTATGTTTTGGTTGCTACTCTTTGTTGAAAAGGGACAAATAAAGCATTATAATAATGTTTCAAACACATTAACATGGTTTACACATGACACACTAAATATGAAAAAAGAAATGTTTGGAACTGTTGTAAGAAAAAAAAAAACAATTGATTAAACATGATGCTGTCAATTGTGCAGAAACTCCATCTTTGAAGACAGTAACCAAGCTTCCAGAGTTACACCTGCCACTACCAACTCAGGCAATGACACAAGGACAGATTCAGCATCAGCAGGTGGCAGACATTAAAATAACAACTTGAGAGTCTTATGAAAATAGATTTAATGGATAAAACAACTGAATAAGTGCAAAATATGCATCTTTTGTTCTCAGCAGAGAGACTCAGATGATGCCATACTGAGCCAGCTCATGTAGCTCCAGATGGCTGTACGCTTCCCATGGGCAGATTATGGTGATATCTGAAAAAAAACAAATAATGATTTTTTAAAAAATGAATAGCTGTGTGGTTTGTGGGTACTTTTTCATGGTGTGGTGTCTTAACTTCTGCTTACCAGTGCCAAGCCCTTCCATTCCTGGGATCTCCCCTCCAAAGCTGAGAAAGAATGAAAGCTTTATTGCAGGGAAATACAGATTTTCTAGATGACACTCAGACAATTTACACAAAAAAAGCTTACCCAATTACGCCCCTCTTGGGAGGCTTGCTCTTGAACTGGCGCCTGCTCCTCTGTTTGAACTGGGGTGGGCCGGATCCAGGGCCGGTAGCCCTGAGGGGAGCTTTGTTGCCAATCTTGGCTTCAGGTTTGGCCAGATCCAAATTCATACTCGTTGTTTGAACTGTAATGGCACAGTCATAAAAAGTGATGGAATGCATGAAAATAATGCAGCCAAATTTAAATACATTGCATTCTAGACATATTCCCACTTTACTCTGTTACTCTGTATTTTGTTACTGCGCTGAACAAATTGATATGACTACTGATTACAAACAACTTAATAACTGAATATCTACAGACTTATACTTGCAGACACATATAATGAAGACTGCTGTAATTCCACATTCACATTACTAATTAACCCTCCACAATGGCTTCACAGCACCTTTATAATCAGATTACTGCAAGGACATGCTGAATTTATTTGTGGTCCTAACCTGACAATAGTTTATTAATTACTCAGATCAGATTATCTGCCAGTGGGGATGACCAAACAACATTTGTATAAAGAAAATATATACCCAGGGTGAGATACATATTAATACAATAACCACTAATTACTTTATAAATGACAATGAAGCAAACAGGTTTTAGCACTTTTGTGTACAAAATTTAACTACAATATGTGATATTCTAAATATTGCTAAAATGGACTCACTCGATTTATAATGTATAATCTTCAGTTTATGTTGTTTAATAAACATATAATTTAATTTATACATTTATACATTTATGATCATGTAAATTCAGTTATATGTTTACTATTTAGGTTATAGGTGGCGTTCTGGACGAGAGGTGTTTCTGTTTTGTATCAGAATATACACCTCTCCATTTTGAAACCACCACTATGACCTCAGTGCTATACTGAAGGTCCCATACTTTACAAATCTCCCCTGTCCCGCTTATCTCTGGAGCTCTATCAAAAGTATTTTCATACTTTCACAGTATTTATATGATACCTAGACATAGGCATCGTACACTAATAGATTTTATGGATTGCACAGTGAAGTGTATGTCCCTTCTTGAATAGGTTTACCAATTTCCAATAACATTTTAACCTGTGAATTGCATTTATTCAATAAACTGTTTACTAATTTAAAAAGAAAATGCAGAAATTTCTCACTTTTCTCATAACAATAAAAGAAAAATTATATCTGAAGTTGAAAATAAAGAAGAATGACAAAATAAAATTCATCATATATAGTATAACAATATTCATTATGCGTTCAAAAAGCACATGAAAGTTGAAATTACTCTGCAGCTCGCTACTTATACTCACCTCCTGTGTTGCTGTGTTATCTCTGTCGGTCGAGTCGTAGAGATCAGGGCTGCTGTTAGATGATGATGAGTTTGTGTTTGGTGAAGCCCTCTTATACACCACAGACTCTGAGAGGATTAAAAGTCTGCCGACCAATGAACTTCAGGGCTCTCATCACTTGTGTACACACAGGTCTTTCACGTTGTTCATGGAACAGTACATTCATTAGAGATTAACTCACAGTTTAAAGGATGTCTGAGCTGGGATGGACTCGAACAAACACACGACAGTGTAGAAAGATGCAAAAAATATGCAGTGGAGTAAAAGAAGCTGTGAAATTATCTTCAGTATCTCCCCACCACCTGCAATATTATGCAACATCTGCAGCCAAGAACATACTAGCATGAACAGCAGCAGTATTTTCCTTTCATCAGCAGTCTCTCAGATTGAGTTGCATTATGTCTCCCTGAAAATCCCCGACACACACACATGTACCTCCCACACACAAATTCAGCTTGTCTCTGTAATGCACTCCAGTCACACATATGCACACACACATGGGACACACACTTTTTGTGGTTATTTACACTCCTGTCTCTGAAACAAGAACACACACATCACACCAGCCTGAGTTAGGATCATTACTAGTATTTCATGACCTGTAATTAGTTTTTGATGACATTATTTAATCCTCCACATACACTAAACTGTTGTAATTTTAGCCCACTACATTAATCTGACAGATTAATGGAGCATTGTGTAGGATTTGGTTACATCTAGCATGTACTGTCGTAAATTGCCAACCCCTCTCCTCACCCTCTCCATTGAGATAGTATTGTGTGCGGACTAGTGATGTGTCGGACGTTAACGAACCGGTTCAAATAGTCAGCTCTTTTAAGTGAACGATCGGAGCCGGCTCCAGTACGTGAGCCATTGAGTGATAGTAGAAAAAGAAGCAGCATTTCGATGCTTTTTATAGTTTTTATAGGTGTCTCTATCTGCTTTGTGGAGCAGAGTGGTTCTACAAGCAAGTTAGTGCATTCACTGGGCGGTTTCAGAGAGTTTTAAGGGTCTGTAAACATAATGAATTGATGAATCAATTGGCTACAGCAATTTATTGATATTAGAAAATTTAATTTTTACTCTTGAATACTTCAGTAAAAGGATGTATTCAATATATACATGATATGTGTGTACACACAAATCATAAGTCAAAGTCGGCTCTTGGTGATCTGAGTCAAATGATCTGACTCCCTAAAAAGATCCGAACTTCTCATCAGACAAACAGAAATAACGCGCCATCTAGAGGCGGCAGACAGACGTCATTGCAGCCAGTTACCATGACGTTTCCAGCGAAGATCGTCTATTCCGCAAATATACCACTCTGATACGATTATTCCACCAGGCGGAATTACTGCCTTTGACGCTAAGTACGTGTTTTAGATGTCACGAACACAGTGTCATAGTGATTAAAACAACTCTTTTCAACAAAATGATCACACAAAGGTCACTTCAGAATACAGATACACCAGCACAGCTGAGCACCAAACTGTACCAGAGTACCCGGAAAAAAGGGCACAGAGTGGGAGCTTGCCTTTTCCTCCGTCCTCTGTCGCTTGAGGTTGAGGTTCGTAGGTTAAAGGGCACGCACGCCGCTCCGCGTGTGTTGTTGTTTTGTTGAGATTATTTGTAATGTACCGAAGTAAACTGCAGCAACATGGGGAAGAATAAGAAGAATAAAACCGACGAGTCAGGAAAACAAGCCGACAAGGCCGGAAAACATCCAAGGTAACGTTAAGGAAGCTAACTAGCAGCTAGCTGTGTTTAGCTTCCCGTGTATTTAAGTGACGACAGGCAGGTTATCTGAATTATTCAATGCTTTCGAAGTCTAATGTTCACATGTACGTGTTATCTGGACTGCAATGTGCCCAAACTTCAGTGATAAGAAGCTCAAACGAAATGGGAAACCCAAGAAAGCCAAGCCAGACCACCTCAAAGACATCCCATTCAGGCTCCGAGAGATAATGAAGAGCAAAGAGAGGATGAAAGCAGGACCTGTAAAGACCAAAAAGCTCAAAGAGGGTGAGTGTGAAAGCTTCGGTACTTTTCTCATGCATACATATACTTCAGTGGGTTTGTTAACAACCAGTGATGTGTCTCTTTAGCCATCTCCCCTAAAGGTAAACCAGAGGAGTCCCACGATGGAGACATACCTGTCCCACATTTCAAGAGGAGGAAGCAAGAAAGTGAGAAAGCATACGTGAGGCGCATGGAGAATGAGACAAAACACGTCCTCTTCCTCACCAAGAACCAAGTAGACAGAAAGCCCGAGCTGGATCTGGACAAACAAGAGGGGTCTGCAGACAAGGTCAAGTCTGCGAAAAAGAAGGAGTGAGTTGATAATATGTGTTTGGTAAATGGACTGTACTCGTGTGGCGCCTTTCTAGTCTTCCGACCGCTCAAAGCGCTTTTACACTACATATCTCATCCACGCACATTAGTGACTGGCACCTTGCATGGCAGGCAATGCCAACTGCTTAGTTTTAGGAGCTAACCATTCATACACATTCACACCCTGATGGCGCAGCCTTCAGGAGGAACTTGGGGTTCAGTTTCTTGCCCAAAGACGACATGCAGACTGCAGGAGCCAGGGATCGAACCGCCCATCGTCTCATTAGTGCTTTACCTCCTGAGGATGTCAAGCAAAGATGGGGTCGTTTAAGTTAAACAAGTGTTCAGTTAAGCATTTGCATAAATATGAAATATAAAAGGCTCAAAGTAACAAAAAACATAACCATTCTTATTTTCAAAACAAGGTGAAGTCTGCACATGAATGCTTATGCACAAATGCTTAATAGAGCACCCTAAATCTTATAAACCAGACAAGTTAAAACAGGAAAAGTTCCATTATTTTACCAAAACAGCAATACTAAACAGTTTTTATGAACACTGAAAAGTGCTGTACATTGCATAGAGACGGTAAAAACACAGCATGCAGTTAGATGACAACAGCAACAGTAAATAACAAAAGGGAACTGCCCTGACAAAACACAGAAATGTAAAGCGATTCTCATCCCTGGATGCTGCATGTCTAATTATTTTAATCTTTCCTTTCTTGCTATACAGGCATGATAAAGGCAGATTACAAAGGCTACATCAGAAGAAGTTGGACAGACAGGAGGCCACGATGGAAAAAGAGATGTTTATAGGTAATAAAAATATATTTTTTCTGGAACATTTGACACTAAAGGATGTGAGGGAGCAGGGAGCTTTTTCCTCTATGATTCAGTGCAGGCACTCAGCGGCCAAATCCGCGGTGCGTTTATGATCATCGGGATCTCGGCGGTGTCATTGTGTTTGGCACCAGCTGACAGTTCCCTAAAAAGGCGTTCATTTGTATCAGAAAAATATATTGTCCCCAAGCCTGGTTTATCAAAGCTTAGTAAATAGCTCAGAGTAATTTCCCCAGTTCTCAACCGAGAGGCCGCTCTGCTGGAGAGGACAGCACAGGTTTTCAAAATAACTTTTATTTGTCTCAGGTGACAAAATTCTCCCCTAAACTCTTCTCAACATTTTCTTCAGTCTGTCTTGGATTATTATTTTAGTTTTCCAGCCAACAAGTCTGCTGAAATCAGCCTTGAATATTGAGCACAAAGACAACTGCACATTACTTCAGCTCATGAAAAATGGGAGCAAAAACAAACGTGTTTATATTTTTGGTGTGTGTGTGTGTGTGTGCGTTTGTCTAATATATAGAAGTGGATCAAATTGTCAAAGCAAAATAAGATTTAAAAAACTAATTTTTTGTTTTATGTTTTGCAGATTATGTTCCCTTTGGTGAGGTTTCAATGGCCCCGCCGTCTTTGAGCGCCAAACCAAAAAAGGCTCCGGTCAGATCTCAGGTAATCTGCTTTGCATTATCTTATCATATATTATGTCCATGGTCTGAATGGTTTAGAAAGAAGTTAACTCTTTCTCCTATCTCCATCATCCAGAAAGCATCCAAGGAGCTGCTCCTCAACTCTATCCTCGGCCACACCGTGGCCTCAACGACCAAGCCCTCGATGGCCCGACAGAGAATCATGGAGGAGGAGAGAGAGCGGGCGGTGGAGGCCTACCGTCTTCTTAAGAAACAGAGACAACAGCAGCATGAGGCCAGGACTGCCAGTGTGGAAAAACTCAAAAACCTTAAGTGATGTTTCATGTCAAAGAATCAGTCAGCGGGGAAGACCAGAAACTGCAATCATATGCAAACACTCAGCAGACTGTGTGTGTGTGTTATGTAACTCTAGAACTGATACAGCAGTGGTTGATCCTACCACAATGTAGCTAACTGTCAGGGAAAGAGGCAAACATTTGCATCCACTGGCCACAGTACGAGGTAAGTAATTATCATTGTTCACCTGCCGCGGTCAGTATCAGGTGTTCAGCTCAGGAGAGAACAGGACATTCAAATTGTTAATGCCTGTTTCGGTGTCTTCTATAAAGAAGATAAACTGATCACCACCGACTAAAGTGATGACAGACAGCCAGACAGACGACTTCAGTTGATTTCTCACCATTGTGACTGTGTTGGATGTTCACTGGCAAGGGTTCATTTGTATTTACACGGTTTAAATACTTTCATCTTAAGATGATGACATTTATAATATGATAGAGGGATAAAATCATCATCAAAAGGTTGTACCTCAAGGCTGCAATACACCTCTGTGTGTTTGCTGTGGTTCCACTAGATGGCAGTCCCCCAGTAGAAAGCTGGTTGTTTGTATGAAGTTTGGTCTTTTGTAATGCAGTGTAATAGAATAATTTCCTATTGTACATGTTGTTACCAGGCACAATTTATATAAAAAAATGTAAAGTAATTAAGTAAATAAAACAGTCCTACCATCGGGTCTTTTTAGTAGCTTTTCTGGAGCTTTTATCTGATCAAATGCTGAAGTTTGTCTCAATTGTAGCTGTTCAGACTCATTTTTTTATTCTTGAGCACTGACTGGCTTTTCTGAACTTGAAACAACTGTCGAGAAAACATTAAGTAGCTGTCATGGAGCTTTCAACATATCATCTTTTGAAGATCAGGGTTTTCCCAAAGAACTGACTGTGGACCTCGGTGTATGTAAGAATACGTTTATAATAAATATTGTTCATAAACTGTTAATACCTTGTTTCCGTTTGTACCTCTCTCAGAGTCTGATTCCTGGGATAAATAAACCACATCAGCCATTTTTAATGCTCATTCGAGCCTGGCACAGCTATTTACTTTCATAATCCTTAAAAGGTTTACCCTCATGAACAAGACCTTTGTTTAAATGTTGGCATCTGGGAGAAACCATAGACATTTTGTTGGACAGGATCATCTTTCACCCTAGAGCTAGAAGCAAAGATGTAAATATTTTTTTTCCAAGAGTGATCCACTCAATAATATCACCAGACACCGTCACCTATTAATACTGAATCCTTGTTGTCTGGTCTGTGTGTTTGCAGTCATTCCTGTTTGATCAGCTTTTCTTTTTTTTCCCTCTCTCTCTCTCTCTCTCTCTCTCATGTCCGTCTGTCCGCTGAAGGTTGTCACAGTGACAAGGAAACGCATTAAGTGGGGACAGCTGCTGGTGATTGGTAGTGCTGACTCCCTTGAGCTGAGCTCAACCACCACTGCACTGGTCATGTAACTGCCCGTGTCCATGTGCACAAGACAGCTATTCATATTATCAGGGGATTTAGAGTTGGTGTCTGTCAGAGAAAGATGTTTGTTTTATTTCAGTTCAAGTCACTGTTGATCAGGAATTAGTGTCTAATAGACTTGAAATAGATGCCCTGGGAAGGCTTCATGTTATGCTGTCAAGCTCTTCTGTACACCTTAGATGAGATGCATGGGTGAAATACAGCTGGATCTGTGACAGAAGACCATATCTATGACAAAAAGAGGGTGATGTTTTTGAAAATGCAAAGAAGGCGGTGTGTCAAATGTCAGAATCCTCCCAGTTTTATTTGCGTTTGGAAATGTCCGGTTCGTTTTAAAAGACCTGCACTCCTATTTGCATTCGCAGCTCTTTGACGTCTACATGCAGGGCATCACGGGGTGCAGGCATGAGGCGTCGCGGAGTAAAATCTTGACATTTTCGCACATGTTCTCTGTCTGATTTCCAGTTGGTGAGCAATTTCCTCTCTGAGCGAGTACTCATGGCTGCTGACAGTACAGGGTGGTGGGAGTAATTGGGAGAGAGCCTACTCAGCCTGCTGCTAGGCAGCCACAGCTCACTCTGAAGCTCTCGGTGAAGAAAGTGTGTACGTGTGCGAGCATGTCTGTGTGTGAGAGACAAATTAAATGTGAATAATTGTTCATCTCCCTGTAGCGAAAAAGGAATAACTCATCAGAAGTCAAAGTAGTTAACCGTGCTCATTTGTCCCTTCATAATAATGTTTTGAATACAGCATGTTTATTTCAGAGTCATATGCGCACGGTAGGGTCTAAAATTTTATTTCTTATGAGGTACTCCGTTAAATCCAATGCCTAAACTCAAAATGTAAGTGCATCCACTCAATGGATGTATTGTTAGATCTCATGAAAACATGGCTACATCATCACTCTCACTGCCTGCCTAGAGGTTTACAGCTTTGTTGAGCACTATAAGCCCAAACACCGCTGTACAACAGCCAATCCCTGCTCGGTACGCTAGGTAATACTAAAAGTTTATCACGCCAACATATGTAAATAAGTGTTAGACATTTCCTCCTGCATTATTCCATCCCACAAACAGCCAACAGCCACACAGGATTTAAGCAACCTTTACAGGTTTAATAAGTTAAAAAATGTACACCTCTTACATCAAAACAAAATCATATGGCTTTCAGGGGAAGTCTGAATCACAACAGTCAGCAGATGTGTGATAAAACATTATTCATATGTCTGACAAGAAAAAAAACAACATCTCAGTTAAATTACAGACCTTTAAACTCTCTGTACCTAATCCTTATCTGCTGTTTCTCTACTACCGATGTACGGTAGGTCAGTTGTCACTGAAAATGTTACACATTGTTTCACTTTGGGATTTAGATTTTGTAGAAATCTAAAATGTAAAAAAAGCAAAGAACAGTTTTCCTTGTACGGATACATTCATGCTACTCTTTCTCTTGGATTTTTGTCCACGGAGTGAAGCTACAAGTGAGCAAAGCTGGATTATAGTTTGAAGTAAAACGTTGCCACAATGTGAGAATGGAAATGAAGTAGAGGAGCTCAGTTACAGCCTTTCCATATGAAAATAATTTTGGCTATACATACATTAGCCCTCATAAGCAGTCCGCCTCTGATATTGTCAGTGTCTGTATAATCCTTGATTTATGACCTTTATGCATACAGAACAGGCAAGCAGCTGATACTAGGAATTCTGGTGGTAGAACGAACATCTGGTCAAGATTTCTTTCGTAGCTGTGACAGTCTTTCGTGCCCTTATGGTGGTAAGGACTCGGATGAACGAGGCAGGGAGCTGCTACTTCCAGGATTCGAGGACGGCGCTCTGGCTCGTGGGATCATCGCTTCTTGGTCCATCTGTAGAAACGTACAGAGAAGTGATTGTTTCAGATGTTGACAGGAGAAGGAGATGTTCTCTGTGGGTCAGATATATTACATACACACTCACCTTAGTCAGACCCTTTGCAATCAGGGCTATTTCAGTAGGCTGGTACACACAACTTCGTAGTCCATTATAAGCAGCATATGGAGACGTAGGCTTTGTGGGTACTAAAGGAAAGGCAGAGGAGGATTGGAAGTTAAGAACAGTTTAATAATGCAGCTGTGAAGGCACACTTTAAAACATCTGCCATTGTTTAAAGAGCACGACAGTCTCTGTAGCAACAGACATTTACTCAAACTGACCAGTGAATCAATATTTGCTGCATCTGTCGGGATAAATTAGACACATCACACGCACCGGACACTGCAGTATGTACTATTTTAAATATGTGAGACCATGTAAGCTGTTTACATGTAAATAAATAACATTATTTACAACTTTGTAGCTGTGATGTGGTGAGTGTGACTGATGTAACTACCTCATGATATCGGCCAAGGACACAACCTTCAGTAGGTAGGTAGGTCAGACTTTTGTCCTACAAAAAGTAGTTTCGTGAATGGCACATATTTAGCTTTATCCTGTAAGTAGATTCCTATGGGTGCTGCCAGATACTAATACAGGTGGACTAAAGACAATTACTGTTGACACGCCTGACATCTCAGATGTTATCTCATATCTGTTTTCTAAACAGGAACCCTAACCCTTTTGGTTTCCGTGTTTGTTTTGTATGGCAGGTACCAGATCAGACCTCAACAGACAATGCTACAGTTTCCTGTGCTGAACTCTCAGGGCCACGATATCAAATGAATGATTGTACTGTGGTTATTCTCATGTATTTCATGATTAAACGTGCTAACAAGATGTGAGTTCACGGAGACAAATAGCAGCAAAAACAGATTTCTCTTCTAGTGCCACTTTCCCTGTGGCACTAGAAGCAGTAGATTAATGGTACCTCCGATTAGCCTCCCTCTTGTGCTTCATTATTTCATATAGCTCACCTGTGCTTGGTTGAAAACGTGCATGCATGAATAAATCATTTAATTGGAGTGCTGTTTTGATTATTCATTTTGAATTTTTGAGTCTGCACCCGATGAGACACATTGATTTTGTAAGATTAATATTAGACCATGTACCTGTTGGAGGCTCATCCATAGAGAAGGCTTTATTCTCCATGCACACGTTCTGGTGGGGTGCCTCTGGCTCCTTAAGGATGTTCTCATAAACCAGGCTCCTGGCAGGATAAACATGATCTCCATCATGTGGCTGCTCCTGGTCCGGGTCCTGCTGGGTCACTAAGCAGATCTCTGGAATGACGTAGAGGAAGAGGAACACCAAGGCATTCGACACGACAGCTACAGCCAGAGTAGGATCGTCCCAGCTGGGATTCCCGGCCGCTCTATTACCATAGATGTACATGACAATCCAAGCTACCCAGATAGCCAATGTGAAGAGCCCTGTGACCAGGATGAAAGCTCCATCTCGGCGCCACTGCTTGTCCTTGTGTGTCAGCGAGGGAATAGCGACCAACACCACAGCTACCAGGAGAACCATCACGTAGATCAGAGAGATCACAAAGTCCAGGTTATCAATGATGCAGGACAGGTTGGGGACAATGACACCTCCAGGTGGGTTCCTGACCACAGTGATGATGAGCCACTCAGTGTTGATGATCACCTCGACCAGCAACAGACCCAGGGCTCCCAGGCATAACATCCAGCTCTTAGGGCCCCGGTCTTGTCGCTTCAGCAGGGCCAGCCACAACCCATGCATCAACAGGCAGGCCAGACAGCCTGAGAACAGTACTCCAAAGAGGAACCTCCGCGCAGCACAGCTGGTGGAGTACCGATCCACAATGAAGGCAAAAGCGAGTCCAAAGAGTCCCAGAGTGAAGATCAGAGTGCCCGCCTGCAGTGCCACCATAGCCTTTCTCTTCTTGTTTGTCACAAACGGTAATGAGGCCAAAAGGATGACCAACAGAACAAAGGATGTCACCACACCAGCAGCAGCAACAGCCTCCACCACGACCCCCCACACTGTAGTCAGGTCACACAGGTTGAAATATATGGAGCTGATGCTGGGGCCGCATCCTTTGGGAGCGCTGGCCATGACTTCACTGAAGTTTTTTTTTTTTTCTTTAAGTGGTTGCTGTAATAAAAAAATATATATATATCCCCATTAGTCAAATAGGTATGCAATAAACATGACTCCGAGCTGTATTATCATGCATCTGAAAATAAAAGATGGCACCAAAGACTAGTACACACTGTACTGAGCTGATGCTGCCCATTGAAATAAATTCAACAAGTCTCTGAAGAATCCAACAAATTGCCTCCCCTGTCTTTAATTACAGCGTGGACTCATGTTGTAATCACAGCTTAGTCATGTTACTCCATCTCATTTGCAGAAGCATTTTATTCTACTTATTCACAGTATTCCCACCAAATCTATCTACTAGTGTCATTCCGTTTGATTTAAAGGTTATTTTGTAATCAACTTTACTTCCAATAATCTCCCAATTAGTCAGTAATAATCAAAAACACCTATACTTGTCTACAGTTATCGATAGAGCCTTAAAACGATCGAAGGACGGTCTTGAAGTAAACTGAAATATTATGGCTCGTGTATATACTGAGAGATAAGTACAAATTATTAAGATAAATAAACCATTTCAAAATAAATGTCTGTAACCAAAACAGGTTTTTTTTTTTAAATTTAGCTCATGAAAAGTAAGTTAAGTATCATTAAGTAGACAACAGCACGATGAATTTCTCTATAGACTTCTTACCTGGACGCGCGCAGTTGTGGCCACCGCTCCAACAGGTGACACAGGTAGATTCACTCCGATGCGGATGACACACTTAAAAAATAAATAACATAAATAATTAAAAAAAAAAAAAAAAAAAGTTTCCTTTTTCTGGGGGTACACGCTCATGGACAGCCCACCACCTGCCCACTCCTCTGTTTTTACTGAACAATGATATGATCGACTAACCGGCTGTTGCGTTAAAGCAGGTGTTCTTCATAGTTGTTATTATTCTGTGGGTGTGATGCTTTCGGTAACCGCACTCTCTTTGGCCAACCTCTTCGCTTTGAATATTCCGTGCGATTAACATCCCAGCCTACTTATTTGTTACAGGCAGCTTACGTTCAAACAAAGGGGCCACTCACCTCTCAAGTGAGACTTTTCCACTTCTAGCCCATATAAAACACTGTCTAAACTGTGTGACCTGTTTTCACGTGCGTCAGACTTCAAACGCGTCGATGATTTGCGATTAATGGTTTTCACGAGTTTGGTGATTAGATCCCTTTTAGTGGAAGAAGTATTTCAATCCTTTGCTTAATTAAAAGCTGCAACATAAACTGTGAAAATACTCAATTAGCCTATCGAAACTAAAGGTGCTGACCCTGTCAGTGTTTTTTTTTTTTTTTTTTGTTTTTTTTTTTTAAACTTTATTTTTTCCAATCAATGAAACATGTACAGAAATACAAAAACACAAAAACACAAGGGGGGGATAAACACTACTTTGTCACAAAAAGATGCCATTTTGTCCATTGTGAAACACCCAGCTCTGATTTGAGTCGAAGACTATAGGTCAATTGTTCCATAGTTCGAATTTCTTCCACAATGTCCATCCAGTGACTCGACCCTGTCAGTGTTTTTATAGGTCTATAATGATGTTTATGATGAGATTAGTAACTAATTCTGTCAGACAAATGCAGTTTAGTAAAAAGTACACATATTTGCCTCTGAGATGTAGAAAAGTAGAAGTATAAAGCTGCGTAAAATTACTCAATTTTACTCAAAAATACTCAAGTAAAGTAAAAGTAGTATTAGCACTACAGTACTTGAGTAAATGAATGACTCATTTAGTTACATTCCACCACTGGTTTTGTCTTTAAAGCTGACTTCTTATGAAATGATCAGCTGCTGCACATACAGCAGCTCACTTTTGGCCTACTTTTGGTTTATTAAGGTTGGTTAAAGAAGGATTCAGCTCTAATGTATGCCATTTAGTACACACAATCACAATCATCAAGTAAATTAGTACTTGATATAGAAACATAAACGGGCTTCTGGGAAACCTAATCAGACCCTCTTAAAGGACAACATCCAGTGTGCAGAGCCACCTGGTGGAAAATAATGTTACAGGAGAGGTGGACTCCTGTGTTACATAATCCAATCAGATTACACAACAAAACAGAGTATTGAACTCTTATAGGCCATGTCACTTAACCACCAATTGATTGGTAGGAACGGTGACGATGCCGTGGTTTTTATGCTTTTAAATTGTCTCTAATTAATAAAACATTCTTAATCATCTCTGAATGAATAATGTCTTTTTTGCACATCGGAAACTCGCTGAAACACTACGATAAATATGACATTATCACAGCCAGTCTTTGCTATTGTGCCTAATATGATGGATTAAATGTCACTGGGTTGTTTTTGCTCTGTTTTACAAATGATGATATTCAATACAGCAGCTTGTTGTCAGATTACAGTCAGAGAGCAGAAATGAGTCCTTTGAGATATTTATTTAGACTGTTTTCTTTGATCTGTTTCTTGTTTGACTTGACACTTGTTTGATTTCCAGTTGGGAAAAAGACAGTGTCGCAGAGAAATCAAATAGGCCTAATCATGCAGTCGCTAAACTGAATTTAGTAAGTGCACTTTCTCTACACTTTAATTTTATACACGTTTTATTCATGGTTGTTCTTTTTCGTTCATGGACACTTGATGCATTGAGCATGTTTATATCAAAAGCCATTTGTCTCTCGTGTTGGAGACCTGATTAGCTAGTCCATCCCCTCCAGGTCCAGCACAAGAGTAAGGTCATCCAGGACACCTTGCTGAAGCTAACTCTGGCATTCAGCTTGTATTAAACATGCTGTTTGGACTGTGTGATGGAGCCCCCTGTGGTGTATCGATCGCTCAATGGATCTTGTCCCGAGGGGTGCTCTTACAAACACAGCAGCTAGTCGATTCACCCCTTTACATTGTGGTCCTGTTAGCAGATTCTTAACAGGAGCTGATCCCAAAAGAGAAAGCAATATGACCTTAATGAAGGGCATGGCCTTTTCAGATGCATAAAGAGGGCTTTGGGGTTTATTTTCATTATGTAGCTAAACAACTGCCATCCAAATTGTCTTACTCTACAGCTATCATTTGAGCTGTAAACCCAGCATGCAGTATATATAGAATACAATGTTATTATACCAATTCTCATTATTTGCATTCACATAAAGCTCTGTGTCCACCTCCAGAAAGTCAAACAAATCGAAGTTGGTACCACATACAGCGCTAGCCTGTGCCTTGTCTGTGTTGTCTGGTTCAGTTTGTTGCAGCAGGTTTCATTAGGGCACCTCAGCAGCTCCGCTCTCCTCTGAGAACCTGTCAGGTTATTCATAGCAGTGGCTCAGGTTGGGGTCTCGCAGGACGCCTCTCGTTCTCCTGCATTTTTACTGCAGCCTGGCAGCCCTCGGGGCTTCACCACAACCCATTTCCCTCTGAAATGATGTCTCTCCTTGTCCGTCTCTCTCCAGTGAAATTTTTTTTGGAGCTATTTTAAACACATTTGTCACATTGCAGCGTGTTAAGTATAAATATTGTGATTGGACTAATGGCCTAGTCAGATGCAATGATTTAAAAAAAAAATCAGATCTATACTGAGCTTATCTTATTCGGGGAAGATTTTAACAGTATTGACTGACCCATCCCTGGCTGACTGAGATCAATGCTAAATGAGGAATCATATAAATGGCACTGTAAATACCTCTGAACCTCGTGGTCATGTCATGAAGTAAAGTGCTCTCATTTTCGCCATTTCACATTGAAATGTACTTGTTGTACCCCAGTTACTGTATGTTATTCTAGGATGTGTGCTTCTCGCATGTCATGTGGTTGTTGAGTCATTATAGCATTTCATATTGATTGTCATAGTATGTTCCCTACAAGCGGCACACCATTAGCTCCATGTCCAGCTGGGATTTTCACACATTTCATTAAACCCTCTGACCTCTCTGCGAGGCTTTTTCTTGCACCTGAAAACGGTCGGATCATGCACGATGGAATTAACAAAAGCTTTGCTTGGGTTTCAACATCTGTTATGTGACTACATCAAATCCTGATTGGCAGCTCAATTTGTCAAACTGAGCTCGCCTTAAATTGATGAGCAGTCCCAGCACCAATGAAATTATCCTCCCATTAGTGAGATTAACATGCCATCAGAGAAATAATTGCTCTCAGCTGAAAAACTGTCCGACAAAATGGATTATGAAATGTGATTGACTGCATTTGGTCACCCACATTAGAACCTCAATTACTTTTGGCAGATCAGTCTCAGTAGCAACCTGCTGTAATTAACGGACTAATTATATGGCAAGGATTGTGCTTAAATTAGATGTCATGAACAAAATTTTGTAGTCCAGAGATTTGCTGAATTTGGAGTGCCACCGAAACATCAAACTGTGTTAATATTGATTGTTAATAGTGCCTAACTCCCCTGACTTTTAAGCAAACAAAAAAAAAAACCCAACCAAAACCAGTAAGCTGAATCCTTGGCTGGCCCGGTGCCGCTGATCAATGCCATGTAACATCCAAAAGGGAGAAATTCAAAATCAAAGCTGTCGCTATAGCAACGCCCCTGCCAGATTCCACCAATCAATGGAGCCCGTGGGGTTGTGAGATGCGCCAGGGAAAGGCCAGCGTCCTACATAAAGAGTGCGGGACAGGGAGCCGGGCGGCACACACGGGGGCAACACACCTTTCTGCAGGCACACGACAAAGGCGCAGCGGCGAGAAGAAGAGTCAGGAGAAGAGTGGCACAGAGTGAGGAAGAGAGGGGGAAAGGACAAAGGAAAGAGAGGCAGGGAATAACTGAGAAGAAATGGTACGCTCATGTGAACAAGGGATCCCTGCCCGGGTCTATGTGGGCACCCTGCTCCTCTTAATCCACTTCCACTCTGCCACTGTCACAGGAGGTAAGATAACAAATCAGCAGTTTGAATTGTTTGATTTAAAGAGTCCTATCACTTTTTGGTGTTATTCTACATTGTAAGAGAAGCTGTATTGTTCTATTTCAGTCCAGCTTCCCCCCATACTGTCAGTGGAGAGTAGGGCACAGCATGAATGTGTGGCTCGCTTTCAGCCTCGGGGCAGGGGATGGGTATTTATCTATTCTACTCATCCTGTCCTCATCTATCTGTCTGCTGAGTGCAGAGAAAGATGGGCAAGTCCATTTGCTGCCTGGCTTCATGCCGGCTCAGTGATACAGTACAGTAGAAGACGGGAGGCTTTTCATACTCCTTAAAAGAAAATCTGACTTTGACTGATTTCGACTGGAGCTATTGAAGGCCACATTCCCGTGCTGTCAGATTAGATTTCATTTAAAACTGAGCGCAGACTTAATCTTATATTTAGGGACTGTGTATAAAATGTTTTATTTAACATTTTCATCTCTTCCTCTTCATCTCAGCTTGAGTGCAAGAGAAAAATTCTTTATTCACAATTCTTTTTGCTGTCTACTTTGAAATGAATCTCTCAGATGTGTTTTTTTTTTTTTTCTTGCAGAATCAGAGAATTGTTGTTGAATTATGTAGCAGATAGTGTGTACTGTTTCCCCAGCTATAATGAATTTGGTGATTTTTTCTACTGGCTACACTGTGCTATCATTTGTCAAAACACACCCTCACACACTCCACTATGCTCAGCTGGCTCAGGGTGCTGGCTGGCTAATTGGAAAAAGGTTACTTTGAAGTAGGGGACTTGATTGTGGTAAAGATACGAAGACTGTGAGGCATTCCAGGGAGCCAAGTGTGCTCCCCCTGTGTCTCATTAAACCCCCAGTAATAGGCTACTGATGGCTGTGGCAGAGCAGAATGGAAACAGTAGCTCGTCACGCTGAGTCTTTCATGTGAGATTCTCCAGTATGTGGCACTTGTACTTAACGCATAAGAGGGCACATAGAAGCAGCCATCTGCAATGGCGCTGCAAACTCTTTTTTGAGCACCTGGTGCCGGAGGTTTTCTGAGTCAGCCACCTGGCTTGTTGCTCTCTTTCTCTATTCATTGAAACCAGAAGAACAGAAGGATGTGCGAGTCTGCTTTCTCCCTGACACATATTATCAGTTGCGGTTTTGTCGAAGAGTTGGGGAGTGCTTTTCCAGTTCCAAATCTGATTTAAGTCGTAAAACAAAAGTGCATGAAATCCACTCTGAAATCTTTGAAAGCAGAGTCAGGTTGGTGCAGAATCAGAAACGACAAAGAATGCAGAATTCAGAAGTGAATAAAAGCAGTCTCGCAAAAAGCTGGCACTATAGTTAAGTTAATTGCATTTCCAAGGCAAATTTATTCTGCTTTTCAACAGTGACGGTTGTCTTTTGTTACAGTAAGTTCTGCCCCCCCCCCAACTTTCTTGCACTATTTTTTACACAGCCGCTCTGAAGCAGGAGGCAGCTTTGGACAACGGGGCCACTGTGCTGAATCACTCCATGAGTTTGGTGCAGCGTATGGAGACCCTGCTTGCCATGGGGAACAGCAGTGATGTCACGCTCCGGGTGCAAACCGTCAACACGGACGAGGTGAAGGTGATCCAGGCCCACAGCCTAGTTCTCACGATGCAGAGTGACGTGTTTGAGGAACTACTGCTCCTCCGCAACAGCAGCGCTGTGGTTTTGAAGGAGACGCCCGACTGTGCAGCTGTCTTTGACAAGTTTGTCAGGTGAGGGTGACTCTGGTCCTGATCGTTTTTCAGATTTAGTCGGGTTCAGTGAAAATGTGGAGCTACTTGCAGATGCTATTTCCCACTAGTATAAAGTTATAGGTTTTCCTTTACCATTTTCTCTCTCTCTCTCTCCCTTTGGAGGAGTAGGATGCTCCATCTTGTGAAATATTCTAAAATTACATCTGCTGTTTTAGGCTTGCAGTCAAGAATCGGTTTCAGTGTGGGTTTATTCTGTGACTCAGATGTGAGGAGAGAAAACAAGCTTCAAAATATCATATGCTTCACTGACTGTCCTTACTATTGCAGATATCTGTACTGCGGTGACATCTCAGTGCGGCTGGATCAGGCCATTTCTCTGCACAAGCTGGCCAGCAAGTACCACGTGTGGGGTTTGCAACAGGGACTGACCCAGTATATGACCCAACATCTGTCTAGTGAATCGCCCACGGGCCACGTGGTCGGCTGGTACAACTATGCACTACAAATTGGGGACATGGCCCTGCGGGACAGCTGCCTGCAGTACCTGTCCTGGAACCTGTCTTCTGTGCTGCAGAGCGGAGAATGGGGCTCCATCAGTGAAGACCTGCTCCTCTCCTTGCTCCAGCGCTCTGACCTCATTCTGCAGAGTGAGTTGGAGCTCTTTGAGGCCCTGGAGGCCTGGATTAGCCTAAACCAGCCTGTCAGTGTGACAGTGGAAAGTGCCCTAAGGGCTGTTCGATATGGCATGATCCCCCCACAGCACCTCTTCCGTCTTCAGAAGCAATCCCCCCTCATGCTGAAGTATTACGAGTCTATCCGTGATCTCCTCTATCTAGCTTTCCAATTTCACTCTGCCTCACCTATCCAACTGGCCAAGTACTTTGATGTCAACTGCAGTATTTTCACTCCCCGTAACTACCTGTCGTCCTCCTGGGGTTCCCCTTGGGTCATCAATAACCCTACCCGTGATGATCGTAGCTTCAGCTTTCAAACCCAGCTTGGCCCAAGTGGTCATGACTCCAGTAAGAGAGTGACCTGGAATGCATTGTTCTCCCCTCGCTGGCTTCCACTCAGTGCCAGGTCAACCTATACCGAGCTGGGTGCCATGCAGCCTACACGCACAGATGGGGGTCGACCTCGCATCATTGTAACACCAGCTACTTCTAGCCCAGACTTTGCTGGTGTTAGTTTCCAGAAGACAGTGATTGTTATGGCAAGACAGCAAGGAAAAGTGGTGGTTCGCCACGTCTACAACTTCCACCAAAGCACAGAGGAGGCCGGGGATTTCCTGGTGGATGCCGACCTGCAGCGCCGTTCGTCAGAGTACCTAATTGACAGCTCCCTCTATCTGCACATTGTAATAAAACCTCTCTACCATACCCTCCTTGTTGCCAGGAAGTAATAGCAAGAATATGGTGCTGCCTCACCATCAGTCATCCATCATCCACCCACGCAATCACATGCACATATTCCAAAGTGATCTCATATCGCAGCACATGTTAATGCATCAGATCTGTGACTTCTCCATTGTTGAATGGTTTGTGCATTTTGTTGTCTTCCAGCTACTTAGCAAGGAAGAGTTTGGTCCAATTTAATTCAGCAGTGATTATCACACTGAGGGCTTTGATTCTCAGTATTCCATTTAACCTAAGAAGAAGAAGAAGAAAAAACAAAACAAAAAAGACTCCACAGTACTGTATTTGTTCAGGTATTTTATAGTCAGGCAGTTTGTTCCTTGAATTAATTAAATCTATGTGATGGTTAATGTTGTTTGCATAGGGATAATAGAGGTTTTGCTTTAAAATAAAAATGTTCTTGCTATTAATTTATGCATTTCACTATTCGATATAGATTTATAGCTCATGGCACTTATATCCTGTGACATACACTTATATACTTGTCTGTTGTTTACATACCAAAATGTGTAAATTAAAGTGCAATCCCATTATCAGTGTTCCTTTGTATACTGTAGGTTACTTACAAGACAATAATTACATTTTTTTTTCTTATTTATTACACATTTTATCCAGAAACACGATGTAGTTTTCATCCTGACATGCACACGCACACACACACACACACAAAATAAATAAAAAACAATAATCATTAAAAAATAAAAAAAAAATCTCTCTGTTGTGGCCTGTAATAAATTTGCAAAAATAAACTTTAATGAAGCGAAATTCATATATGACATTACTGTGGTTTCATTATTTATTTATTTATTTATTTATTTATTTTTGTGATTTGTCACCGAAAAAAGGTCCTCCCACGGTACAAACTACACGTCCCGTGATGCTTAGCAACGAATCCGGATATACGTCATCACGTCGTTCGCTGGAACCTTCAGCTGTCAGACTTTGGCCACCCTAAAAGTGCAGGTTTTGTTAGCAAACTAACTCGAAGTGTACGAGCCGCGCCGACTTTATTTAAAGTTGTGCATCCGTCTACTAATCGATCATTGAACGTGTGAGCTGGTGATTGAAGCACGAGGATTGCACGAAGACGAGCCGTTTGGTTTTAATCGCTGCTGTTTTTTTTTTTTTTTTTTTTTTTTTTTGCACAAGCCAGCGATCCTGAGCGGGTGTAGAGGCTAGATGCAGGGAGGGAGGGAGTAAAAAAAGGCAAAAGTCTTTGTGCTTCCCTTCCCCCTCATCAAAGCAAAGGGGAAATGTCTCTGTCTAAAGGAGGTAAGTGTTTTTTTTTTCTCCTCCACTCCTTTCTTTTTAAGCAACCGTGCACGTATTTAAAAGAAAACGTCGAGGTGCAGTTTGCGTGGAAGTAATTTAGCTAGCCGTGTTTCAGAAACGTAACCTTGCCAGGTGGAAAGCTTGCATGTATGAGAGGAGGAAAAAGAAAGCTAGCCAGCATGTCTTTCCTGCTTTCTATCATTATGCGAAGTCTGTAGACACGCTGCTATCTGAAGGTATTCATCATAACACCCGCAGGTAGCGTGTGCTAAGCGACAGTTTTTAATGTTCACGTTTTAGCTGAACGGCACACGCGCATCGCTTTTTAACTTCCCGTGTTGTGGTTAGCTAACACCATTTTTTTTTTCGCGACAATAAAGGACTTTTGCCAAGCTGCAATTATCAAGCCAACTTGGCCTTTTAGCTCGAAAGCACCGCGCTGGGACTAGTTTGTACCTTTTTCGGGTTAAGTAAATCACTTTGACACCACAGGTGTTTGTATTTTTCGGCCTCCTGACTCACGACTGGTCGATTGTGTTGGCTCCCTTTTGACCAGAGTGTTGGCGCTAAATGTATATATACGTACATATATATGTATGCATATATAACTACATTTTTAGCGTCACTTCTGTGGAAATGCATTTTTTTCCCCATCATGGTGGAAATTCCTTTATTTTTAAAACAGGCGGCGATGCCAAAGGAACCGGGGCGCTATCACACACTTGGCTTCCGCCAGTCAGTCAACGAGTGTGTGCTGTGTAATTGCTGAATAAAACAAACACACACACACACACACACACACACACACACACACACACACACACCTTGGAAAAATCAAGGTCCTTCCTCTGCGTCACACACACACACACACACACACATGCACACACGCACGGAGCATGATGATGGTGATGGTGATGATGTCAATTTACATTTCAAGTTCACCGCTTGTGCTGTTACACAATCATACTAGCGTTACCATGGTCGGGAGTACACACTGTTTTGAGAGTGCTGTGTAGATTGGCTCAGGCAATCACAGCCTTTGGCCTACCATGGCATGTTTTGACTTGCAGCACCAATACCTAGTGCAGCCTCTCTTTGTTGACAGTTCACTGGCTGCAAGCAGATACTCTATAGCTGCTACACAGGTTCTGTGCTGTAATTATTGTGTGCACCAAAGCAGGCCAGAGGAGCCCTTTTGTGAAAGTCTCTTTTCTTTTTTTTTTCTGGACACTACAAGGAGTTGTGTGCCTTTTTGGTGGTCATGGGTGGAGTGTCCCTAAGTGCATTGCAGCGCTGTTCGTTCATGTGTATTGCTGAGGCATGTTTGGAGATTGGGTTCTCCCTAACAGCGCTGATAGGGTGGTGTGGAAGATTATCTGCGCATGACTCATCTTTTTTTTTTTTTTTTTTCTCCTCTCTATATGGAGCCGCTCTGAGACTCGGAGCTTCCTAATGGTGACTCGCCACACTGCTATTGACACTTTGATCCAATGCACGATCCAGAAATTCTTGTCCACATTACGTATCTATTACTTCACCCTGGATAGTTTCCACTGAACATATTTTGGTTTTCGAGGAGTTCCTGTCAGAGTGCGCCGATTCACTGCTACCGTTTTGTAGTAGCTGATACGGACCCTAATAACTCTTAACACAGCAGCTGCAAATATATATCGAGAGACTGCTCGATGCTTACATGAATGCAACTGGTGCCATTTCAGTTCAGTCATTCAATGTTTGATTGAATTACAAGTAAACACTGGGGTTGCTACTCTGCAACACCCACTCCCTTGAATATTACTTTCTGAGAAAATAGTATCTGTGTGTGTGTGTGTGTGTGTGTGTGTGTGTGTGTGTGTGTGTGTGTGTGTGTGTTTTCCCTCTGCTGCCTTGATATACTCTGACTGCAGCTGAGGCTGATGTCATACCACTATTGTGTCCTGTCGAGCTCAGTTTGAGGGCCAGGCAGGTCTTGCAGCAAGAACATTGCCGTGAAGCTGGCCTCAGTTGGCCCTAACAGGGGGGGGGACAGCTAGCAGCAAGCGGGCCAAGTGAAGTGACATCATATTTCCCAAAGGGTCCCTGACAGTTGTTGTGTTTTTAAGCGGATGTGTCCAGCGTTACTGGCTGTGAGTTACATCCCCGCCTCACTACAGGGTCACCGCACGGCTACATTAGGGGGGCTAGTGTTTCCGATCCATTGATGACTTACTGTAGAATTAAAAAATCTAATGTACAGCGTTATAAGCCGCATGTGTAGAGTATATTTTCGGCAGGGCAGCTTTGGCACGTCAGTTGTTGTTGCACTGCACCACCGTGTTTGCGTGCTACCCTAATTTTGTTGCACGGACAAAAGGCCTTTTAAGTCTCATTTGTCAGGTCATCGGAAGGCTTTGAGTGCTCATACTTTATCCCACGCAGAGGAAATGCACTGTCTATTTTTGACTGAGCATGTGTGAGTAAATCACACTTCAATCTCTCCCTACCACATGAGACTGCCGTAGTCTGTCCAGACACTGTGGGACTATTTTAGGGCTGCAGCACAAAATGGACCTGTCAGACGTTTCAGTGGTAGCGCCATAGAATCTAAAATCTTAGTAAAACCTCACTTCCCTTCCAGCTTGATCAAGCAAGGAGGTGGGGGGGGGGGTTTCCCAATCATACTTCCTCTACGCTACAGTGCAGTGACTCACTCAATGGCAAACACAACCCTGCAGTAATAATGCCAGTTAAAAATCACACCAATAAACCAACCTGTTGTTAACTTTTGCTAGCTTTCTAAAGGAGCTGTTGCATTTGTTCCACAGTGAAGTTGACTTGTTTGCACATTGAACCAGTTTCTCCGAGCTGGGGTAGAATAATTACACAGCCTGGCCTGTGTGCAGCAGCACAAGAACAGGAAATAACCAGCCAGGTCTAAACTGTTTCTCATCAGATCCCATTGGGGGGGTGGGGGGGACTGTGTGCCAAGCTGTAGCACACATACACAGCTAAAGGTCAAGAAAAGTGCTCTGTTTTTCCTGTCGACCTTGCAGCAAGAGTGAACACGCTGAACACGAGTGTCCATGTCAAGAGAAGTCTCGCTGTTTTTCCTGTGTTGTTGCTCGTAGGCCCGGTAGCTGTGTCATTCTGGCATGGACTCTCAGCCCCTTGTGGGAAGTCCCAGAGGCTGCTGGTAAACGCTGTTTATGAATGGACTGCTGTCAGTGATTTAACACAGAAAGGTCCCAGAGCTGCACACTCTACAGCACCGTACTCCAGACATAGAAAGACGTGTAAAAAGATCTTTGAACTTTGTGATTAATTTGCTAGCAGTGATTGTAAGAGCAGAAAAATCATGACAGGAAGCAAAGCCTGATTCCTTTGAATCCTCCTCCCCTCCCCGCTCCATTTGAGTCATCATACCAATGTCGATTAGTCATTTAGTCCACCTTCTCTCTATTGCAGGGCCTCAGCTTTGAGTACACCTAATCTCCAGTTAGATAACAGATCATTTGCTATAGTTTTGTGTCAGAGGCAACTACAGATTGATTGCAAAAAAACACAAGAAAGCACTCCTTACTACCAAAATAGAAATCCTCTATTGATAGGCTGATGTGGACATATGAAAACAAGCAAAGGCCATTCAGGTCACACTTAATGATCTGAATTAGAACTGAAGTGCCTTAAACTCAGAGTAATGTGGTAACTGGGCTCAGAAGAGTCTGAAGACACAGTCCATTAGCTTTAGTCTTTCCCCAAACCACCGCTAATCGTACTAGCTTGTGGCTGCTGCTAAATACAGCTGTATTGATCACTTTGTGGAGCCGAGGCGGTAACAGTTGTCTGATTTCTTGCCTCTTAGGGAAGAAGAGGAACCCTGGGCTGAAGCTGGCCAAAGAAGTGTTTGCACAGCCCACACCAGCAGCAGCAGCGTAAGAGTCCTTTTTTTTTTTTTTTTTTTTTTTTTATAATGTTGTAGTGACAGAAGCCATACCACTGCAAGAGGGTCTCCAAATTAGAGCCAGAAGCCAGAAAACGGGCTGGTCGAGCAGATATGTCTTTATCTGCGTACATGTCAGCCAGTAAGTTACAAAAAATTGTCAGATGTATTTGAGGCATTTTAGAAACTGCATTTTTTTCTTACATAGTTTGAGAACAGATGGTATACTTTTTAAACTCTAATATATACTGTTCAGTAGAAGAAACTCTCCCAAATTGATTTAAACATCTACCTCCAAATTCCAGTCGGGCTACACTTGAGAACTGTGTTGGCTTTCCACGTAAGCAACATTTTTAGAATATATATTTTTGGGCCAGTGCACAGTCTCTGCACCACTGCCTGCTGCAGTTGTTAACAACAAGCGTCAGACTTTCACAGGTTCATAGAGAGAGCGAGTACTTGGATCAATCTCTTGATTTTTTTTATTATTATTATTATTATTTTTAAGCAGTGTTGCTCTCTCCATGCAGGGCCCCTCGAGATCTTGACTCAAAAGCTTGCGTCACAATTGGAGATCAGGTAAAGTTGTCTCATCTGAAACATGCCTATTTGGTTTTTTTCAACGCTGAATAAATGCATGAATTTAACATCTAGCTTCCTCTGCCCAGAACTTTGTGGTGAAGGCTGATGATTTGGAGCAGATTGCAGAACTGGGGAGGGGAGCGTATGGGGTGGTGGACAAGATGAGACATGTGCCCAGTGGTGTTATCATGGCTGTCAAGGTAAGCTGGGAGGCTGCTGCTGCTCAAGTTACCTGATTTGGCATCCCTGTAAATGCGCAGTGCTTTTAAAATAGTACCATGACACATAGATGTATTTTACATATGAGCTCAACTTGTAAACATTTGGAGGAGATCTATTGGATCTATGTCATGTTATATTGAGGGTTATAGGACACTGGACACTATTTTGATTTAAGCTATATCTGCCCCGCTGATGACACTGGCAGCCCAATCTGTGATGTTTGTGTCCTCAGAGGATTCGTGCCACAGTCAACACTCTGGAGCAGAAGAGGCTCCTGATGGACCTGGACATTTCTATGAGGACAGTGGACTGCTTCTTCACCGTGACCTTCTATGGCGCCCTCTTCAGAGAGGTGAATAAACAACGCTATTTATGACGCACATGAACTCCTGCCTGTGTTGTGTTGAGTGTGTGATCATCTTGTTTCTTATTTTATCTTTTTTTTTCAGGGTGATGTTTGGATCTGTATGGAGCTGATGGACACATCTCTGGATAAGTTCTATAAGAAGGTTATTGAAAAAGGCAAAACCATCCCAGAGGACATCTTGGGCAAGATTGCAGTAGCAGTACGTCCTGACATTTATTTTACACTGTGTGCTAAGTGTTGCTAAGAAAAGAGCAAAATAAGAAGAATGATGATTTGTGATTTCACGAGTTAAAGGGTAACTTTGGTATGTTTCAATGTGGACTGATGTCATTGATCGAGAGCAGAAACAGTGTAAAGATGAACCAAGCGGATAAATATAGTGAAGGATCGAAAAGGTCCAACTGTACATACACCTGCTCCATAATGTCATGATATGACTCTTATAATAAGAATTTGAGCCGATCTGTGATTTAAAAACAATCTTTTAGTGAACATGCACTGATGATGGATTATTGCCTGTAAGGATAACATTGCACCAGGGGAGTTGTCAGTGTGATGAGGAGGTTTCAGGCTCAGGGAGCATAGCCGGTGTCGTGCCAGAACTGGAGCTGGGCAAGCGGGCAATATAACTAGGCTCTGCAGTTTCTATGGACATAATGCCAGAAGCAAAAAGGCAGATGGGGATGTTGACAAAAGAAGCAAAGTTGAGAAAATGAGAGTGACCAAGCAAGAATCCGCCAGACGAGAGTAAATCTAGGACTGACTTTGAGTTGTTGCTGAGAATTTTGTGAAATAAAAGGCAGAAAGATAGACGCTGAGCTGGGCGTCTTGCTTTTGGACTAGTAAGGAATATTTACTGGCTACCATGTCTTGTGTGCTGTTGCACTTGACTGATGTTTGGCTGATAGTGAAATGATTGACTTGCTAGTTTTCAATCATAAGTAATATATTCAGAACAACATGTGTACAGCTGTCCATCTTGAAACAGAGGTGTTGGACTCTGAAACTGGGGGCGCGAAATCACAAAAATACCATCTGCCATTGTGTCTTGGTTTAAGGTTTAAAGCCATGCATCATTAAGAGCATGGCTGCTTTGATTAACAAGAGGCTGCCATTACAGGTGGCTTGTTTGAGCAACCAGGCTTCTTTCAGCCTGCCTCAGCTCCACTCAGTCTCTACGTCTCTACCCATTTTTGGTTTACCCGGGAGCTGGCAGAGGCAGGACTGCCAAGATGGCGGTGGCCAGAGCCACTGCATTCTTCACAACAGCTTTTCAGAAACCTATGGGTGACATGACAGAGACTACATCTGTGTTTTATACAGTCTATGATATTGGCCCAATTCTAAAAAAGTTGTTGTACCCATTAGTCACTCAAGCATGATAACAATAACAGGGAATCATAGGTTCCGCGTGAAAATACAGAAGTTACTAATGTGCCGAAATTACTTCTCAGCCTGCCGGAGTAACATCCCGGTAAGGTTGCCAGGCAACCAGCAATGTAACCAGAAAATCTATGGATGAAGTGCAGAGGGATAAACTATTGTTCCCCAAGAAACAAGAAGAAAATGCTAATACCCAACATCTTTACATTTCTGTTTGGTGATAAAACACATTTGGTCAAACATTAAGCGTATTCTATAACAAATTATCAGTTTTTTAATAAACATTTTCTACCTCTTGTTTTGTTAATGCACTTGTAAAACACTCAGTTGTCATCTATGAGAATATTTCTGGAAGAATCCAACATGTCCCTTTCTTTTCTGTTCACTCCACAGATTGTCAAGGCATTAGAGCATCTGCACAGTAAACTGTCAGTGATACACAGAGGTAATCCGAGGATCACATCACAAGTGTACAGTTTGAAGCGTCCTGTTGGTGTGTCTCATTGTTGGTTTTGCTATGTTCTCTCTCTGTCACCATGCCCCTCTCCAGATGTGAAGCCCTCTAATGTTCTGATCAACACCGAGGGCCAAGTGAAAATGTGCGACTTTGGCATCAGTGGCCACCTGGTGGACTCTGTGGCCAAAACAATGGATGCCGGCTGCAAGCCCTACATGGCTGTGAGTGATACCAGATCAGGGTCTTTGAGCACCCCCCCTTAATAGTTGGAGTAAAATCAGAAATCCACACATCAGGAGCTTCACAACAATTTTGAAATCTAGACCCCAGACTAATCAGGGTGCTACTGTCTTAACCCTCAGACATCTTGCCTTGAATATAGGCTCACAAAACCAGTGCATACTTATTCTCATCTTTATGCCTTTTTTAATTTTTATGGGAGTTTAATTTATGTCTGAGATGGAAACAGCTTTTATCATGTTGTATTTATGATTAGAATTCTATTTTTCTAATTTTATTTATATTCATATTTATTTAATCTATTGCTGATAATTTCCATTTCAGCCCGAGCGGATTAACCCTGACCTCAACCAGAAAGGCTACAGTGTCAAGTCAGACATATGGAGTCTCGGTATCACGATGGTGAGTAGGGCTGGATATCAAAATGCCGCTCTTTGATCTGCTCACAGTTAGAATAATGTCATTTGCGAATGATAATACATTCATGTTATTGCTGTTCTTCTCGTCTAACTCTCACTGTTCTTTTATTTAGTTTAAATGTGAATTAAAAACTACTAATAAGCTACTATGAGCTTAGGGGTAGTAGCGGCAAACACTAAAATATACATGTTAGCTTGGTCTTATGTAATTATGTTTTTCTGTTTGATTAGAACAACAATTTCAAAATAAACTCAACATAAAAAATAAACTTTACATATAAAAACAGTTTGTCATGCTCTTAACAGCTCCATATCAAAGTATACTTTCTGTTATGGTACCACCACCTGTTAGGATCATGGGGCTTTTTGGTAGTTTTGATACCTGTGCCATGTTGATGCTAGATCATTAGTAGTCCATGTTCTCCTCAGTTATTGTATAACATGTTTTACAGATTGACAGGTTACAAATGATTATTGACATATATATATATATATTTTTTTCATTTTACTTTTTTCTGTCTCTTTTCCCCCTTTATTTCTGTTTGCTCTCATGTGAATGAAAAACCTGACACCTTTGCAAATGCAAATATGCCATCATGTAATGCAGCCCGAGCACGTGTGATTCTTGTTAAATCAGCCTTCCTCTGTCTCCCAGATCGAGCTGGCCATTTTGAAATTCCCCTATGACTCGTGGGGCACCCCGTTCCAGCAGCTCAAACAGGTGGTGGACGAGCCGTCTCCACAGTTGCCCGCCGACCGTTTCTCCCCAAAGTTTGTAGACTTCATCTCCCAGTGGTGAGTCTCGCACTCGATCATCAAAATGTATACACCTTCTTCTTTGTACAAGGCTATGCTCCTCACTCACCTAAAAAAAAGTAAGCCCCAGCAGGGGTCAGTGTTCGCTCTGTATTTACTGTGGAGCTCCAACTTCATGTTAGGTGATGTTTGTGTCACATGACTATTTTTAGATCTGTTTTATGTGAAGTTATAATACACAAGTGTTTTTGTTTACTGTTTTCCTCACTTTTGCATTCATCTCTTCAATTTTACAGCTTAAGAAAGAAGCCAAACGAGAGACCAGCTTATACAGAATTAATGGTTGGTACATTTTTTTTCTCTTACCCAAAAAAGCATCAACAAATATTATGCATTGATTCTGCTACTTTGTCCACTATCAACAACCCTGCTGTAACGTCCAGCGTGCTCTGGTTCTTGCATTTGTCCACAAGAGGCCAGGCTTACCCAATTAACCCACCAATACCATGATGTGTTTCTTTCATGAGTAAATAACAGCAGTCATTGTTTAAATCATTTTTTTGTCATTCAAGAACACATTTCTTATTATGATTTTTTTTTTCCCCTTGTTTTTAATGCAGCAACATCCGTTCCTCACCCTGCATGACTCCAAAGAGACAGACGTGGCCAGTTTTGTCAAGGTCATCCTGGATGACTGATGGGCTCCCTCCGGGCTCCACCCCGTCATGGTAGGCGGGGACCTCTCAGCAAAATGAACCAATGGCCTACCTTTTTTTAAAACTCACTGGAATGAAAGACTCTCATGCACCCACACACAACAGCGGGGGAGGGGGTGACCCAAAGACTGACAAGCAGCCCAGCAGCACTGGAGTGGGAGAGTGGTGGTAATATGAACTTGTACGGTCAAAAACCCAACTGGAGAGGTTTAATTCACTCCTCCAAGCTTCCTGTGTGTGCAATTATTCAACGTGACAAATATGAACTGAACCAGATTCATTTTTGTTTTGTTTTGTTTTTTTTTTTTTGTCTGGTTCTTCTTTTGTTTTTTGCCCCACTGCCCCTTTAATCTCTCTCTTCAGAATGGACAGAGCCAGCCATTATTTCTCTGTGACACATATTGTATGAATACTTTGAATTTCATCTGCAAAACCAACAGTTAATGTGTATGTTGTTGTGTATTGAAAAGCTATATTTGCAAATGCGTTTGTATGTTTTCTCATTATACAGAGTTTTGATACTGTATATCATCGACAAGTGTGAATTTTACCGGACTAGGGCCTTATTTGTCAGATCACATCAGGTGAACGGTTGGACCTGGTTCTGCCTTGAGCTGATTGGTCAGTGCGGGAGCTGCAGTTGTCGCGGGGCCGGGCCGTGGGAGGCTCCAGATCCGAGGCAAAAATTTGTCAAGAAATGTCAAAGGTTACATTCTGGACGAGAGGAGGTGCAAGTCATTCCTAGATGTCTTGGCGGCGAGTGAGGCAGGAATGTAAAGCGTCCAGTGTCATCCGAACAGATATCGATCCAAGTAGAGGGCCTTCGTGCAGTGACCCCTCCATTCTCTTCTTCTTCTTTTTCACGGGTATTTATAATGAGTCAGCGTCAGTGCTGCCCGTTGTTACTACCTGGAAGTATTCAGGGGTTGCTTAATCAAGCTCACAGCTTTATCTCTTTCTGTGTGCCATTTTTGCAAATCAATGAATTACTGCATTAATTGCGTTTTTTTTTTTTTTTTTTTTTCTCTTGTTCTGGCCTGCATTTCGATTTTATTTCTGCAGCATTTAAACTCCTCTCATTCGGTCTACGTTTCTCAATTCTGGAGTCAGTAAAGTCTTTTCATATGAGGCACTTATGTTTTTTTTTTTTTTTTCTTTTTCTCCCGAGTCCTTATTATGCATTACACAGACAGTATGTTAGGGAAATAATTTATGTGTTGAAGATGTAAATACTATCTCCTTTTTTTTTTTTTTAATGTAACATGGCACTGTCCTGACCTGGCAATGCTGATGAGTGGTAGAATGGTTGGTATTAGTTAGTTTTAATGCAGTGTGACACGCATACACAAACACTTGTACTCGCAGGGCCAGCTGACTATCGTACACCTATTTTGGACTGATGTGCTGTCAGGCTCCACCGCTCAGGTTTCTGTGCTCTCCTTCATGCCGAGACGGCCCCATTTATTTTTCCCTAGGTCGTACTCTCCTTGAGTGCCTGACCGAGAGCCTCTTTTTAGTCCGTGGTGGGCAGCCATTATCTTTTCTGTCTGACCATACTATGCAGAGCCCCTTTTGCCTTTGACAAACAGCAAGAGGCCCCTGCCATGTGGCAGTTTTCCCCACTCCCAAGTGTTCAGACTGTGATGATGATGGTGTTGGTGATGACGGTGACGATAGTGATGACTGCCATGCCTCCGCTCATGGCTGGCACTCATCGCCTCTCTGGTTTACACTGTAGTGCAACCTTTATCAAAAGTCAGTGAGTTAGGAGTATTTATGATTGTGAGTAATAAGGGAAAGCTAGCAACACCACAAAGAAGCTGCTGTTATTTTTTTTGTTTTGTTTTGTTTTTAGTTTAGTTTTTTTTTTTTTTTTTTTTAAAGTCGGTCTTCTTTGGATGGCCATTCCCTTGGTGTGTAAACGTGAGTTTTTACGCTGATCACAACGAGAATGGAACACTTGCTCTACCTCTTACTCCTTCACTCTATTTGCCACCTTTTCATTGGGTGGGACTGACAAACTTGAACTATGGAAAGACAAAAAAATAAAGGCTTTATTGTTCAGTATGTCCGTTTTTAACGCTTTCCTTCCATGACTGCTGCATATTTAGGAATTTACTAAGTGCACCCAACAGAAATATATAAATGCAACACTTTTGTTTTTTGATAGTGTTCATTGCCTTTGTTCGAGTACCAGCATGTGCGAATCAGAGGCAGAGTTGAGCGGGTCATGATTCTACCCTCCTGGGGGAAATGGCAGTATCTGTAGGCCACAGTTCAGTGCCTAATAAATGTCAAGATAAACTGCATGTTTTAGAGTGGCCTTTTATTGTGACAAGTCCAAGGCACAACTGTGTCATAGTCCACACTGCATGGTGGATGGATTATTTTGTCAAAGGACAAGTGCTCACAAACACAGATTTGTGAGCAATATTTGAGTGAAAGAAACCTTTTAATGTGCACAGAAGCAGTCTTAGATCTGCTTCAACAAAAACAAAAGTGTTGGATTTGTGTTTTTTTTTTTTTTTTTTTTTTTTTTTTGGTGTAGTTCTTGTTCACGTGGCTGATTCAAAGATTGCAACACTGCCCATGTTTAGAGGATAAAGCTGGCAAGATTATATATTCTTACTGCCATGAAAATAAAGCAATGATTCAATTATACTAACAAGCATTGCGTGTATAGCTAAAGCACGGTGTAGCTCATTCCTCAGTTGTTAAGAACACATCACAGAGCTGCAGCCTTTGGCTCACATATTCCTTCATTACCACGAACAAGGGCCCAGCAGTTCATTCCAATTTATGCAATAGATGAGTAGTTGTTAACGTATTTCAATGGATGAATGAGAACTTTGATCTGCTTTAGTGCTAGAGGAGGGTCTCCTCTGTTATTGTTGTTGAGATTCATCCTCAGAGGACCATGAAAACCTTTCCAAAATGTCATGGCAATCCAACTTGTGGACCTCGTTGACCCAGATGATGTCTCCTGACCTGGACCTGATTGACGTTGCTGTGATTAGAAACACTGCACTAATCAGTTGGCGTTATGGCTCAGTGGGTCACCTCACATGCATTTAAAACCTGGTCAGGCATGGCTCTAAACAGCTATACTGGCTGCTGTTACATTGGTTTGGTTATTTAAAAACAAGTGTAGGGACTGATCTTCAGTCATTTGATCTTGAAAATTAAAACTTCATCATGACTTATTTTTAAAATTCAATTAAGTGCATCTGCACTGGCAGTCAGATGAGCTTGTTTCAAGCTAAAGAAAGTTCATTTCTACATTTCGCTCATATTTTATAGGCCATTTCTGCTGTCCAGCGTCAGCCACGGTCCTCTTTGCATTTCAGGCCGCTCCTCAACCCACTTAATTCCTCTTTCCATGTCACTAACAGTTCCACTTAAGACTCTTATTCCTGCAACCGCACACTCTAATCGAGACGGGAGCTGACTGAGCCAGCTGATAAAAGCAAGCCAAGTCTTTGGGTTTCTAACAGCAGCAACGGTTTCCAGCTCTCTCACTTTTGTCTCACGTGATACTGTAAAGAAGGTATAATGTAATGAAAGTGTGATTGAAGCAAGAGACGGAAATGGTACACCTGGCCTCAGCACGGGCACTGTAATTCAACCACACTTCCTGGGTGGATACACAGCCTTTACCCTTTAAGCCTGAACTCCAGACGAATTGAACTGTTAGAATTAATTGTCTTTTTATATTGCAGTATGCCTCGTCAGTGATATTAAAGTATCTGTTTGTGTAAACATTCTTATATAAGTGCACCGAAATGAACGCACACTTCTTTGCAGGTCGTGATTCTTCAGAACGTGTGATGAATAGAAAGACGAGTCGCGTTCTGAGTGCTTTTTTTTTGCTGTGGATGTTAGAGGTTGACAAAAGCTCAATTTGAGCAGGCTACTCTGCTCCGAGTGTGTCCGTCAAAGACTGATGACTTCATGCCAGGATGACAAAACTCAATGCTAGTAGACTGCAGGCAGTTGTCCAGTGTTGTGCAGAGAGAGTGATTTGCCAGTCAAGCCAAAGACACTCTTTCTAAGCACGAAGGCCTTTTGACGAGAACTTACGTAATGCCGCTGAAAAGATTGTCGCGTGAGGAGAAAAATAGGCAGCATCCAGTTACCGTCCCTCAATTCAGCGTGGACTGTGATGCAGAAGTGAATCACAACCGTTTGGTTGTGAGGGGCATTTTAGGAACTCAGCAGGATAGCAGTGAAAGTGAGTGGTTGGGTAATCGTGGTTTATTTTGTACATAATAACACATTCATGTTAATGTTTACTCAAATGCTGTGCAAGATAGGGCAATTTCCTGACAGAATATAGCAAAATGGAATATAATCTTTAAAAGTATGTTTTCATTAGTGTCTGATCACCTGAAGATAAGAATCATTGTGTTTTCGTCACCTTGCAATGAGCCCTTTATATCTGCAGAGGGAATGAGTCCACAATGTTGTGCTGCCGTGGACAAACCAAGCAGTGTTTCTCGCAGGTATCACCGCCACCATAGGTTCTCCTTCAGGCTTGGAAGTGGAGAGTGAGGTGAGGGGTATCCAGCTGGTTGCGATCTGCATCTTCACAGCTAGATCCCACTAAATCCTCCACACTGGTCCTTTAAGTACAAAGTAGAAGTACTTGAATTATAATTAATTAATGAATGGTACTTTATACCTTCAGTTCAGAGGGAAATAAAGCACTTTTTACTGCATTTCAGTTGTCTGACAGCTATAGATACTAGTTTTACATGAAACAAACAACAAATAAAAGGGTTCAAATTAGCTCCACAGACCAGCTAGAACGATAAAATGCTACTTACAGTGCATCTTACAGCATCAGCAACAGAATAATATTCACAGGGGGCATTTTTCTGCATTATGAATACTTTTACTTTTTATATTCAGTACAGTTTGTTTAAGATTTAGCTACTTGAATTGAGTGAAATTGTGCTTTTACTTGCGTAAAGCGTCTGAATAGTCCATCACTGTTTAAAGATGCAACATTCGGGGCGTTTTAGCTGTATAACCAGTCCTTATCTTTTTCTGTGATTAAAAATCTGCAGAGGAGCAATTGATAATCAGTGCTGACAGCTTATCACTCTACTTACGGCTTATAAGGAAAATCTTTCTGATCAGGCAGAGAAAGACAAAGAAAAATTTTGAAAATCATGGAAAAACTAATTCAAACGTATGTGGCTTAATATCTCCGTGTTCAAATAATCATTTATCCCACGAGTGCAGTACAAGCAGGACAGCTTTTTCTTGTCTTTTTCAAACAGGTGCATAAGAGAGAGATGATGATGTACTTTTGATTTTTAGCAGTTCTGGGACTCAAAGTTTCTTACTTTCTGTTCAGCCTTTCTTGATTTTTTTCTCAGACAGGTTTTCTCTAACAAGAACAAGTGATCAAATTTGTGCCTATTTTCTGCTCGGTGAGGGTAAGTTTGGGAACTCTGCTTGCTGTTGGCCCCAAGGGAGGTACGGATGGACAGAGGAGTGCCAAACAAGACTTGGTATGTATGTGTGCTCTGTTTTGGAATCATTTTCTTTATCCTATGCCAGATCTCACGACCTCCTGACCTGTCCTGATGATGGAAATCCAGCTGCAGCTTTTGCACACCAGCTACCAACTCATTACAGTGCACACACAATGTTCCATACAATTATCCCGCTCACGACTGCAATGTGCCAATTAAAACGATCATGCATTGTGTTTTTTAAATAGACAAATGGGAGCTGTAGGGGATCTTGGGACTTGCAAAAAAAAAAAAAACCCCCCCATCATCGTCGTGCCCTTAGATGGCAGACCTACAAACAGCGCATGATGTTGTATAAGTTTCTCTTCTACAGTGTGCAGTGTGGTGGAAAGTTAGAATAGGGTCCTTTTTCTGAGGAGGCTGAAAGAGCTGTTATGGAACCGGATCTTATTAGACCCTGGGCTGACACTGCACAACCTTATGCAACCTGCTGGTCTCCTATTGCACCGTGAATCGAGGTCCGAGAGGGGTGGAGGGAAGAGCGATGATTGTTGACATGGACTTGGACAGACATGACAAATTGTGTCGTCTCAGTCGTCTCGTTACAGTCGAAATTCGAGGGCGTCTCATCTCCGCACACACATGGAAACATGCGCATATTGTATAACTTACACGAGAGTAAATGTTATGTCAGAACCCTTTCTTGAGGGACTTGAGTTGCAGATTGTGCCATTTAGCTGCCATCTTTCCATTTCTGCAAATTGGAAAAAGATTAAATATTACATGCACGTTGTCATGAGACTGGTCGAATATATACTGCATCCCAAAATTAATTTGAAAAAATAGTTTTGATAAGATTATTGCCATTGGAGGGAGCATTAAAAAATGTATATTTTAAAATACATAAATGAAAAATAAAAATAAATAAAATACAAAATTAGCATTATATGCGGTGTTATTTACATATTACTGTTCGGTTTCTGGAGTTTTTTTTAGTTTTTGATGAGATTTTCCACATGTGATATGGGAGAACATGCCTGAAATTGATAGAAAATGAAACCGAAAATAAAAAGAGGACATGAATTCAGTCCCCTTGGTAATTTAGGTGATTACCTGGGGGTTGGGGCTCAAGTAAGTGCTGCAACGTCAGCATGTTTTAATGCAATGCTAGTGCTATAATGCTAATGCTAAACCTATGTACTTCTGCAGCGTTGGATGCAAGCTTCCTTCATTCTATCGAAAGCCTCTAGGGCAGTGCTGTGCTCTGTGGAATCAAAGGACTGGGTGACAAAGCAGACGCTAGTCCATGAATAAATGTGCAGGAAAGAAAATGTCTCAGAGGGGACTCGTACAGAATGAGGCAATTACATAATTACATTTTGGTGACATCTCTGGGAATACAAAGGGCCAGTGGCCTGGGAATTTTTTTTTTTTTTTTTTTTTTTTTTAAAGCCTCTCAGACATCTTAACCCAGTTGGGCGTGAGCATTACTGATATTATACAGCTCTTACATGGCGTCAGATACGAGGTCACAGCACTGCGTATCAAATATAAGGCCAAAGCTGGATTAAGCATCGAACAGTGGCAGTGAAGGGCATCTTGAATCACGAGTAGCACCTGCTGAAGAGATATTTCTTAACCTTGGTAATGTGAGAGGATGTTGTGCTTCAAACTGATATCCCCAAACTCCGACTGCCTTTTGTAAACAGAGTTCAAAGTAGTCTGAACTCACTGGAAATACAGCACTCTAGTATTACACCCTTACAATCCAATACAGCAGCTTAACTTCACTGGTTTGCGCTGAAACAATCCCGCCGTAGACATTATTCTCGCTTGTGTTAAAGGGGATACCTGAACAGATTTGATAGTCGAGCCTGGATTAAATCAATCGTAATTAAACCCCATGAATGAGCAGCGGTAAGCATACTAAGATCCCAATGCTGAAGCAAAGGCTGAGAGATCTGTGCGGGTTCTGTGCAGGTTCTGTGCAGACTGACAAAGCGTGCGTGCACAAATAAGCAGATGTCACTGTATTAAAGCAAATATTTGTGATCAGCGTTCCTCATAAAAAGCAGATGACAGCATATTCAGATGTTCTCTGTGCCCACAGCCTTCCGACGTGGCTTCACTACATTAACCAAGATCAAATCAGGTGAGTGAGTGGCACTCGAACACTTTTAAAAACCTCCTGACTTAAGTTATGTTTAGTCAAGTGATCAAGTGATAGCTCCTCGCGGGAAATGCTCTTACTCATGCCACCATATACAGTTAGAGACCCTAAATAGACCAGTAATAGCCTGTATGATTGCTGCTATGACGGATTACAGTTGCAACATTCAGAAGATACTGCAGGCTCAACAAGGAGGGTGTGTGTTGTTTACTGCATGATTCGGAACATTTGGACTATTTTAAAACACGGGACAGCCAAAGAAGGTGAAATGTAATATCTCCACATTGACTGCTGGAGAAGAAGTGCTGTGGGCTGATGTCAACGAGTGGAACAGCTGCAGCGAGGCAAGGCACCCTCTCCTGTCAAACCACAGCTGAAGGCAGAGCCCTCGCCATCCGGATCTGGCCAAATAATATCATGGATTAATATTTACTCTGGCCAAGTCAGTGTCTCACACGCTCCAGTATTTTTCACACCTGTAGGCTTTAGTTATTAGCCAGATCTTTTTTTTTTTTTTTTTTTGACCTCACCTCATCTCCCATATGCCTGATTACATAAATCTGATTCTGTGTTTCCATTGATGACCTCCAGCATTTCTGAGAAGCACCTATTGATTTGCCAGGCAGCCCGACAAATGAGCAGAGAGATTGCTAACAGTCTCTATATATTATAATATCATACATGCATTGGCAAATCATTGCAGAAATAATGTGTTTGTAAGTTGTTGTTTTTTTTTCTCGCATTTGAACAAGCTCCTGCTGCATTTCCAGAAGAGTCAATATCCATAGTCATTCGGCCAGCCTCATGTACGCCGATGATGCACGTCCGATCCAACATGGCGGCGGCCAGCATCGCACATTTTCGGCTTCAAAACAGCACTTCGGAAACCTATGCGTGTTCTTTATACTGTCATTGTTTGGCACCTTGCACGGCCATCTGTGTATGAATGTGAATAGGTGAATGTTGACATGTGTTGTAAAGTGTTTTGAGCCATTTGTAGACCAGAAAATCACTTCATAAATGCAATCTGTTTACCATTTATGCGCACTGTTACAACTGACCCACAGTGTGTTACAGCTGAGACGGACAAACAGAGAATCACAATTAAACCCCGCGCACACACCGCTAGAGAAAACATTCATCACTGACTTTGTATTGCGTGGCGGCGCCTCCTTGTCACTTTTGTCTGCTACAGATCGGAAATGCGTGATTCTGATCCAATACGTGGGATTGAGTGAAGGTAAAGGGACACGAGTTGACACAAGTTTGTCAATGTACCTTTTCCTCTCTGTTTTTTTACTAGCTACAAGCATTTCATTCATATTTCAGTGTGGTTGCATATTGTTTTCCCCTCCAGTGTGTGGTGGTTGTCAGGGTATGGCTTTCTGTCATCTATTGTTCCACATTGATGGAACTAGTAAGTATGAGGTGTTCATGCAATGATTTAACGTGCCCTTTAGAAAAAGAGAGCAGACATGTCAGGCATACTACATGTGAAAGATTTTGCCTGCAAGTGGCAGTCATAAAATTACAGACTCTGAACCTCAAACTGAGCTTCTGAATTTCTCCAACAACAAAATCAACCAGACAAATGTCGGGTTCAAACCACTTCTGCAGAGGCCAAAACATAAAGGTGCTAAGGTTTCTGGAAATGAGTTTCAGCCAAAGGTTAACTGTAATGGATCTGACTTAATTACCTACAGTTGGCTAACTTTATATTCAAATCCTTCCACGGGACTGATTACATTAAGTACAAACAGTATTTCTTCAGCCTCTTTTCACCTGTTACTGTTGACGCTAGAGTGAGGTCAGCGTTTGTTAGCGTCACATGGCTCCTGGTTTCTCATGGTGGGGAGTGAAGCTGGCAGCAGGGGACAAGAGAAGCAAAGAGCATCGCCCCCCTAACCCGGGCTGTTTTCCTGAAGGAGAGACGATGCGTTTAGAGCCCAGCTGGTCTAATGGAAACATGCTTGTCCCCAGTGAGAGTGAGTGTAGAGAGATGCTTCTCATCAAGGCTGCCTCGCTGCAAGTCTGTGCCTGTTAATGCAAAACAACCAGGACTAAAAAAGAACCAGACCGCTGAGACTTCATTTTATATATAAACCTCTTATCGTCTTCTAAATGTTATGAAGCCTGATCTGATCATGAAGTTGAGGATTATGTCTTTTTATACCAAACACCCTTACCATATCTTTGCATCATGCTGCAGCAAGAGATGCTGAAAAGTGCGCTCGGGTCAGATGGTCAACAGCAATATGCACTGATGGGGGAAAGTTTCTGTTTTCAAACTTCTGGACATTTTTAAAGTGATTAGGTGAGACACACTAGAGAGGCGGAACAACAACAACACAAAAAAAATAAAGAGGATGCGTAAGTGTGTGCGTAAGGTGGACTATAGAGTGTCGCAGTGACCGGGGCAGGTGTACAGTATGTTGAGGATTAAGTTCCATGATGGAAAAGTGGAAGGTCTTTCTTTCCAATCATATGATTCACTTGCAGGAGCAAAGCCAGCCAGCTGGTCCTGCTCCTGAGACCTTACAAGATCCGCCGGGGAGTAATTAATGTTCATATCCTCCAACATGCCCCATTCACTTTCTTTTTTTTTTTTTTTATATTAGCGATGGAAAGTAATCGTCCCTCATGAATGGGATGATGTATTGTTCCTGAAATAGACTTGGCAAAGCGTTTGACTTTTGTCCAGATTATTTCCAAGTCTGCCAATATTTAAATGACACAAATAATCCTGGTTTCTGGGAAAGGGATGATGTCGTATATGCTGTGTCTCCTTTTCAGAGTAATCTTTCAAGTTGGCGAAACAGTGCAGACCATCACATGGACATGCACACAGAGCCACAGCATGACAGGAGCATGATTTGAACTGAGATTCTTGCCTGGCACTTTATATATTCCGCTGTGACTTATGCAATTCTTCCTGTCTATTTTTTGTTCAACCTTTGACAGACAGAAATTAAATAGTTGTACAATACTTAAACTTAGTATATACAGTATATGGTGTGTGTACATAACAATACTGAGCATGCAAACATGCATATCCATATATACCTTAACATACGCTGCCATGTATGCACAGGCAGATACAGACTTACACCTCACATGTGCACAGGACCTAAATCCATATACTAATTATACAATGCACACACCTAAATGTCACCAATGCATTGTTTTATAGCTGTATTCAACCCTCTAATTGGCCCCCCCTGCTGAGTGATATACAGCCTCCTCCTTTCAGACACCTCTCTCAGTTAACCCCTGTCCCCCTTCTTCTGGTAAGACATTCACTTCAAACAATTAGAATAGCTTCTGACCAAGTCCTTGTGGTATTTTCATTAGCGCCATCAGGCCATGCAACAGAGAGCTCTGGAGTCAAAATATCTACCAGCAGAAAGTTTTAATAACAGCGTGTGTGGTGGTTTCAGACACACTACCAGGATTTTTTTTGCAGCATTCAGGCCAGAGAGCCAGATTCTTGTTATTAAATTGTTATTCAGCAAGCGTAATTAAGTTTGTAGACAGCTCTGACAAATAGGAGATGGTGCTAACACAAACTTTAGTTTTTTCTTAAAGTTAGTTTAATGTTACTCCAAACAGTTTTCCAAGCAACTTCAGGAGAAACTGAGCCAATTCTTCCTGTCTTAGATATCAGCAGCTTGACTCTTAATCGGCAGGTCCTCGTGCTGCTCATCTGATGTTGTAAGTGACGAGCAAAGTCAAGAGATCAGAACACACCATTGATTACCTGAGCCAACAGGTGTAACGCTGAGCCCTCTCTCTGGTGTGAGGACGTCCTTATGTAGCGTGCCGCTCCTCTCCTGTTACCGGTCCCTCACGGCGGACATGGAAAACTTGCCCTGTATTCAGTGCTCTACTCGAGTAGAGATGGCTTCTGTTACACTTGTGGCTCTTGTACGTTGCATTAATTAGACCACACTGGAGAGCTGGTTCTGTCTTGGCACTATGCCAGGGGAGATATTGTTTGTGTTTGCTGTTCCAGAAGTGCATAAACATGTGTCAGTGTCGTATATTACACTTGTTTTTATAATATTAGGCGCAGATTCAGCTGTATGGTTGCAGATCCCACAGACTGACTCTAAACTGATGAGGATGATAAGAATAATGTGTTTGATTTAGTGGAAAATTGCCCATCATGCCGACATTTGCCTGCTCTTCTGTCTTTCCCCTGAGGAGTTTCTAATCAGAAGTCGCATGTTGTCTCCCGCAGAGCTTCTGCAGCATTGTTTTCCTTATGACAGACCTGCTTAAACCAAGCATAAGCCACCTCCGTAATCTCAGGACAGGCAGGACAGGAAAGAAAATTGTGTTGTGACGTAAGGAATAATCTTCTTGTTGGGAGAAATTGAATTCTGAGCAGAATGAAGAAATCACTTGTTATTTTTAGAACAGAGTGGCTGTTTGTCATTTCATAGAAGAATACGGTCACATGTTTTCAGTGTTTTACATGTTTTCTAAGCAATTTATTAAAGTTAGACTTTTTAAAATGAGAAATAATCCATGTCCCTGTCTGCTTCTCATTAACATGAGGGTGACTGCCCCACACCAGGGACGTCGTGGACCCCCATCCCACGCCAGTACATTTTAGGTCTGAGGTAGCTTGACACCAACAGAAACTCAACATCAGCATCCCACGGCCGGATGGCTGAATGGCCACAGTCGCAGTAAACATCCACCCATGAGGTCCAAAGCTGAGGAGATAATCTCACCTAGAAAAGGGAGAAGATGATATCGACCATCTGCTTCGTCTGGAGGGGATTTGATTGGCTTGCCACTGCAGAGCGGAGCAGTGGGGATGATTAGGCCTCCCTGGTGTCCCATTCCACTGGGTGCCCGGCTCAATGTCACCACTGATTGGATCCTCTAATCTTGTTCTGTGTGAATTAAATCTAAAGTGGGGAGGAGGATGATCGCATTCACATTTGCCTTGTGCTCCGATTCTCTGTGTGTGAGTGTGTGTGTTGCTTCCTCTTTCCTATGAATAACAGATAAAGTATGAGATGGCTATCCCGCATGGCTCTGCTCAGAGATCTGTATCTTTGACACCATTCCTACCTGACGGCAACAGGCATCCATGGGAGATTTAAATTGCAAATGAAGCTTGCAAGCAACATTTTCTCTGCGGTAACACTGTACACGTGGAAACACGGCGATAAATAAGAAATGAGCGTTTTGACAAGGAAAAATTAAGCAAATGAATTTGTCAATGATACGTGTGCATAAATTGTGTACAAATGAGTGCACAAATGACCCTGAAGACCCTGAATACTGATAAATAAATAAAGTTAGATGTAAGTTTTGACAGTAACATATGCGTAACATGAAAAGAAAAGATATTAATTTGAACTTGCAAAATTAATGTGACTTTCAGGTGGAGGCAGTACAGGCAGTTGTCCAGCATTGAACTTCAAAAAAATTGGTGACTTGCAAGAAGCAAATTAACAAGACTACAGACATGTTAGCAGTTCTGTGAGGCTGTACTTAGACACAGCAGTGCTTTGAACTAAATGCTCACATAAGCACGCTAACATGGTGATGCTAAGCGGAGGTATGCACAATTTACCACGTTTAACATCTTAGTCCTCTCGCCCAAAGTCAGCTGGGATAGGCTCCAGCCCCACCGTGACCCTGATGAGGGTAAGCGACTACAAATGATGGGTGGATGGATCGTCTTAGTTTAGTGTAGTAGCATGCAAACATTTGCTAAGTAGCAAAATAGTACACAAACTGAGGCTAATGCGAATGTCAGACTGAAGTGTTAGATAAAAAGTTTAGGGGTCACTCAAGTTTAGGACTGATTAGCTGAGGCAAAATTAGCAACGCTAAAAAGAAATACATAGTCCTACTTTGAGGGATAATACACAGTAGTACCCTAGACCTCCATTCAATAACATGAAAACCTCATTTCTCAGCATTATGTCACAGAAGGTTTATAATCTTCCATCTTGCCTGTTTTGTTCATTTATTAATGAGCACTAAATACACAGTATAACTGAGCCTGATGAGAATGTCATTTTGCAGGACTTGGTCATATGTTAATCATCATCTGGCGATCGTGAAAGTCTGTAAAATGTCATCGTTATCTACCCAGCAGCTGTTGAGAATTATCATTCTGGATGACTGATCTGCAGACGGACTGGTATGGAGAGAGAGAGAGGGATATCTTGATTTATGGTCCTTGCATGGGTCAAGCTCTTAAAGCACAGAAACTCCAGTTTATAACGCAGTCTTTTCTAAGACGTACCTTACACCACCATCATGGTTTTCAGAATTTAAGTTTGGCCTGAAGATGAAAATCAGCTGCCTTGTTCACTCATATCTTATGCATGATTCATTACAAATTAATTAGCAGTTACAGTTAAGTAACACGCATTGGGAGCAAAGATGTAGTCACAAAGTTTGTGTATTTCAACATGACCCCTAAAAATAATCAAACACATCATACAGTCATCATCTTCATCTATCTTTGGACACTGAACAAACAAGAGTTTAATTCCAGGTCTCGTTCTCTCCGTCTCTGTCCGTCCTCTAGAGGGATCCACACTGGAGCTGATGTTGCTGGTTGCCCAGATATCGTTATAGTAACCCTGGCTGAAGGCCTTTCTTGGCTCTTTTAGGTGCGGAAGCTGCTTTGCCCTGAGGGGGCTGATGTGCTACACATTCGGTGGAAAGACGTCATCTCCATTCACAAAAACAGGTTTGCAACATTGAGTGAGCAGTTTGGTTCTTTGAACACGGAGCCAGCAGCAGAGCAGGTTACAGAAACAGGCTTGTGGTCAAAGTGAATCCTCCAGGGAAGGCTGGAAATATGGGGATCGGAAGACTCACACTCCTTACCCTGATATAATTATCACACCAGTGTCCAAACTACCTGGAGAAGAGTATATACTCATGTTGACCTTGCCAGAATATATAAACATTTAAAAAAAAGATAAACTTTGTGGTAAATAAGAGAATATTCCTTCATTGTGTTACAGCCAATTTACAGTCTATTTGGCAGACTTGAAGGACATTTAAGAAGTGTACGATCTAAGACTTACAGTTGTGCGAACATAGTAGCTGGCTGGCAAGACCAGTTTGGTGTTAACCTTTATCACTGAAGGGCTGGACTCAGTTCAGAGGTATCCATCACTCCTCAGCTGTCCTTGTAAACAAGCCCCTCTCAAGTGTCCCCATCCTTTAAATTCTCCATCTTTGAAATCGCCTGTGCTTTCATATTTTGTTGTATTATACTTTCCAGACTTCATTCGCGAGAGTTTAAAAGTTTTTTGTTTTGAGGCAAGACTTGGCAGGATAACCACAGAGAGAATAAAGTAATAAATCACGCAAAGAAATGGAAGAGAGGAAAAAATAGATATGTCACTTTGAACTCAGTTTGAGTTTTAACTGTCTTTTGCAGCTGGATCCACTCTGACCGCAGGTCTTGTTATGCTGGAAGCATCAGGATTGGAGGTCAGGAAGGCTTCCTGTTTACTGTTGTGGCACTCTCACTTCTGATGCACCTCCATTATAGGCAACAAAGTGCCACACTGCACAGAGCCAAGTCCTTTCAGTACAAGGTGCTACTGGTCAAGAGCCAACAATGAGCATAAAGTACGTATCGCTTTTGTTTCCTGGCTCTGGATGTATTTGTCAAGGTCAGAGGCGGCTGAGCCAGAAGGATAAAGGTCAGCGGCATGAATAGACGAGCAGTTACTGACGGAGATACAGCAACGTGATTACAGTACTGCAAATGTGTTCCGCCCTGCCAATGTGTTGACAACGTAATCTCAGACTATGGCACAAATGTAGATTTATCTGCCTGAAAAGAAGCGGCAAAGCATGAACAGTAAAGCAAAGCGATAACCTAACGCAGACACACACACACACAAGCTTCCCAGTGTGCCCAGTGCCTTTTTGTTTCTGCTTGTGTGACCGGACACACCCACCACGAATCAATATACATATTGTCTTTCAGCAGGCTCGGGGAATGGAAAAAGCCTGAATCTCGTCCAACATATTGTACCTGCTGGATTCTCCTATTCCTCCCCTGAGTGTCATGAGACACTCAGCTGTCAAAGATAGAGCCAAAATGAGTGTCAGCAGGTGTGTGTGGGAGAGAGGCAGTGATGTGTTTGTGTGCGTGTGTAAGGTTATTATAGATCAAAAAATAGTGAAATGATAAAGAATTGCATGCTGAGGAAAACAAGGAAGCAAAACCGAGCAAGAGAGAGATAATAAAGTGTTCATAAATCAGTTTTCAGGCAAAATACTCATGTTGCTTTTCATTGTCAGACATTTTGTGGTGAGGTGTGAAAGTACTGAAAGATAAGCGATACATAAAATTAATATAAACTGCACATTTAAACCTCATATGACACTAAAAAGGGGTTGGAATACTCCGGTGTGATGAAAGGGGTTTCACTGTCACTAGCCAGGAATCCCCTTCACACACACTCACACACGCATACACACATACACACAGCTGCAGAAGGTTCTGGCAAGGGTGTCAGCTGTTGGCTGTTTGGTGAAACACATTCATTTGTGATCTGACACGCCACTCCTGTATGGAGCAGACTGAAAACCTTTATGTGTCTAAGTGTATAAGTGTATTTTAATAATCTCACGCACGGGCTCCGTCGGCTCACTGAAATCAGCTGAATGTATCAATGGCATAGAATTATGTAATAATAATAATAAGTTATTTTTATATATATTATATAGTTATTGTAGAGAGATGACAAATAAAAGCCACTGAATAATAATAATGAAAATAAAGTTAAAAGGTACAAGACAGAAGCTCCTATCTTCCCGCCATTCTTGATTAACCAAAATATAGGTTTGCAACAAAGGGAAGCTAGATTTTATCTCAGCCTTCATTGGTGGCTTTTACATGCAAATTATTACAAACGTGTGACGTGTCACACAGGATGGACGGCGACATGATCGCCCTCAAAATTGCACTTTTCGTGGTGAGTGTCAGTGTTTTGTCCTCCCATGCCACGAGTCCCCTCAGTCGACCTGCTGCTGCTCTCAGTGACTGACAGGCTGGCTGCATGAGACAGCAGGTGTCTGTCTTGCCTTGTCATCAGAATTATATAATTATCAAACGTAATCCCATTGCACTCTAGGAAGGGTTAGAGTTTTTTTTGCCAGCTTAGGGGCAAGGCTACAAAAATCAATAATAACAGCTTAAAATTGCATTAGAAGTAAATGTTGTGAGTGTTGGTTAGCTCCGTTGGTAGAGCATCCGCCCCATGTACAAAGGCGCAGCGGCCCAGGGTTGAAATCATGTCAATGCATGTCATTTCCCATCTCTCTCTGTCCCCACATTCCTGTCACTCTTCAACTGTCTCTATCAAAATAAAGCTTGAAAAGGCCAAAAAAAAAAAAAAAAAAAGACGTAAATGTTGTGACATTTCCTCTCTACCTGACCGGACTGTAGATCACAGGCTTCAGCAGTACATTAATTACAGCCCCACTATGAAGAGAACATGTTCAATGAGTTATGTGCGTGTCAAAACTAAGGTCAAAGCTCCCCTCAAACATCCTCCAGACTTGTATTGGTTTTCATCCTCTGAGAAAGGTTTGCTGTCTGCAGGTTCTGTCCCACTTCCAGACTTGCTGAGGCAATAAGTCACTTTGACTGAATGGTTACAATTTGTGAGCGTCACTCCTCCACTACAGCTTTACTTTACTGTCAACGCTATCGCGCCGCTTTCTCGGAAGTGACACAAAATGGAGTGTAAGAGGGACGTCACATCTGTCAGGTGGCTGGAAACAAAGTCTGCGATGATGGGATAAACCTGCATATGCTTCGGTTCAGTTGTGCTCTGAAGATCGATTACCTCTTTTTATGTTTAGCACTGCAGACGTCATCAATGAACACTTTCCTCATCTTTTTCCAGAGGCTGCATGGACTAACCACACAGGAACAAAGTGTAGCGAGTCCAACTGCCTTTAACTTAACTCGCTGTCTCATGACTAAAAACCTCCATCGATAAATATTAAAATCTGACACACACTTTTTTGACTGGATGTTTCTTTCTTGGATGTTAACACTCTTTGTTCAAAACTTCCTCTCTTTCTCTTTTTTTTAAAATCTGATTTACATTATTAATGTCAGTGACGCCTGATGACCTCAGACATGAATTTAGGACGAACACATACAGTTACAGCTATTTATAAAGTTGCAGGCTGTGGATGTGTCCCACATAAGATCAGAGTCAGATAATTTCTCTGGTGTAATACCTTTTCGAAATATGTTTAGGAAAGACTTTGTCCAGACTACATACACTTCCTCCTGAGTGATAAATATGCTTATGATTTTAACACTCTCTAAAATGATGTGTATAAACTGTCCAGAAGTGACAGTCACTGAGATAAAGCAGCAGTGTTTCTAGGAGGGTAATAAGAGGACAAATACAACATTTCCACTGGTTATATCTTTATGTTTTAACAGTCTGGAGCATGGAATATGTCTCCCCGCCTGTAGGTGGTTTGCCATCCAAAAGCTTGTTACCTTATTCAATGTTTAACGGCCTGGTGAGTTGCTTTACTCAGCTGACAAGTTGTTTGTGTTTATATTCACCCATCTAACCTGAAGGTCAAGTCGATCAGCCCGTTGTTAATAGGCCGGTTCAGGGGAATCCGCCAGAGAAACGTCATCAGTGTCATCGACAGGAGCTCTCTGGCCAATGATGGTTGTCAATTTCTATGAAACAGTACGCCCCGCATGGACTGAACCGCCACCATGTTCAGTTAAATGCCATTGTGGAGGTTTCAGGAGGGAACGGAAGCTGGAATATAACAAACCTCCGTGCAGGGCTCTGTCTGAAAACAGTACAACTTCACAGTTCATGCAAGAGCTGATTTAATCTGAATGAACTGAATTTTCTTTTCTGAAAGAAAAAGGGACAGTCCTCCTTTTTCACTCCAACGCCAGAGCTTTGTGGCAGTTTCATTGGCTAATGTGGAAAAAGCCCAGAGGCAGCACCCACTTCCTATATGTAGAACCAAATCACATCGGCTCACTGCTTTCCTGTGGACGTGTCTGATCGATAGATCCCCCGACTACGTCTCATGCAGGCAGAATGCAGCTGTGGATGGAAACTCACTAAATTTGCAGACAGATGTGCCATACTGCAAACCCATGTTCATCTATGACACAACTACGCTGATCACATCTGTTGCTTAATAGTGTTTTTTGTTGGATTAGGAGCTTGTGTCTGATGTGTTAAGCAATCTCTGTGTCCAGGCGGTTTTCACCTTACTTTGTTGCTTGGAGAAGTAATAGTATTCTACGCATTAACACCCTAACGACACTTCACACTACACATGGCGTAGAATACACTTATTTTCCACAGTTTACTGAAATAGATTAGGAAAAGCGAATGAGGCGTTCTTTCCATCGCTGTCATTGAAAATGACTTCCAGCGGAGCCGACTGATATAGCATGGGGTCTCTGTGGGCCTGTGCAGAACTGGAGTGAGTCAGTTTGGTGAATTATAGTAAATGATGGTGTGAGCTCTGACAGCTAGCAGCCTGGAATTTGGGCCAGAGCTCCAAATTAGAGGAGCAGCATGTGTATCCACTGCTAAAAAAGAGTCAAACAGGCCTCTGCTCCAGATGTCACACATTTTGGGTCAAAACGCAAATCTTTGGAAAATTTAAAACGCACAGAAGACTGCAAATGCAAACACACAAGAATGGCAATGAAAGATCAGGTCAAAGGTCATAAATGCACAGAATCACCGGTTGAAACCGATTTGTCATTTGCAATCAATGCATTAACTCCAGATAGATTTTTTTTTCTTTTTACACTTTTATTGAAAAAACATAAACAGTTTTCAACAACTGCAATATCAATATACAGTAACTGCCTTATAATTTACAAAAGATTTAAAAAAAAATCTGTACAATCTCTGGTTTGTGCAGGAAGATGGGAAGACCTTGATAGAAAAATAAAGACCTAAGACAGGAGAGGTGTCGATGTGAGAACAGACCAAATGTTTTAATAGATTTCCTTACCAGAGAAGCAGTACAGTGTTCTGGTTTCCACTGTGATTATCCAAGCATTAATGTGTCACAACAACACCTAGAGTAGTAGTTAAAAAAAAAAAAAAAAAAAACACATGAAAGCTCGATGTTGTGTAAGACTGGAGTCGAGTGCGCTACATCCGTTCAAGAGTTGTGATAGGAACTGAAATGTTTATCTGCTGACCTGATCTTTAGAGCGACAAAGCAAAGGCCCATTCAGAAATGAAAAATAACTTCACAAGACCCACAGTGGTGAAGTTGTGAGGGTAGGATGTGTTCAAATTCTGCACATCTGCCATGCTAAGAACACTGATGTTAATATATCGCAGACTACGTCAAAAGCAACTCAAATCATTAATTGTTTCAACAGCCAACTGCTGCCTGATGAGGACAAGTTCAGGTTTAAAATTAAAATCAACTAACAGATGAGGTGCCTCTTATATATATGTACACATTTGGCTTTGGGTAATAAAACAGCTTGCGCTGTTACGGGGGAAAAGTGCACTAATCTTTGGAAAACACACTGAGAATCATGCTTTTCTACATCTAGAAATAACATTATAGGCTCCATCTGCAATCTTCAAAATGGATACTTTAAAAGACAAATAATACATTTTGGCTCCTAGATTTCTCTCTAAACATACAATATGTAACTTAGCAGCACTTATCATCAACATTCATAACCGCTGTTCAGGGTTGGGCTTCCTGCCACGTTCTACCACTGACCTGCACTGCACATTAGAACATGAAGACCTGCAAGGAGTGGCAGTATACTGCACAGCTAATCACCTCTGAGTGCTTCTCCTTACTGTAACATCCATTGCAGTGTGTACTCAGTCAAAGCTGAACCTCCCGAGTGCCTCCAGGACTGAGACTTTTAGTTCAGGTGCACACTGCAGAAGATGCTTTACTTAGACAAGATGATAGGTTGAGGAGCATAGTGTACTTGTGTGCTCAGAGTCTGTGCAAAGACATCGCCTTCCTGCTTCACACCCACCATGAAAAAGACTTGTAAATATACTTTGCCAAGAGACCAGCTCATTAACAAACAGTTGTCTTTGTGCAGGTGAATTAACAGGTTTAAAAGTGGTTTTAGTATAATTTAAAACAAGATCCTTGAACTTGAAATTACTAAAACAATATATATATATATATATATATATATAAATTTAGATTAGCATTTGAAAACAGTTTAAAGTTTCAGGTTCAAATCTTTTTTTTTTTTTTCTTTTTTTTTTTTAAATTGAGTCTACTTATTTCAGTCACAGCCTTATGTGACAGTGTGGCCACAAAACAGTTTAGAACATGTTAGACCCAGGATGCTAAATGCAAAATGTGCAAACTGGGTTTATCCACTTGAATTAATTAGAAACTGGCCATGCTACTGAAGCATTTTAAGAAGGGTAGGCTGCACAGTCTGTAAGTGAAGGCATCTAACCAATTTCATCCCCCTAGCTCCATGCAACCAGTTAATCGATCACCTCTTTCACCATAAACCTTGTAACATGTCTGGATTTCCATGGTGAGTTGTGCATGAGCTTCTGCATAGAGAACTTCATACTCGAATCGCAGTCTTTTACAAACTGTCATGCATTATAAACAACAGCAATCAGGACCAAATTCAAACTAATTAAAACATACCCTTAACCCTTCTTTTTCTCTGTGGTCATATCTCCGATTCTGCTGTCAAAGGCCTTGATTCTAAAGGCAAAGAGTCCAGATTGCATTCAGAGTCTGAAACCACATCTGTGTTTGTGTCCTCGAGTGCACAAACATCAATACCCCTAATCTCCCTGTTTTCCTCTTCCTCAAACTCCTCTTCCATCTCGACTTTTTCGAGAGCCACCTCGTTCTCGTAACAAAAGGAGTTCCTCGAGCTGGAGGCGTCGGACTTCTTCTCAGCTAGTTCCCTGGCACTACAGTGAGGAGTGCTGGGCACCTCATACGTGTTGTCAAAGCGAGAGTAGTCCACTTTGTAGTAGTTCTTCTCCTCAAAGAGCACTGGTTCAAAGCGGTGACCCCAGAGGATTTCACTGGCCACGTAGGAGCTCCGACACTGAGTGGTCATGGCAGTAGCCTCGACCATTCCCTCCAGAATCACTACGATCTCAAATTCTGACGTCTCCAACTCCTGTTTGCTCATCTCATAAAACGGACTGTCCTCGTCAATCTCATGCACAATGGTGATTGGAGACACCAGGAAGATTCTGTCAATGCCGCTATCGAAGCCTACGTCAATGTCAACCTGATCCAGAGGGATGAACTCGCCCTCAGCGGTGGTGCGGGACTTGAGTAGCTGGGCCCTGACGTGGGCCTCCACCAGGTGACTCTTCCTCAGGTTCCCCACACGCCACATTAGGCAAAGTTTACCGTCCCTCATGGCCACTGTGGCATAATGGCTGAACACCAGGGTCTCATTCCTCTTTTTGGGCTTGGCCATCTTGGCCATGACAGCACCGATGATAAAAGCATCGATAATGCAGCCGACGATGCTTTGGAAGACGACCATGAAGACGGCAACAGGGCACTCCTCTGTCACGTAGCGATAACCATAGCCGATAGTGGTTTGAGTCTCCACTGAGAACAAGAAGGCAGCGGTGAAGCTGTCCACATTGGAAACACACATCTGAGTCCCATTCTCCAGGTCCCCATAGGAAAGGGCCACTAACCAGAAAGCAAAGCCAAAAAACAACCACGACAGCAGGAAAGAAAGGCAGAATACAAGCAGCATCCAGCGCCAGCGGATGTCCACGCAGGTGGTGAAGATATCTGCCAGGTACCGCTGGCCTTTTTCACTCATATTGATAAACTGCACGTTGCAGTGGCCATCCTTCCTGACAAAGCGGCTCTGATGTTGATGCTCTGTGTGCACCTTGTTCACGTTCCCATTCCCGTAGCCATTTGGGACGGCAATTGTGGCCAGCTTCATGCCGTCCTCCTCAGAGGACACAATGCTGTAACGGTGGCTTCGCACACTCCCCATTACTTCCACCTGGGAGGGCTGGGCCGATTCTGCTTTGGAAAACAGTTTAAGTTTTTGGTAGAAGCGTTGGAGAAACAGTTTTGAATGATCCCAGGGACAAACTCAAGCAGAAAATGTGGACAACGGGAAAAGGGGTGCCCGGGCCTGTGGTCCTGCAGGTGTGCTGTGCACCTTGTGGGGGTGCGTGAGGGCAGGTCACTCCTCTCCGATGGCTGCTCTGGACCTCATCAGTGAAGTGAGCTGTGGAAATTACAGACAGAGAGAATAACAGTTTTAAAGTAATTGGCAGGAACCAGAGGAAAGATCAGAGTGTGGGGAGTGTGTGGTTACCTGACATCTAAATAATGCATTGTACACTCAAAGTTAGAGGCGTTATTCTTGCATACAGTGACATTACACAAACAGTGTACGCAGTGCAGAAAGAACAAGGAATGCACTGTGCATACATTATCAGAAGTACATTTAAAATATTATACAAGCACCTAGATGGCTGACAAAGTGGGGAAGGATGTTCACCCTCCTTAATGTAAGTATTAATTCGGCAGGTCAGTCCATGGAGAGCTGAGTCAAATTACAGATCAAGTTCATGTGAATCCAGTAAGCCGCTGGAGCAAAGATACAAGTCGCTCTGTGCAGATGTGTGAAGTCTGAAGCAGTGCCTAAATTTCTAACACGCTCATGCATTTAAAACCTTACACATTCACTAATTATTAGATTTCATTCTATTTATTTAGTTATTCTGAGTTTTGAGTGTTTTAATAACACACATGCAAACACACAAAACCAGTTCTCAACTACAGTTTGCACCGCTACGTCATGTAACAAAATCTAATGAACGCTACGGGTTTTCAGAGAGGATGAAGCTGTTTCTCTGAAAGCAGCAGTAACCTTGCATCATACGTAATAGAACAACAAGGACAGCTAAATTAGAAAAGCTATTGACTTGGTGTCTGTGTGTGTGTGTGTGTGTGTGTGTGTGTGGGCTGAAAGGTCCATTAAAATGTAACACCACAGGCTACAGAAGGCCATGGTCAGCCAGACATGCTCTGCTATTGCCAAAATAACCCCCCACACACACCCCTCCAGTTTTGACTGTATCTCATGTGAGGGTCACCGTTGTGTCAAAGTGAAAAGCTCTAAAAGGAGTTTGAAATAAATACAAGTCTCTGGGTGGCTTTCAGAAAATATTCGGAATGATCGCTCTTTGATTTGGTTTTGAGAACGCGGTTAGAAAAATCAAAAAAGGAAACTTTTTTTTTTTTCCATCATCTCATTTTGCGTGTATTGAACTGTTCTGAAAGTGATCAACAGTCATGTGGGATGAGAGGTGCAGGATGTGGTCCTAAATCCCCCTGCATCATCTTTATTTTTCTCAACTAATGATGTCACTGTTGGGTTGACTAGAAATAGCAACCTGTCACGCACACTATTGGATATATAGGGCTCCATTCATTCACACCTCGCAGCGCGCCAAAGAATTTTGTTTATTGGATTTTCGGGATTTTATACGTGATATTAAAAATATTGCATCCATCAAATGGTAGACTTTTTATTATTTGCACATTCATAGCGAGAACGACTTGCCAAAGGAAACTTCACCATGTCAACGTCTTTATTAAAATCACAATATTCAGTTTACCTCATGTTCATGCTGGCCATTAGTGATCTATTTGTTTGGATTATTTTGGCTGCACATGGGCCTAGTTTTAACTACGTGACTGGAGAGCAGTAAAGCACAAGGGGACATCTGCGTGATGCTCAAAGCAGCCTACAGTTCACAATGCATGCATACATTTTTAACACAGAAGACCGCAGTGCGAATCACACCTCTAACTTTTTGTGGTGTTGATACACTGACAACAAGTACACTGCAAACCGAGGTCCCCCTCTCTCTCTCTCTCTCTCTCATGCTGTCACAGTTCTTTCTGGCTGAGCTTTCATCTGCTGCTCACTATGTCGCATCACTTATTACTGCAGGTTGGTACACGGTGACAGACCAAGGCTTCCAGAGGCTAGACAACCTGTGATTGTTTGTTTTGCATGTGGTCTCAATTAGAGGCAACAGCTGAGGCAGATGGAAACTGGTTACATAAAGCTGCTCTATTCATCATTACCCAAATCAATAACTATGGCCAATCATTCAGCAGATGCTATCTTTTGCCATAAGCTTTAACGACACTTGTTGTTATAATAGAGATGTATGCTTTATTTTTTTTTTGCAGTAATTAGTCTTAATTTCACATATTTATATTTTATCAATTTTATTCTACAGGCTCACAAAAGTATTACCAAAACAACTCATCTATGCCTCACAGAGGCAATCTATATCCTGCAATCTGCAGAAGGGGGTGCAGAAAAAAACTAAGCCTAAAATAATAATAATAATAATAATAATATAACTGAATAGTAAGATTTGTGATGTTTAAAGCTAGATTATAAAACTTCAAACAGCTTTAAAATAATTTCTTATAACAGGTCGTCAGTTTCAGCATTTTGCAGTGAGACCACACATGAGCTCCTGCAGAGTTTATCTATATTTCATTTCCCTCATCACTCTCATAATTGTAGATAAATTCGTCCCGCTTGCACCTACCTGTTGGTCCTTGCAGTGCGAATCTGTCGCCTTCTTGTTGTAATAACTCCCATATGCAGCAGACACGCACACCGCGTCCCTTTTGATTCCCGCTGCTCTTTTATTGTGTTCGCTTAGTTTCCCCATCTGGCGCTGCAAATTCTGCCATTACCCTCTCCAGCAATACTGAAGAAGATGTTTGTCGTTGCAAAGACAGACTTTAAAACACGTGTGCCTCTCCACGCCCCTGTCACAGCTCTGGCCAATCGAAAGCTGCAGCGCCTGTTTGAGGGTCTGAGCCATACACTGTATATACCTGTATATTTTTGCATACAGTCAAAGCTCTGTGCCCACGTGGAGGGTTTCTTTTCATTAGTGTGAGTGGAGTCAAACCAATTTTTTTTCTCAAAAGGACGCTGAAAACAGTTTGCATCATAACATCTGCATGTTATTTATGAAATTAGTCCAAACTATCATTATTAATCAACTACAATTGGAGTTTATATGTCACCAGACTCTAAGAATCAAGCAGACACATCGGGTAGTGTGAAGTAGTCCTGCTCTGCTTGTGAAATATGTGACTTATCAAAACAGTCCCCACTGCTGGAGTGATGGTGAGTGTACTCATTGAACACTAGGTGGTGGTGTAGAGCTACAGAGTGAATAAACAAACAAGAAGTGGCAACACATCATGTGACATATGTTATTGCTGTAATTCATGAGTTTTACAATGCAACTTTTTTTTTTTTTTACTTGTAGTAACGGATTTTATTAAAGAATAAAGAATAGAAACATAAACGCTGTATGTGAAGTCACATATAAATATATTTACAAGAACACATCTTCATTACACATCCCTAAAACTTAACGTTAGGGGATATGTGCACCTTACAATGTTTAGAATTCGGGTTAAGCTACAAACAGGTTTGCTGCATGGCTTCTCCGGGGACATCGGGATTCATGTTGGTGTGTTTGTTTCTCTTGACTGATGCAAAGAGAGGACTCTGGGACTGACTGCCCTCTACAGGATTTCTGCCCCTGTCATACTCTTCTGCACTGAGCATGGGTACGGACACCCAAGTGGTGTCGTTGAACAGAGCGTAGTCCACCTTGTAGCGCTTCTTGCCCACTTTTATCATGTCCTGGAAGCGTTGACCCCAGCGGATGTCTGTTGGCATGTAGCAGATTCGTGTCTGGTGGAGCATACCTGTAGAGTCACCAGTGTAGGTGAAAGAAACCACCAGCTCAAAGTCATCCTCCAGCAGGGCTTCAGGGCCCAGGCTGTAGAGGGGACTACCAGGCTCTAGCTTGTGAATAATAGTGGCTGGTGTGGCGAGGACAATGTCCCGATTCTGGATATCCAAGTCCTGGTATACCATTACAATAGACCCAAGTGGCTGTTTCACATAGCGGACTAACATGGCCCTAACAACACCCTCCAGGATGTGATTACCTCTTAAGTCTCCAAGTCGCCATGACAGACATAGAACCCCGTCTCGCAGGTTGACCACTGCACAGCTGCTGAAACCGACTGTCTGAGCTCTCTTACGTGCAGATGCCATTTTAGCAACAACAATACCGATGACAATAGTGTCAAGGAGGCAGCTGAATACATCTTGAACTGTCACCACAACAATGGCTACCATACAGTTCTCGGTCATCCCCCTGAAGCCGTAGCCGATAGTTGCCTGGGTCTCCATCGAGAACATGAAGGCTCCAGTGAAGCCACGAACATTTTCCACACAGGGTGAGTTATTTACATCGTCAACGTCCCCGTGTACATACGCAATGAGCCAATAACAGAGGCCGAAAAAGAGCCAAGAGAGGATGTAAGAGAGGGAAAAGATGAGGAACATCACCCTCCATCGGGTCTCTACAAGAGTAGTAAAGATGTCCATGAAGTATGGGCTCCATTCTCCAGGAGCCTTCTGGAAAACCACAGGAAACCTGCCATCTTTCTGCATGTAGCGTAGATGCCTGGACTCATTTTGCAGACCCAGTGTGTGGACTGTAGTGTAGTGGGTATCAACAATGACCTGCTCGCCCCTTTCTGTGCTCATTGTGACCAAGGACGCCTTTCAGTCTCCTGCAGAAAGACGGAGATGGGACGAGAAAACGCATGTCAGAATGTTATATTTCAAGGTAAAGTTGACTGAAGTGACAAAGTGGACTCATGGGAAGGGAGGACAGCGTTTTACTCATTACATGTGACTAAAATGTAAAAAGGCTCTTAGACTTGTTTGTTAAGCTGGACTCTTCATGTTTGAGCAAGCAGCCTAGGTCACTCTGAGCCTCAGGCCACGAGTAGCAAATAACTCAAGCGGCTCTGGGTGTGAAAATGAACTTCAAGAGCACGAGTTTCTTACAGGTTGATTATTTACCAGGAGTTCCATTATGATAGCCTGGAGCTGCCCAAATCACTTGTGCTAAAAGCTCTCTATAAACACTCTAAAATAACCAAATGTAATCATGCAGTGTTTTTTTTTAAATGCCCTAACTGAATAAGACTTTAACATTTCGTTGTGAAGTATTTGTGCTAATCCATAAATTATAGTTCAAGTTTTGTGGTAAGAATAACCAGTTTAAATTCATTTCATAGTTCACCACAATCATAAGTATTACAAGATGCAATAACAAAACAACATAATAAAACAGTGAAAAGGTACAGGAAGAGAGCTCAGAACAAGCCTGGTACCAAAAAGTCATATTCATATACATTACAAGCAGATTTTTTTTAAAGTTTATTGTTACTGTTTCAGGTAAGGTGTTGTACACTACAAATATACAGTATAAACTATCCATATTTTAGTTGGTGTCTATTTCACATGATGCTGCACTGACCTTCAGAGAGACTCCCAAATTCCCAAACGTGTCCACAGTTTTCATTTTATTCACTGCCCATATTTCTTTTGTGTTTAAACAAAAGATTTTGGTGTCATCAAATATTTGCAGTACTTTGACATAATATGTAAAAGAAAATACATGCGTGTATGTTTAATGTCATTTTCTCATCCTGTCTTAGACAGGATGTCTTAGACACCTTATAGTTCTGTTCATCATACCATGAATGCTCCAACACAAATGTCCTTCAGTCTTGACCTTGCTTACACATTGATGTTATCCCATGATGACATCTATAAATTTGACCAAGACTATCAGACACGATTAACTAAAGTTTCAGGTCTGGGAAATCTGTTTTCCCACAGGGAAGAACCTCTTTTTAATCAGCTTGGTCTGTTGCCTTCCAAAATAATACCAAACAAGGTAAACAAGCAACAGACTGTTGACTTTTGACAGTAAACTGATTTATTTTAATCAAATAAATGAATGTATCCATGACAGATCTATAGATTTTTGACCCATGCAGCTGTAAGGCCAAAAACATAAAGACAAACAGGCATCTTTGTCATGAAAGTGTTGATATAATCTGTGTTTTTAATCCACAAGTCCTAAGAAAGTGTGTCTCGGCTAATTAAGCAAACCTCGACCTCAGTGTGGTGCACTTATTATTCCTCATGAGAGTAAATTATTATCCTCCAACCACCTCTAACAGCTTTCACCTCCAAATGTTTCCTGAAATGTCAAACTTTAACCACACCGGCTTTTTCAGAGACAGAAAAAACACGATGAAGTCAGGACAATTTTATCACTTTCTTCTACCGTACCTGACAGTTCAGTAATCTGACAGCTGTTTGAGTTGTCGCTGATTAAAAGCACACTACGTTTTTATTATGAGCACGTAAGGCTGAGTAAATGCTCACTGATCATTAAGTTATGTCCTTCCTTGGAGTGTTATCTGGAGTTTTTATTGCTTAATTGAGTCTCCTGAAAACACGTAGCTGATGTTTATCACAGTTTCTGATAAATGAGTTCTAATTTTACACCTCCAGCGCTTTAATTGTGTTGTCAAACAATTGCGGGTGACTGTGAGCTTAAAAGTGTTTGCGCAGTGGTGCAGCCTTTAAAACACAGTGTTCCTGTCAATTAGATACATTTCAGTCCAAATAAGATTTCACTGTACTTTGTATGGGCTCCTGTTGGCAGGTAAACAGTAACTCAGCACATAAGTAAAACAAAAATACTGAAGTAGTCAAAGATTGTGGAAATATGCACTGTCATGCATGAGACCATGAGAAGAGAGAGAAAAAAAAAAAAAACTCAACTTCATGTGATGCAAGTTTTGTGCTTTGGAAAATTCTCAGATTTCTTTCACATTGATGCAGTAAGAGTTGATAAATAAGGCGAGGACAAGGCATGGAAAAATACCAAGTGACCAAGTCTGCATGCATTTTCAAGTAGGTGAATACTTGACTCATAAACAGCAGTGCCACAGGTTTCAGACTGATTTCTACACAGCAATCACTGAGTCCATGAACAAGGACATGAACAGGTTACAAGACAGTTTGGTAGGAGAAGGGTCACTGGGACTGACGTGTCCACAAAATAAGCAGGAAAAATTACCTATATATGTATGATGATAAGGTATGGTCGTGCGAATACTATTATATCTATCAGCTTTCCCTGTTCTACCTGTACTTCATTTACTTGTTATAGTCCTATAACAAGTACTAAATTAAATGTAATGATTCCTAAAATTCCTAAAATGGCCTGATGTATTTTGTCCTTATCTTCTCATGCATCATGGCTCCAGAAAAATGTGTGTTAGATTTTGCAGCTGATGTGCTGAACATGTTGATATTTTAACATGAATATGAGAAAACATATATCGCTCTACAATACTTGTTTACATTGCATAACATAGTCGATGATGTTTCTTGTACCCATTCAGCTGCAGTTATTTAGTACTGTACGTTTAAGCGACGTGCAAGTGGCCTAGTAAAATCTGTGTTGCATTAGTCTTACTAGTCCAATATTGCTTTATCCTCAGAATAGAGAGAAAAGAATACACTTCCTCAAGTCTCTAGTATACCTACAGATCTTATAAAAAGCATGCATGCTACATCCAAATATTGAACTTACTTGTAGAGTAGAAATTAGAGTGTGTCAGGTGAGCCCATCTATTCTGCCAAGCATTTAACAATGTGTTGCCACAGTGGAAGTAATCTCTTTGTTCACTTGGGTGCAGAGCGTTGGGGGCCGTCCTGGTCCTGAGGCAAAGTCCCATTTTGTTCTGATATCACAGCAATAACTTCCCTCTGAATCCTTATTGGACAATCTGGAAGAATTTATGACCTATGGAATATTTTAGAGCTTCCTGCAAAGGAGAACACAAAATGTCCTCGTAACTGTTTGTTTCTGGAAGATGAAATAGAAATTGTGTAACTTCAATAGTCTTCCACAAAATGATAAAGGGAGAGATGATTTATTGCAGGGTATTGTGCAGCTATGTATATTTGAGTCATTTCCCTTCAGATTTCCGTGATTCATTAGACAGAAAGTTAACCTTTGCTCCATCAGGCGGAGACGCTGTCATTGGCAAGGATTTTCTTTGTCTCAATCGTCTTCAATTTGGTTCTGATAAGACGAGAGATCAGAGCTGAACCGCCAGGACACATTGACTTTTAAACTGCATTTATTGCCATCATGAGACCATCTAAAGCTGTTACCAAGGAGGTCAACAACACCAAAACAACCTTGATGTGTTTTTTTTTTTTTTTTTTTAAATAGAACACGACCCTCCTTCACTCTAAAACCTACCTAATTCATCATGTATTGGGTTTTAAGAAGATGTGTGAAGACAGAGATAAGAGACATTCCTGAGATAACCTGGAAGGAACAGTTCATTAGTCTGTCATTTACAACCAGCAAATAATGACTAAGTAAAAACACATAGAAAGAAAACAGTATTACTTCCTTCACATAATGAAATCCATAAAATGTGAAAGTCCAGTGGATTGATTTATTTATTGATTGAAGTGTCCCGAACAATGTGGGAAATGTTAAGGACTTAAAGACTACAGCCTTAGTTGCCATATAAAAAAAATGAATGAATAAATAAGCCTCTCTACATTTGTAGGTCATGAGTCAAAATTTCAAATGTAAAATATTTAACAGAGACTTTGGATAAAGAAATGTGTATCATTCTGCTATGTAATGATATAAATGATACAAACACCACAACATTTGTCAAGAGAATGAAAGTTAAAAATAACACCTGAGGTGTCAGCAGTAAAACAACATTGTAAAACAGCAACAATGTGTTGCAAGTGTTTGTGTGGCTGTGTGGGTGTACTAATGGTTGTGCAGTACACAGCCTGGATTAAAGGGTCATGGTTAAGGGTTTAGATTCAGTATATTGTCTTGAGATGGGAAGGCCATCTTATTCATACAGGGCTTTATGTGGTGAGAGGTTATTGATTTGATTTGAAGCGTCAGGCACAAAGGAGGGATGATAGTGTGTTTTTTTTTTTTTTTTTGAAGAAACCTGAAGCAGAGCCATGCACGTGTTTTCCCAGTGATCACAAGGCGCCAAGAAGGAGGCAGAGGGTCCTGAGTATGGAGGCAGGCTGAGCAACATGGAGCTTGTCTAACATATCTGAGAACAGTGCTGACTGATAATAATCAGGTTCATCACGTATGAAACAGGTATTCAAGCTAAGGCGCCTGTTTCTCAATGGTCCAGAAAAAAAGAAAGTTCAAAAACAGATTTGCAGAATACAATGCACGCATCAGAAAAGACACAACAGGAAATAGTACACAAAAAACAGTAAAAACTAAACAGCAAGCAATAAAATGACACTGCAGGACAAAGTACTTATTTATCCAGGTAGTGAGTGCAGCACACCTCTTTTTAGTATATAAAAGAGGATTACAATTTGAAGGAACTTCAACTATCAAAATCATCTTAACCATCAAATCACAATCAATGTGTGAGGTGTTAGACCTGACACAGTAAGTGTGCTCTTCTAAGTATGTGCAATGAAGTGAATTTGTATTTGTTTCTATGTATCTTTCTGAGACACTGCACAATCCTATTGATTGGCAGCTTCACTCAGTGCGACACCTGCTGGCCATTTGTGTAACTACTCTTGCCATGCTTCCTGTTGGTTCTCTGTCACTGATCTTTTTGATAATCGTGAGCAAACTTTATTGTCCGCAGTACATCCAGAGCAAAACTTAAGTGCTTTTATTTTCAAAACAGACGTGATACGTTATGGTCACTGCACATAAACAGGCAAGACAATAAAACGCTGTCACAGAACAGAACATTTGAGAGTTTTGTTTTTTTTTTTTTTTTATTATTATTTGATATGAAAAACATTTTTATTTCTCATTGTAGGTTATAAAACAAAATGATGTGCAGCAAACATATGTTGGCCCAACTCCTCTGGTCCTGAACAGATCCTCTTCTCCTCCTCATCTCCTTATGTCTGGCCTTAATAATCCTATAAGTTGTGTATGTCTGTAGATCACTGAAAATATGAATTTAGTTTTTTAAAAAAAATCCTTTTAAAAAATGTTTTGTGGTCAGTGAAATACTGCGTGAAAGCCCCACATCACCACATTTTCATCACCACATGTCTCTGAAAGATCTATAAATAGAATTATGTCACTGTAAAATAAATGTGCTCACTGTAATGCTGATTTTAATCTAATTACATAAAAACTTGATATTAATTAAGTTGATGTTAACATGTAAAACAGCATCACTCATTCCTCTGTTTTAAAAATATGTCCCCAATCATATGACACTCAAACATCAAAATAAATGTGTTGTGTGCAGTCTAAGTTATATGAAGATTATAATCAGCATTACATAACCTAATGGGCCATATTGTCAAAATTTAAAAAAAAAAAGAAAGAAAATGACAAAACCTGAACTCATCAGCTGTCAAAACATACAGACAAAGTGTCTTTAAAAGTCACTTGCCATGAGAAGGCACGCCTTCATTGGATTGCACTGAAACCACAGTTAGTTTCAAGCCTTTGTCTTGCATCCATCTCTGAGAGATCGGGCTCTTTCAGGCTAACTGATTTCTCATTGTGTCAGTGCCATTGTAATGCAGAGTTGCATTTGCCAACTGTAATGGTAAATAGCAGCTGGGGCCATACCTGAATCTGCTGGCAGGTAAACAGACAGTGGGAGCAATCATATTCATGTTCTGAGTGTTTACACAAGATCGCTGAGGGATACGCTGAGCACTCAGTGTAATTAATCACACAATGATATTCCTATTGTGGCTCATATTGTCTCTTGTAGTGCGCCTGTGAGGTTAAACGTCACAGACGGGCCTATTTAAGTGTCATGTCAGGCTGAACCCTAAAGAAAAGACAGAAGACAGGTACAGAACTGTCAGTGACTCTGCAGCTTATAGAAACTAATAGTGTCCTTCCTGCAGTGATGCAGTCAGAAAAGCTAAGATTTCTCACCCACCATCTGTGGAAGTCAGTCCTCTTACTGAGTCTACTAGCAGTAGGTAAGTATAACTTATATCTCACAAAACAATGTTGGGAGAAGTGTTTTCTAAAAATATTCAAAGCTCTGGTTATATAGTATATATATTTATCTTTAATTTCAGGATATGCACATGCTGACCCCAGCTGCACTAATCGTCGGTGTTTGTCTGACATGTTGATCAATAAAAGTTGTGTAACTCAGCCGCAGGATGAAGACTGCACTCAAATCATTTACGTGCCGTTCATTGAGTACCAAACTCTGTCAGTTGTGAGTATTGCCTTACATTTTTATTTAGCGGCACTAACTGAAAGATTCTTTGTGTTTTTAATGTTAGACCTCTCATAACATGACAAGTACTACATTTTAATTGTATTTTTTTTTAATTAAAACCAATTTTCAGCATTAATCCAACACTGTATTTATCTTATGAGGTAGGACTTTCTTCCATAAAAGGTCACTATGCGAAACACTCCAGGCAAAATGACTTTTTCTTTCATGCACCAGTCAATTTTGAGATTTTAGGTGTTTGTTTAACTACTGTAGATTTCATAAGACAAGATAAGGCTTAATTTTAAACATTTTACATATAAACGTTCAGAAAATTTTAAGTACAAATAATTGTCTTTATGTAAGTTATTAACTGGGGAAGTTTCATGCTGATATCTGTTTTGTTTTTTATCTTTCTTTGTTTTAATCTTATTTATTTGTAGGTTCTTTCAGAATTTTAAAATTCATATGTTTGAAGGCCATTTTCTCATACATACACGTTTTTTCTCATACTGCAGAAATCTCAATTTTACCATCCCTTACACATCTTCCAGTCTATTATAAAGGTTTTTTCAGAGGGTTTCATCATATATCACATTTTATTCCTAAAAACATGGCGAGTGATAAAAAGTAATGATCCAAAATTCCCTCTGTAAAAACCTTTGATTCGATCCATCCATTATCTGTAACCGCTTATCCTCATCAGGGTCATGGTGGTCATGCTGGAGCCTATCCCAGCTGACTTTGGGTGAGAGGTGGGGTTCACCCTGGACAAGTCGCTAGCTCATCACAGGGCACATCGAGACAAACAACCATTCCTTTGATTGTAATGTCACCAAAATGCAACAAGACCTGGAAAACCTGGCTTCATCCAGTGTTCACATTTCTGTTCTGGAAATGAATGCAAATCTGCAAGACATCTTTAATGAGATAATCCTCATTTGCATATTTTAACATTTCAGAAAACTTGTAATACAAAAAATGATGTATAAACTTGTGTTTAGATGGTGGTATTATCATTTCTACACTTTATTAATGTAAATCTACCAAAGATGAGTTGAATGTATTATCAGGTCAAATAAAATAAACCAGTAGTGAATTATGCCTGACTTTTTTTTTTTTTGTCAACAGGACACAAAGAACCTCCGCCTCATAAGTCGCCTGCAGGCTTCACTTGTAAGCTCCAAGATATTTATAAATGGACAAAAAGAAACAAAGAGCATGTTTCAAAGACACTAATTCTGATTTTAAACCACAGCAATGGACAGATCTCACGTTGGCATGGAACACATCAGTTTACCGATATAATGAAGTGGTCCTGCCGGTTGCGAAGGTCTGGACCCCAGAGCTCCATGTGACAAATGGGTCAGTCACTTACACAAAAGAGCATACAAACACAAATTCAATTCGTTTTTAAATTCACCTGACACATCTGCTGTCTCTCACTTGTGTAGAATAACAACAACCATGAAGCACAGCTCCACTGATCTGCTGGTGTACAGCAACGGCACAGTGAGGCACAATGTGATCCTGAACGCAGAGGTGAACTGTGAGGTCAACCTGTTCAACTATCCCTTCGCTGCTGATAAATGCCCTGTTGCGATACAAACATGGGCCGTTGATGGTGAGCTCACCAATGGCATAAATAGTGTACTATTTAATTTCAGTATTTTATTATATATTTGTGTTAATTCTGAAGAAAATGCATTTTATTTCTTTTTTGCTTTAACCTTGGGGTGATAGTTCATTTATTTAAGTATCAGGTTAAATTAATGGAGTTGTGAGTTGGATAAAATTGTTTTTTGGAAGCTCACCTCAGTTCATGTCACCTGAGACAAAAGTTGAAGAAAATGTTCAAATCTGGAGCTGTGGAGGGAAGGAAATTAATTTACAAAACCTCCGTAAGCATCACTGCTTAAGGCTCATTGCTGCTAGCTTAATATGCATATCCAAATTGCATTAAGGCTTTTGAAAGAAGTAGGCATGAATTAAAAAATAGACTATCTCTGGTACTGCTGCTTTGATTTTGATGCTTTTTCTTGTTTTTTTTGTGAGTCTGACACTGTTATGGAAGTGCAATGCAAAATTGGTCAAATGCTCTGTTAAAGAAGGCTTCATTTCTTTCAGGATGTGGTACACGTCTGGTAATGGATGAGGTTAAGCTGGTTGGCAGTTCCCATGGAGATTGGCAAACTGACAGTGTGCAGCTCCAGAAACAGAGAGATGATCGCAATTACATCATGGTAAGTTTATGAAGTGTCAAGTAGTACTGATTCACCAAAATCCTGCATTAGTGGTATTAAGCTAACTTTATTTGACTTTAAAGTCCATGTAAAGCAAGAATAAATATTTGTTCTGAGTTTGTCAGACCAAAGAAGAAAGCGTCCAAAAATCCTGGACTGAAAACTGGTGAAAAACTGTTTTAACCTCTAACTCCACATTTCAGTAATATATTGTCAAAGTCTTTTGTCAAAGTCTTTTCACAAGTTTTCAGCAACTATTTTCCGACATGTTTAAAATGTTTTTTTTAAAGAAATCTCAGAATTGCCTTTACACGGACTTTAAAGAGCAGCCGACCTGTGAGATTGTGGCATGTCTTATGGGGGGATAAAAATTATGAATAATCAATAAGTTGATCAAAAGAACATTAATGTGCAACTGCTTATATTAAATTAAGTTTCTTCAGCACTGTTGCAGTCATTGTTTGATCAAAAATACCAACCTTTTTATTTAAACCTAATATTTTTTAGCATGCTTTTCTCTTCATGTTGCTCAAATAAACAGCATGCCTTCACTTCAACGATTCTTATATCTGCCCACATTAAAGTATTGAAGTTCTAAAGACAATGAAAAAGCAGTTTTATCATCGTACTCTGAAATTTTCTCTGCCATATTCCTTAGGTTGAATTGCGCATCAAATATATAAACCCCTTCATAACATTACTGCTGCCCACTATCCTGCTCATCTTGGCTGATGTGGTCAGCTTTGCTCTGCCACTAGGAGGCGGTGAACGCAACTCTTTCAAGGTCACCCTGGTGCTCAACTTCACCATGTTCCTCTCCATCCTGAACAATGTTCTCCCTGGAGACAGCGAATGCAGCCCCATCATCCGTCAGTCAGCTCGCACACAAACACACTCCACACACTAAGCGAGTATATGAACAGCATCACAGTTTGACTTCACCAAACTTACGTTTTGCGCTGCAGGAACCCACTTCTGTGTCTGTCTGATCTTCTTGATGCTGAGCATGTTGACGTCCCTTGTGTTGACACGGGTGGCCAAAGACGGTGGGATCATTTTCTGTTGCTGGACCCGAGGGTCGGTCGAAGAAAACACAGGAAACAAGGAAGTGAAAGAGGATGAGGGTGAGGAAGACTTCATCATTAAACAAATCACTGTGAATGCGTCTGTGCTGTAATAGTTTTGATATTTAGTCAGATTTTGACGCTCCCATAGTCTTGATTTTTGATTGACAAGAAACCTGCTCTGACTGCCACTTCAATGCTTACAGAAGCCAAAGCTGACATAGGTGTTGTTCAGCTGAATGCTGCAGATGAGCACAATCGGATGATCAGAAAGGTTGTCAACCTCCTGGAAGATCGTGCAGCAAAGCACCTGGAAAGTGAGAGATGTCAGGAGTTTGCCAGCAAACTGGATAAAACATTTTTCTGGTTCTATTTCATTTTTGGCTCTGCATACTTTAGTGCCATGACATATGTGATGGTAAATTATCAGTGTGACGTTAACCATTTTGACTTCTGGTACTAATGAAAGGGGTTAACTGCATAGTAACGCATGCTATTACTTTCGATTTCGATTACATAAAGTCAAAGATAAATTGGTGCGAATCTCAGCACACATTTATCAAGTTGAACTTGTGTACAGCGGTGCTGAGTTGTAGTTTGTCTCTCACTGTAAAAATGTGTGTTAGCGTATTTCGGAAAATCAAACAAATAAAGAAATTCCATGTTTCACTCTTGGTCTAATTTTTCCTCCCAACCGAGTCACATGATGTCTGTAAGCAGTAAAACAGTTATTATTAGAACTTACATCATGGATTTCAGTCCATGATAGAAGGGGCTCATATTATAGTATGTTCACACAATTGCAAATACATTAAATGCAAAGAAAAGACAAATGAAACAGTGTATGGAACACATAAACACTGACGTTTCTTTGTTGCCACCGAGTGGTTGAATCACTCACTGCACGCAGACTGATGACCTGCCGTGTCACTTGATCAGTTTATGAACGAGTACTCTGACACTTTTGTTATTGTACATATTTACAGACACATGGATCAAAGGATTAGTACAGTCATTCAGTTCAAGTGTTTGCAATGAGCGATAATCAAGACTGACCAGCCAGAAATGATCATTATTAAGTTTATTGTTGTATTTAATTAGATTTTTGGAAACAAACAAACAAATGACTAATTACATTTATGTCAAAACACATTAAGCTACCACTGTCAAACAGTTAAAGTTTGATTAAAACGACATACATAAAGCAGCAGTATAACTTTAATGTTCTCAATCCAGGTTTAAATAGAAGGCACAATAAGGTAACAAAACTATCCATATATATTATCCCCAAATACCCTTTTCACGATAGTATAAAGTACATTCATAGGAATGGCTATTAGTTGTCAAAAGTCCCCAAAGTGGCTCAATTTTTACAACAAAAGGACCCTGCGTTGATCTATAACCCATCAGGAATCAGGAATTTTAACATTGCATTAATTAACTTGTGATAAATTAAAGCCTATTAGAGATTGTCACTAATAAACTCAGCTCACTGGTAAGAGTTTGCTAGTGATTTACATTTCCTAATTACCTTACAGCAATGAAAATATGATTCTCCCTGCAGCCCGCACTGATGCAATTACCTGCATAGCCATAACACCTGTATATATTATAAGGAGAGTTCATATTAATCATGTGATGAAACAACATAGAGTAAGAGTTTTACCAAAACCTTGAGTGAAATGACAAGGTTTTGGTACACCCTCAGAAAAGAGCAGCCATTTTCAACAGGGATCGAGTAAACATGTGACCATCCAGCGTGAGTCGTCACTCTTTCTCTTCAATTTCAAGGTGTCTCAGATTTCTTCAGTGCCTTTAGTGGAAAAAAGAGAGAATCAAGTAACGTTAATGCATCACATCATTAAGACAACACATAATGGGAGAAGTGTTATTACTTTCACATACCTGCTTTAAAATCTGGACACCGAGATAGTTCTTTGCTATGTTTCTCAGGTCAGACGTTCCACCCACCTTGCATCTGACATAGCCATACACATTGGCCCATTGTAACACCAAGCCCATGATTACTACAGCCTGTGGTGTAAAAATCAAAAGCAAAAACAGAAATGACCCAGTAATTCAGACAAAAAAAAAAAACCTTTGGGAGAGAATTCAACTTTCATTTACAATGAAAACTGACCAGCCATTTAATCTTCAATGTGAAGATGGCACTGAACACAAAAATGACCCAGAAGATGGGGCACACGATTAGTCCAAGCCAGAAAATCTGTGACTCTGCACTGGATGTTTTCTTCATATCGCTTGCCTGTTAAGAAAAATAAACAAGGTTTCATTTCACACTATTCAATAAGGACCAAAGAAAAGATTAAAACGATTCAAATACGTGTTCACATCTGATGTCCTCGTTGTGCTGTACGCTATCTCAAAGAGGGAACAATAAAGCTGTTCTAGGTTACACAATCTTCAATTGTCCAATAAGGTCACGCAGCTACCTTACAGTGTAACATTACACTGTGGCAAATGTTGCAAATACGCACTAAGGTGTACTGTGAAACCGTAGATGCACCATATTTTCAGTAATGCCGAAGGCCCTTTTCCAAAGAAAGCATGACTAGGCTATTCTAAAAAGGGTGTTTTTTACAAATGTGTGTCTCCCATGTGAGATTATCTAACCAGAAATCATTTTTCCAGAGGTGGAAAGACTGCAAATACCAGTGAGCCATTTTAGGATGTGCCCGATGAGCTTCTGCTTACCTTCCTCGACTCAAATACCCAGTGGCTCTTTCCGTCTTCATCCACCTGATTCCACCACCGAAGGCCCACCAACAATCTGCCAGATACATTCTGGAGGAAAGCAAAAGGAAGCCATACACACATACACATAATACAGGATTTACAAATATTCTCCAAACAACCACCGATTCAACCTCACAAGACAAAAAATACTAAATAAAGTCAAAGACAGCTGTCGGTTGGTTTTATAAATAATAAATACCAGCAAAAATGCTTCTTCAATGTGAGGATTTAAAGCTTTTCATAGACATATATGATTATAAAATCAATACAGTCAGGGTCGAGACAAATCAATCAATATGAATATGTCACTTTGGGGATGTAAATTTGTTTTTTATCATTGATAAACCGAGAAAATAATTAACATCTTAATCTGTAATGAAGCATGACGCAGGATAATTGCTTAAACTTTGACCAGACCTGCTCACCTTGACAGTCCAGAAGTCACATGACAGAAGGAGGATGATGGTGACCATGGAGGCAATAAAACGGCCGCTGAGGTAATCGCACAGTAAGTAGACCAAGATGGCACTTGTTCGGAAGAAAAGATGGAAGAATGAAGCTAGTGGATGTCTGAAACACGGATTAACGTTTTGTTATTTATGGTTAAGACAAAACCAGGTTGGTTGGTTTAGCAGTAAAAGCACTAATACTGTGAAGACACTCTGATTGGAGGTGGGGTACACCCTGGAAGAGTTGCCAGCTCATTACACTCACATTCACTATTCACAAGTCTATAACCTATTACAGTAAGTGCATGTGTTTGGACTGCGGGAGGAAGCCGGAGTGTCCGCAAACTCCACACAGAAAGGACGAGATTTCCCTATGAAATGTGGTGGATTAGAAGCTGGAATGAAAAGCAAAGACTCCAGGACCTCAGGTGAGTATATGTACTACACAGGGGCGGACTGGGACAATAATAACTCAGGCCGGGAATTTGATACCATCCCAGGCCGCCACCACCAGATTAACGCAAAACACCAAGAGTGAGTTTCTTTCCCCTATAAAATAAATGTTTCTGTTGTGCTGCAATAACCTGTACTCAAATCACATAAAGTGAAATTATGCAAGATGACATTATGCAGCTTGGTGTGTGTGTGTGTGTGTGTGTGTGTGTGTGTGCGTGTGTGTGCCTGCAGTGCTGTGACAGAGAGCCTCACAAAAAGAGAGGAGGGGGTGTGTTTGTGTGTTTGTTGTGTGCTCCCGATGGCCAGTCCGCCACTGATACTACATACCACCGCTCAGGAAACTTTGCCGTTTACTACAAATGCAGCACATCTCACCTGACTTTGACCTTCCCCGGCCTGAAGTTGTCGTCCTCTTCCCCAAAGAGCGGAGCGTCCCGAGACTCCTGAAAACATGAAGCGCGTCAGTGAGCAAAACGTCTGTTTCCGCAGTTCAGTTTGTCATTTCAGTGTAAAAAGTTGTGCATGTTAAAGTCTAAAATATCAACTCACGAGTTATACTATATTTGATAAATACAGTGGTGTCTAAGTATTTTAAAAAACGAAGTTTAGTGTAGATACCTGTCTATGCATTTTGGCACTTCGAGTTGTATTTCCGGGTGACGTGGTTGTAAACAAAGCCTTGTGCTAAGGACCCCAGACAGGTATGACTGTATCTATGCCTGACTTAAAGGTAAGCCTACCATGTGTTGTTCCACATATCGATAGATGCTTTTATTTTAAGCTTGTCATCTCTTCCCGAGTCTTTTGGAAACTTTATAGTTAGTGTGTTTAATTAATTGACTGCTTAGGTCCCTCCCCCAAAACAACCAGCTTCTACAAACAGTTGTTTTAATTTTTTATTTGGCTACTGATTATTTTCTCACTGAAATTAATTAGTAATTTTGTCTAAATGTCAGACAACTGTGAAAAATGCCTGATAATTTTCTTGCAGTCCAAGTAAGTATTTTACTGAATAAACTAAAATGATTTCATCAATTCATTGTTTATTAAAATGTTAGTTAATCTGTTTGAGCTATGACAAGCATCTCTTCTCTATCATCTTATCTTGTCATTTTACTACAGTTTTTGCATTAGGTCAACTACTATAACTGTAACTATTACAAGTAATAAACAATAATAATAATAATAATAATAACAACAACAACAACAACAACAGCTGGGGAACAGCGAGTCATTCTCTTTTATTCCTAGCTTATTACATTGTCTTTATTTTGTGCATAAAGAGGCTACAGCATAAAACCAGTCGTACAAGATCAGCTTCATAATTATTTTCTTTTTTTAAACTGGCGAGCTTTTAATGGACAATTTCACATATACAGACAATCATTAGAGACATAAGAGGAGGCTTTTGTCAGTCATTATCTACTTCACAACTAGAGAAATAACAGAGCATCATCAAAACAAACAAATTTATACAAAACATCTTTATAATGTCAAAACAGTTGGCTGTGCGCGTCATACGCACCAGCATCGTTATGATGTCAGAAAGACCTCAAACAGACTTGCGACTGAATGCATGCGGTAAAATATGCCAAAGGGAAGTCCAACATTCACAACCGCAGCCCACATGCTAAATTTGTAGAATTCAGTTTCAGTGTCATGGTCAAACTGGGGACGGGCTCCGAAGGCCGGCATGATCCACAGCTGTCAAAGAAAGAAACAAGAGAACAGGATGAGTATTTGGTGAATTCGAAAAGTGCATTTGAGAGCGTGAGGAAGAATGATACTTACTATGACGTTGCCCAGCAGCAAAAACACACTGACTTCCTTCAACACTCGTCTCTTCCACAACAGTTTGGGTCTGTGCTCAGCCGCGTGGCTGTGCTGGTTGTGTGCTGTCAGTTCTGGGCTGGGATTTTTGTCCTTGTCCTCTGATAACTCAAGGCCGTTCAGCTCTTTGCTTGGCTGCAGCACATATGGATTTGCAACCACAGTGACGACCGGGTGCACCTCATGGAAAGGCTCCCGGTGTAAACCTTCGATAATGAAAAAGTTCTGTAGGCCGAGCTGGATCACCATCAGGATAGACCAGGTCAGGTTGAGCCTGTTCAGGTAACCTTTGGCACCAGTTCCAACCATGGCTACGATTGTATAATAGCTGATGATGAACTGTCCAAGTGAGGCTCCCACCAGCAGTCCCACATCCAGGTTGCGTGTGGGGTTTTTGTCCGATACGTGCTCCCTGTGGTCCACCTTGAAGATGGCGCAGCCAATCACAGTGGACACAGACATCAGGGTCACTATCACTATATTCATGACAAAGTGCATCATCACTGCTCTGTCTTTGTTGTCATCATCACTGTCGTCTTTTTTCATTTCCATCTCATATACAATGAAGGTTGCCAGACCTGCCACCACTAAGAGAATTCCTGCCACAGGACCAAGAAATACATCCTTCAGCCGAAATTTGATGTTGTGGTGGGTGTGTTCATCTACTATTCTACCGACATTTTTCCATAACACATAAGCCATGGCAGAGGCGAAGAGACTGTACTCGATGTTGAAGGGGTACAAGTAGTAGTAGGCCTCCTTGAAGATGCTGCATGAAGTGTGGCTGCACTTGCACTTATCATCTCCATAAGCCGCTGTAAGACATGTCAGAGAGAAGTGTTATGTTTTGATGTTTCATTGATTGCTGTATCTACTTTGGTTGCTTTGTCTGCTTTAAATACCTTTGCTGATGTACGTGCTTCGTCCATGGTACTTAGAGGCGTTGCTCGGAGGTTCAGGAAGTGTTGTTTGGTGAACGGACTCCTCGGTGACGGCAGTCATCCACACAACTAGATTTGTGGAGAGGGTGAGCATCAGCCCACAGCTAAATTGAAAGACAAGACAAAAGGGAGAGGAATTAATGATCAGAGACACACAAAAAACACAGTGTCTGAATACCAGTCCTATTTTGACTAAATAAGAGTTGAAATATGAATGCAACGTTTAAAATCAATATCCAAGTAATAATAGTCCTTTTTTCAAACAGTTTAGGCACTAAATCACTTTTTCACAGGAAAGTCTTTTTTTAGAAAAAAAAAAAAAGTCTTTTTAATAGACTACATACAATGTGAATATTTTTCTGGTTTAATTAGGTTTCTGATGTAGGAAACTGAATAACTGGTTTTGACAAGCATGTCAGGAAAGAGTGGCAAGTATTTTTCGCAATTTTCTGACATTTTAGCAACCAACCAGTTAGTTGCAGTCCTAGATACATAGAAAGATAGTCATTTACTTTATTGTCCCCATGGGGAAATTTGACCTGTCATACTGGAGGTGGACACATAACACCAGAAAATGGAAGACATTTAAGAATACACAAAAAAATACCATACAAATAACCATTTTACAGTTTAAAATAATGAAACTAATATAATAGTTATGAAGTTGGTAACTAATAAATGTAACAACATCGGCAGCAGCTATTTCAGTAAAAGCTATTTCAGTATAAATTCTCCAGGTTACTCTCAAGGAGAAGCAGAAGGGTTAATTTTTACATATCACAATAGATACCCTCAGGGACGGCATGCTTACAAAGACAATAAGTGATGAAAGAATAGATAAAAAAAAAACATCAGTCACCTACCGTGTAATGTTCTTATGTATCTGCACACAGTCCTTGGCGTGGATCCACAAAAAGTACGTCTGTGAATTGATAGCGCAATTTTATTAACATTGAGCAATGATGAAGACTTTTGAGTACATTTCTTTGTAAATCTTTGTAGTCTGTAAATTTTGCACATTTTTACCTGCACGAGTATGAAAACAAACTGCACCACAGGAAATGCAACCTTTACAGCAGAATCACAGTGGAGGTAGCCCACATAGCTGGCGATCTTGAAAATGTCCATGATAATGCTGAGGAGTCCAAACAGCACAAGTCCTCCTGGAGGAATAAGAACATTTAGAAGAGGGGGGAAAAATCACAACTACTCAAAACTGCTCTATATAAGAAACAATTTTAAAGCAAGTACAAAATGCCTCACCCCTGAGCCATACAGGTCCAGCATGGCCATCCTTGTAAACAACAGCATTTTCTTGCCTGGCCGTGTAGGAGACATAATAAATCATCCAGATGGAGGTGAGTAGGAGGAGGATGATGAGGAAAATCTGCAGGTCAGGGGTGCTGATGTTCACATTGCTGTAGGCGCTGCCGCTGACCAGGGCACAACCGAGGATCAAAATGTTGACACAAATTATCCCAGACAGCATCCACCCCCAGTTTCGACCCCGTTCCTTCACAGCCCCGCTTGAAGAGACGTTCAGGTCGGGTTCACATGGGCTCCCCGCTTGACCCGGTGCACCGATGTTGTTGGACAGGTGGGCCTCCTCCGTCTCCCTGTCTTTTGCCGTCATCCTACATGGTTCACATGGAATGCCATCGGTCAAACAATTGCATGGATAGCCGGAGTTCAGACACATGGTTCCTCTCTCTCAGATCTATTCCCAAATGAGTTGTTTGCTGCATCTGGTTTCATATGAGACATTACAGGTTTAACAGCTACACCCACTCATTGGGTCCCTTTAAAGATAAATCCCGCCTAAGTGAAACCTTTCCAAGGGCACACAATTATCATAATTGTCGCCCTGTTGGTGCTAAACAAAAGAGCAGCTTCAAATAAACAATTGGGATTTAACTTCCTCCTATACTGAAAAAGAATCCACATGTTCCATGAATTAGTTGTGCTACTTTCATGAAAGAAGTCATCTACACTATCCTTTTCCATCCCTGATAAAATCAGTAATTGTCCCAGGACAGGTGAAAAAGCTTTTGTGGATTATAAAAATCATGCTCTGACAAGGACAACGCAGCAAGCTTACAATAATGAAAAAAAAGGTTTCAGGATACCTGTAAGCCTACCTGATGTAGTGTGAGTCTGAGGGGCAGTCTGATCCGTCGTGGTTTTTATATGCTGTCAAAAACACGGTGGTTTACTGTACAAAGAGTTATAAATGTCAATAAATCTGTTATGGACAACACCATATTATTACCAAACACAGGGTGTTTTGCACAAAATATTAATGTAAAGTTCAAAAGATGTTTCCAGGAAAAACTTTTTCTTACTCATTCCAAAATACAAGAAACCGGTTCCTTTTCTGATTAACAGCAAATTTTTTTGACATAATACAATACAATTTTGTGTCCTGGCATTTGTTGCAAAACTTTCAACAGACTGCACAAGATAAACTTTTAAGTTAATAAAAAAAAAAAAAAAAAACTATGCATGTAATTGATTTTCCAAACCAAAGATCTTTTGTGCATGTTTAAATACCTCAGAGGCTGTGTTGTCTTTGTCTGCTTTAGTTTGATCCCCTTTTTTGCTGCAGCTGACCACATGCAGCTACGCCTCACAAACTAAACATCATCTAAATACTCTAAATAGGCGTAGCATTGCATGTCATCTTTTTGCTTCCATGCTCGAAGGGAATACTTTCAGTTCTTTCGTATATATTCATGACTCAGCAGCGAGACTATCTTGCCTCTGCAAAGTGCCCGAGGTGTAATACATGTAAAGCCTGGCCACTACCTGTGCCTATTGTTATGGAAGCTTCAACTGGGTAGTGTGTCTGAGAACTTTAGTCTCTGGTGGAACTTTCACAAATTCATATCCTTTTCATCAGGGAGGGGCTACGAGCAGAGGTACTTTTATATGCAAACTTAATGGTACTCATGAAATCCTTTGTCTGCACTCCAGTATTGGGGACCTACTGAACAATGGTCTATTCAAAAGACAGTGGAAAAACAATAACACCAGAGTGACTTCTTCCCTATGTGGCAATCACAAGAAAATATCTGCAGGAATGCTTTTCTCAAATGTCACCATTTCCTCTTTGTATAAGTTTACATGACTTAGGTTCAGTGGATGTTTTTGTGAGTTTGAAAAAATAAAGGAAAGTTTTGTTTGTTTGTTTGTTTTTGGATATAATAACATAAAATATAAAGATTTCTAGTCACCCTAACTATTTTTGTTGGCCATTAATGTTTGCATTGACCAAAATACCTTTGCTTGTCAGTGGAAAGTGATTATCAGTGGAATTACAAGCCTTGTAATTGGTCTGTTTTTGTGCCTGCAGCCATAAAAAAAGAGATAATAAACTACACTTAGTTGCCACTTTATTAGGTACACCTATCTAAAACTAAAGCAGTCCAATAAATCCTGACTTCATGAAGGTCATAATGTTCAACGTTTGTTCAGGCCGCCTCAGAGAGATGTTTATTCAACTTTATGAGGATTGATGGCAGCCCTGGATTAGACTGCATTATTTTCAGGCATTGTAGTTGTTCCTGATAAACGGAGCAACTGAGAGTACATCAGCATGCCAAAGGATAAAGTGATTACTGAGAGCCCCAGACACGAATCAAGTAATGCAAAGTCAAATGAACACACCCTGGAAATCCCAGTGTTATGAATGTTTATTCATATTGTGTCAAGTAATTATTATTGTGTCAAGTAATTCGGTAACATTCAGTTATGGGGTACCCCGAACTTGGGAAGAGATTTGTTGTTTGGAGACCAGGTCTGTGTTGGACTACCTCTGCCACCGGGAGCACTGTTACCCAGTCGGTGCGCATCGTGGCGTCCTTAGAAACCACCGACGCGCTCTGCTCCGTAGCTCTACTGATCAGGAGCGACAGGCTTTGGGGGAACAGCGGGACAAACTGGCACTTCAGCCGCTCTTGCTCTCGCTTCATCGCCGCTTGATGGACGATGATGATGGTGGTGTTGATGAAACGGAATGGAGACGAGCAGGGTGGATTAATTCTGCACCATGAATGACAGGTACCACAAGGCGGCCCGGGACGGCTACCTGGGCCTGCTTAAGGAGGCGACTAGGAAGGATCTCAACGCGCCGGATGAGGATGGCATGACACCGACGTTATGGGCTGCTTATCACGGCAACCTGGACGCTCTGCAGCTGATCGTGGCGAGGGGGTGGGTAGAAAACATGATTTATTAGGACGTGTGCATACACGGCCGCAAGATCCTCTCTAATATATCCATCCTCAGTCATATTAGGTAATAAAATAATCTCTAGAGCAAAAACTTTTGTACAATTGCTCCTGCTATTTCAGTGTCAGATTAGGCACAATAAGACAATCAATCACCAGACTGTCAAAGAACAAAAACAGAAAGAATAAAAGAAAACTATATTGGAATCACTTGTTGTTAAACCACACAAAGTCAAGCTACTAAAGTAACAATACACCACTAATAATGTGGATCACTGCAGGCTGGGTGCAGCAACCTATCTGAGTATTTAAGAGACCCAAGAGAGAGGACCTGCCCGGCTTAGCTCCTGGCTAGGAAGAGCACTTTTTAGCCAAATAACCTGTTCGGTAACTATTCAGCACTATTTAAAATAAATCTAAAATATTTCTGCAGAAAATAAACCTACATGATGATATATTTTAGATATTACATTTGAGAATGACACAAAGCTCTGTGAGCTAGTTATTGCTTTAAAGCTTACCAAATATTTTCATAACTTTGCAAATTAATGACCATCACATACTATAATTATTACCACTATATCATAGCAGTAGATAGGGCATCTGCCCTATAATCACCTATATAGCAGACGTAAAGGAAAATGATTTATCAAATGAACGATAGCTAACATAATTCTAGGAGGCTGCTTTATGGTGAAAAAGCTGGCCTCACTTCAATGAAGTGAGCAAACGGGATTGGTATTTCAAGGACAAAAGCAGCCCATTCCTCATGTTTTCCGGCTGACCTGGTTTGCTTGTCACACAGAAAAATGGGCCCATTATGAATCTGCTTAATTGAGTAAAGTTTGCGAGAGAGTTACTGTAAAAGCGAGCCAGTTATCATTAGTGTGATAGTGGCTTAGTGTGTTTAATTCAGAATCGAGGAAATGTGAAGGAGATTCAGTTTTAGATCTTAATTTTCTTAAAAAAACAAAGGGAATAATTCCTAGGCAGGACTCAATATTTCCCACGGAATAACAGCAAACAAGGCTGTGGAGGCTTTCAGATGCCAAGGACATAGTATTCCTCTATTGATAGCAGAAAAGCCCTGATTGACATGAGAGACTAAAATTAAACATTTATAGATGCCATAATGTTTCACAGAGGCACCAAACTCGTGAGACCCAGGTAACGAAGAGAAGTTTAATAGTGCTTCCTGGGAAAGATGCCATTGCAGCGCTATATCTGGCAAGTATATTGCACTAGGCGACCTGCAGTAACATCAAGCTGTCATAGGAAGTGAGGATGCAAACAGTCCATAAGGTGATAAAGAACAGAGGAGGGATGAGTGGGCCGACCTATCACCGCTGCGGTGACATAAATTATGACACATAAAGATATCATGTTGGGTATCCTACAGCAAACATATTGTATAATCTGAAGGTGATAAATAGTTCATCTTAAAATAAAAACAGAACGCGCCTAATTGTTATCCTTTGACGTCAATTTATAGCTTTTCATGTTTGAGTGTAACATCAGTGTAATTTCATTGTTTTATTGTTGTTTGCTGGTCTGGTTTGCCTAGTACTCTCCATCATGCTGAAGAACCAACATTTGAACTGCGTGAACCCTTGATCCTAAAACTGCTTTTTATTATTATTATTATTTCTGACTATTAAAACTCAATCCTGTCAGGACAAAAAAAAAAAAAAAAAAAAACCCAGGGGGCTGAAATCAGAGTGTGACTTTGCTAATTGCTGCCCAGTTTAGTTTGGGCAGATGCGACACACGTTCCCTGTGAAAAACCTTACAACGCAGTGCATCAATAATACATTCGCGCCTCGATGGCGGCTTCATGTCCATCGTATCAAATATTCAGCAGCCTGTATGTGGCTACGCTGGAAGACGCGGACAAGACACACGACAGCTGGTTAAACATGTAAATTAAGGGGACGTGACACCAACCAGAGGACTCTAAAACTGAAAAAATGAATGCAGGAACTTGACATTAAAACTGTATTACAATATTTAGTTGTAGTGCAAACAGGCTGTCTGCCATGAATAAACCTTGTTTTCCTTTTAATGGCATTGATTATGTGCAAAATGCTTAATCAAATACTAGTTTGAACTCAATTTTAGTTTTCATAGATATGCATATGAGGCTCATAATGGGAAAGAATGGTAAGATCCACACACATCTGTCCTCCACATCCTCCAATCAGCTGTAATACCGTATGTTTTGACTTCAGGAATTTAGCGTGACATCACCAGTCATGTACAGTGGTGCTTTTTGAGTCAGGTGCTACCTATTTGGCCTCCCCTGAAACTGGATACAGGTAGTGTAGCAGTGGTGCTGGCAAGCCTGTAGTCATATTACAAACCAGCAGCAACAGTGCAGCACATGTAGAGGTAACCCTAAGGTCGTGGTCTGTCAGCCAAGGGTAAATGTTTATGCTGTTAGTTATGGGCCCTGCATGACAGCAAATTACGATTGATGGATCTTTTTAATCAGAACCCTCCTCTCTAAATTGGTCATAGCCGTTACAAAACAAAAATATCTGTTGCCTACAGAAGATCTGTGGTTGGATTTCTGAAAGAGCAATGTGTTGTTTAGACTGTAAATTATTAAATAAGGTCTCATTAGCAACCCACGGATGACGGGTCAGTGCTGAAAACATAATGAAAATATCACCGGCTTATTCATAAATGAGTCATCTAAACAGAAGACCGGTATGGCAACCTGTATCCGTAACCTTTCTAACCGTCTGAACAAGAAACAAAAATATTTGTTTAGTAAATTTGTAAGATTTCTAAGTCAGAAGGTGTTATTTAACATATTTCTTATGGCCCACAGAGGAAACCCTGACAAGTGTGACATATGGGGGAACACACCACTCCACCTGGCAGCTGCCAATGGTCACCACAACTGTCTTCTCTTCCTGGTGTCTTTTGGTGCCAACATATGGTGCCTGGACAACGACTATCACACCCCGTTGGACATGGCCGCCGCAAAGAATCACATGGATTGCGTCCGCTACCTGGATTCCATCGCTTCCAAGCAGACAGCCCTCAACACCAAGGTGGTCAACAAGCTAAAGGACCGAGCGTTTCGGGATGCTGAGCGGCGGATCAAACAGTGTGTAAAGATGCAAAAGAAACACCACAAACGCATGGAGCGGAAGTTTCTTAAAGAGGCTTCAGAGGCTTCTGCTTCAGACGCCATGAGCTTTTCCAGCTTCACCAGCAGCTCTATTAGCCACAAACTGCGCAACTTTAATGCAGCCACCGTCAGTGTGCCATATTCTCAGGTTAGTACGTTTTTATTTGTCTGTTCTTAAAGGTTGGTTTGGAAGTTTGAATGTTTCAATGAATGTCTAGAGAACATTTCATTGCAATCCATCCAATACTTGTCACTAAACACCAAGAATCTCAACCTCATGTTGGCACTCAATAGAAAGTCACCAAAGTCAGTAAGGTTCATCCTTTGGGCATCATGAGTGTCTGTACCAAATTTCATGGAAAACCATGAGCCAGTCTGGACCAAGTGACAAATTTCTGAATAATCCTTTCAATTGCAGTTTTGCCTAATTGCCCTATTATTCGTGCCTTTTTAGGCTACTCTCCATGCCACAAACCGAGGGAAGACAAAGATTCAGAAGAAGCTGGAGAAGAGGAAACAAGGAGATGGGACTTTTAAAATCTACGAGGATGGGAGGAAGAGTGTCCGCTCCTTGTCTGGACTCCAGCTGGGCAACGATGTCATGTTTGTCAAACAGGGGACTTACGTCAACCCGAAGGACCGTGGCCGCCGCAATATTCGTGACATGTTCCCCAGAGACAATTACGATGCCATTTCCCGTGCCATGAGTGAGCCGGACCTCCATGGGCCCGATGTGGACTATTCTGAAATCAGCACTGACTCGGGACATGATTCCCTGTTCAACCGGCCCGGTCTGGGCTCCATGGTGTTTCGGAGGAACTATGTGAGTGGGGGGATGTTTGACCTTGGCAGTCGGGATGAGGCCAGTGTATCAGGTAATAATGTGCGTCTACGTAGCCGGCTGCAGCATTACCCAAGTCTAGATGAAGACAGCATTGGCAGTGCACACAGCCTGCAGGAGAGGAACGTGGTAGAGGTGCCCTGGGAAGAAATCGAATTAGGGCTGGACGATGACGATGAGCCTGACTCAAGCCCTCTGGAGGTCTTCCTCGCCTCACAGAGCATGGTTGAGTTTTTCTCCATCTTCAAGAGGGAGAAGATTGACCTTGAAGCACTGTTGCTGTGCTCTGACAATGACCTTAAGAGTATCCACATCCCCTTAGGACCGAGGAAAAAGATTTTAGATGCCTGTAAGACAAGACTGGAGACCATAGAGGACCCAGACTGCATTGAGGACACAGAACTGTGAGTGAGATTACAGCACAGTAAGGAAGTATTTGGGTATAATGTTTGTTAGGTCATCTTGGGTTACAAGCACAGTGTCTTCCCTTGTCTTATTGTCCTGCAGATGATTAAAATTATTGTAGATGTTCTTCCTGGTGTGCTCATCTAGCTTAAAGGTTGGAGGAGCACTGTGGGGTGAAGTCACCTGTGGACCGGGAAATTACCTCTCAGTTTACCTCAGTGGTAACAAAGCAGAAAGGACGCTGCCAAGATGAATATATAGACGATTCATATCTGTAAATTAATCTCAACAGGATTATTTTACAAACTGAAAATATTTCTGCACGTTGCTTGGACGGAGTCTCCCCGCATTGCATGGTTTAACAAACAGTCATTAGAGTGCAGCGCTGTTCAGCATCACTGCATGCTACGTGGCATTGTTAACAGAGAGTTGATTATGGGGTCTGTGTCCCCTGAACGTGTTTGCCCCTGTGGGGTAAATTCTACCACCTCATGTGCCTGCATCGCTTGTGCCTGTGCATTTGCTTAAAAGTGTCTATTGTCATAAATACCTTAACTCCACTGTAACTTAATTATTAACTCTTTCAATTTTTAACCCAGGCTGTTTTCTTATATCATATTTCATCTCTGTATATGTTTACATGCAGCCATGTCAGTCCAAGTGTGGCTCACTTCAGGCCAATTGTTCACTGAGATTACTGTTCTGAATATTAGTATTGTAAACTATGTGAACGCACAGTATCTTTAGATTTTATAACACACAATATAATTTGTTGTAGGTCTATATTTTGCATGCTCAGTGCATACACTAAGAGATTTATGCACCTTTATATATCACTCGTGTCAGTCTTGACAATATGTCTTCCAACTGTCTTTAGTAGTATTTGTTTTTAATAATGTACATCTGCACATGAGCATATTTATGTTTACCAACTCAAATTGTCACATTGTAGGTGGATTTAAAATAAAAAATGCTAATGTTTTTCATGCTAATGTACATTACTTAACTGATGTATCACATGACGTATGCACTTTACTCTCCTTACTTGTTATATTTCATCTGCAGAGTGGCTCAAGGTGAAGATCTATATTGTAGTATTGTAAGAGTGTATTGTAATTGTGCTTTTATAAAGCAGGGCAGTGGCTAACATCGAGGAGGTCACGTCCTCACGTGTTTGCAAAGACATCATTTCTGTCAAAAGTTTGGTGTGTGATGTGTCTGTGCAAGAAAGACACAGAGAGCAGAAAACACTTGTTTTGCCATCTTCAGCCATTGCGATAATCCTCATATGGTGCTGTCATGCTGCCAAAGCATAATTCTTTCCTGTGTACTGCATGACATGAAGTCAGGAAGTTGTACTGTAGATAAACGCCATTGTACGCTTTCTTGCACCTTACATAACACTGTAATCAGACGGAAACAGTGTCAGACTGTCTCACATGGGTCCTTAACCGTTGTTAAAGTATCCACATGTTATACTGATGATACTATACACAGACTTTACTGATATTTGTAGTTCATTTCCCTTATTGGTGACATTATCCAGACACAACTGTTTCAATTTAACCATTATTGTTGAAAAAAAACACAATTTCTGGAGATTATAAAATCCGTAAACAAGCCAGGTCATTAACTTGAACAATGAAAAGGAGGATGTTTATAGCCCTCCCTTGTTTAGTCTTAATGCACTCGTCATTTCCTCTCTTCTCCTGCGTAATCTGCTGTGCCTTAAGCTTAGCAAGGTTGGATATAGAGCAAAGAAAAACAGGGGAGGGCTTTTAAATGAGAATTCTTCAGCAGGCTGAGTGCAAAATACTTGAGGCGTGGTTTTCAATTCTTTCCATATGCACTCTGATGTCCCAGGAAAGGCAGAAAAGAGCAGCCGTAAGTACAGAGTAGGGTTTATGACTGAAGCTCAACCAATTCAGGTTTAGGGTGACAATAGGAGCACTCACAAAAATGTCAACTCCCAGCTGTAACAATGAGGAGAATTTGAAGGAGAGTCAACAGAACACAGACGTAAAGGAGGAAACGAGAGATTTTTCCACTGAGACGTCTGACACGTTGCTGCCTCAAGATGTGTTATGTGACTCCTGCATAGATAGCCCCAGCAAGGCCCTAAAATCCTGCCTGACCTGCCTGGTTTCTTACTGCAAGGCCCATCTCAGACCCCATCTGGAGAATGTCAAATTTCGAAACCACCGTCTGGTCGATCCCCTCCATGACATCGACTGTCGGACCTGTGAGGTTCATCTGCTTCCTCTCGATGGCTTCTGTCTGACCGATGGCTGCTGTGTGTGTGTGGACTGTGTGAACCAGGAGCATGAAGGGCACACGACTGCATCTGTGGGGGAGGCACGCGCACAGATTGAGGTCTTGGCATAATAGTACATTACTGTTCTAAACTATTTCCTCTTTATCATTTTAAAAGGGCAAATGGCTTTGCATCTTTGAAACCTGATACAGCATCTGTTGCAGTTGTGTTTGTGATTATTGTTTGTAGGTAGAGCTGCAGAAGAAGCAAGAGGATATCAGTCAGAGTGCTTCAGCAACTGAGAAGGCAATTGGAAAACTACAGAGCAACAATGACTTGATTAAGGTGTGTTACATAGGCAAATATTAAACCATAACACATTTTTTTGTGCATACATTTAATGGACAACAGTCCGGTTTAAACATGTTTTTCTGATTTTATTACATTTTTTCTCTTTCTTCAGTCTTCAGTGCAGGAGGTTTGTGTTATTGTTGAACAGCAGTTTGCCAGGCTGCACACAACTGTAGAAGAGGCCAGAAAAGGGGCAGTGGAGGTGCTGGAGGCAGAGCAAAGACAGGCCCTCAGACAGGCAGAGGGAATCCAGGCACATCTGGAGCAGCGAAGAGCAGAGCTGATGAAAACTTTGGCTCGAATGAACAAACTGTCCAGGAGCAAGTGTGATGTTGACTTCCTGCAGGTACAAGAAATCTAAGATAGTGATAAATAAGTAGAGAAATTACCAAGGAGAAGTGAACACATTTCGGTCTGGTGTTAAATATGATCTGGGATTAGCACAGGATGTCCCCTGAGACTAAGAGTTTATTTTGGATGCCGGCGTGTTGATAGTGCACACAGAGCGCAGGCATTAAGGCATTTCAGCAATTTCACAGAGAAAAGTTCTGGATCAGAGAAAAAGAGCACATTATCTGCATGCATTACTTTTGTTTTGCTTGTTGCAGGAGTACTCAGAGTGGAGGAAAGGAGTGTCAGATGTATGTCTGCCTACTGCGTATATCAACCGCATGGACCATCTAACATCTTATGCCCAAGTAGTGACTGATGCTACAAAGGAGCTGTGTGACCTGATCCTCTCCTCCTACAGGGAAAAACTGGACTTGATTTGTAAAAGTGGTGAGTGTATATCATATTGTAGACTTTGCCAGACATCTTCTGGCTCCTCGTGGAGAAAATATTTGTAATAGTTCAACTTCTAGATGGTTCGCCATGAAATTGCGCAGGCATCCATGTGGTTTTGAGTGAAATGGCTCATTTGTCATTTTATGGTTTATGACCAAGGGCCGCAGCTGTACTTTGCGTTTTGTCCTTATTAGCAAATGTTAGCATGCTAACATGCTAAACTAAGATGGTAAACATAAATATCATACCTGATTATCATCAGCATGTTAACATTGTCATTGTGAGTATGTTAGCACCAGTGTTAATCTGATAGCATGGCTGTTGTTATTATCTTATTTTGCTCCACTCCAAAGTTTAAACTTCTCTATTATATTCAGGATAATGTTGAAATTTCAGTTTCTTACAAAGATACAGAATAATCTCTGCAAAATGTTTTAACTAGGTGGTAAATCCCCAATGCCAGAATCTCCACCTTCATCCCAACCTGATCCTGAGACACGAGAGGACTTTTTGAAATGTAACTACACTTTTCAGTATATTGTGTTCTATCTTCTGTTTGCCAAATTGTGCCTACTCCTTTAGTTTACAAATTATTCACAAGTTGTACTTTATATCCTTTTTTATAGACACAAGGAGTTTGACCTTTGACCCAGACACCACCCATAATTTCCTACGTGTGAAGGAAGATAACAGAAAGTTGACCAACACCAGCCCCTGGCAGCACAGCTACCCAGACCACCCTGATCGCTTCGAATATTGGCGTCAGGCAGTGACCTTGGAGAGCCTTTACCAGGGGAGGCACTACATTGAAGCAGAGTTGAGTGGGGAAGGTGCACATGTAGGAGTCACGTACAAGAGTATCGATCGTAAGGGGGAGCAGAACACCAGCTGCATCACTGGGAATGACTTTTCCTGGTGCGTGGGAAGGAACAGTCGAGGTTTCTTTGCTTGGCATGCTGGTGTTGAGGTGCCTTTGGAAGTCACTCATATCACAAGAGTTGGCTTATATGTTGACTTTCAGAGGGGCTTTGTGTCGTTCTATGACGTAACTGATGCTATGAGGCTGCTCCACAAGTACACAGCTAATTTCATAGAGCCCTTGTATGTTACAGCTTGGCTGTCAAAGAAAGACAATATAGTTTCTCTGGTTGATGCAAAATGATGCCTCTTGCCATGTTTTACTCACAGATCTGTCTCCACTGCAAGCTTGTTAAAGAAAACTAGTGCATTATAAATGTTTATTGAGGTTATATAATGTACATAAGGTACATAAAGTTATGATACCTATGGAGGAATTTTTCACATACATGTCATTGAAGGTTAAATTTACTACCATCTAGTGGCAACTGTGCAGCATTAACGCAAGAAACCTATGCAGCAATAGGTGTGTTGGGAATTGAATGCAGCTTTATTGCAACTTTATTGCTCTTGAATGTGATATGATTGAGGAAAAAAGTACACAAATGTCAGCCAGCAGCAATTCTTTTATTTGTCTTGCAAGTCCATTTGGCTATTAAAAGTGTCAGCATTTTTTTTTACAAGTGTAGCTACATTGGTAAATTATTCTAAAGTTATAAGAGGATTTACAGTTTATGAGGGGTCTGTAAAATCATCAGTTTAATACAGAAGTACATTGGAAATCATTAACATACCAAGAGTTCACTGCAGTCAACTTCAGGCAGTAAAATCAGTTTCATTCTCGTCATAAACTGGATTTACAAAGTGCACGCCTGTTTGGGTCAAAGAAATTGAATTTTCAGTCCCATACAGACCAGGAATATCAGGCAGCATGTTAGGTCTGTCAAACATGGGATTATCGAAGCCATGATCGAGAGTCCCATTAAGGTCTCCATCGTCACTGTCTCTCTTAAAGATGCTCAAAGACGGCAGCGAAGGCAATGATGGCATTTTAACGACCCCCTTGCGCGTCAGGACAACCACCAAGACAATGAGTGTGATCATAATTAACACTCCAAACACAACACCAACCACCATCCCAGCACTACTTTCAGTACTGCCACCAGAGGATGCTTGAAATTCAGCATCAGTTATCCCCAGATTAGAGCCGTGAGAGCGGATGTCTTTCAAAATGTCCTTGGCCAGAGCTGCTGATTTGGTTCCCTTGTCTCCATCCAGGATAACTACCTGGATCTCAGGTGAGGTACCAAAAGGGATGATCCCCATCAACCGCTGTGTCTTGAAGACTTTAGACATGCCCAGCTGAATGGACTTGTATTTCGACAGGGAAAGAAAGAGGTGTTGGATTCGTTCCCTGTAAGTTTGCAGATTGAAACCAGCCGTATAATAGATGGTGACGATGGCACCACAAACGTTACAACAGTGTCCAACAGGTAGGAGAGGTTTCTTACAGCTCAGAGAGGTACATGTTACAGTGCCACAGATCTGCTGGTGATTTACAGAGTTTCCACAGTCACAGCCAGAAGGATCCCCACAACCCGGGTCTCCAACAGTGACAGCGGAGGATCCGTGAAACTGCAGTCGTCCTGAGTGCGAGCTGAGATACTCGGAGAACTCAGATTTGCTATCAAACGTCTTCCCCAGCACAGACACAGATTTGACAGAAATGCTAGACTGACTGGAGCTGGTGTCCACCCTGAAAGAGGAGCGGGCTTTGAAAACCACATCATCATATTTGCAAGGGACGCTCTCCTCATGGACCGAGAATAAGAAGTTTCCATGCTGCAGGTCGTCCTGAGTTGCAGCTGCCTGCCACAGAGCAGGGTTAAACCACTGAAGAGACTCTGAATCTTTGAACTGGGTCGTGACACCTGGGCCGCAGCCTTCGTCTTGTCCACTCATGACATAAAATCCAGCTCCAGAATTAAGGATGAATTCTCCATGAACTGGTAGCCTCATCTCCTGCACGGCATGTGTGGTCTCCACAAACACAGACACTTTTCTCTGGGCTAAAAACTCGACTATGTCATTACCACAGGGAACCTCTCCTTTGTCCCAGTTGGTCTTATTCTCGTAGTTGGTGTCAGGAATCCACTGTTTGTACAGGGCATCCGCTGTCCCGACAAGACAGAAGAGAAGGAGCACGTCTGGTGTTTTCGGCATCTTGAATATTTGTGACAGACTGGAAGAACATGAGCTGACCTTTGTTTTCAGTCTTGTGACTAACACCTGAGTGCACACAGCTGACCAGTAAAGCTGATGAGCTCTGAACCATGTCAACCTGCTGAGGCAGGTGACCTGTAAAAGATTGACATTTTCTGCAGTAACAGACCTGCTCAAAATCATTTTATTTTTTCTTCTTTTTTTTACTTTGTCTACATCAGAATATCATGAATTTTCAAGAGTTGAGTGGTTATCCAGATGTGGTCTTATTCTCTAGTCATAGCTAAATTAACAGAAATGACTGAAAGTACTGTAAATTAAACGACAAATCTGAAATAAATAATCAGATATTCACTCATTCTTGAAATTTGCAGAGACAGTTGTCATCTCTCCCAGGTTCTTTAGAGTCAGCGTGGAAAACTTTGCTGAAATTTTCACTGTGATCTGTTTTATATAACAACACATCAGGAATGCTGTTAAACTGGGTCCTTGACAGGAGGTTTGGGATCCCTAAGGGGTCTTTAATTAAAACATCTATGAAAATACACATCAAGATGAGTCCAACATATTATTAGATACATCTGCCTATTCATCAAAAAATAATAATAAGAAGAATTTACACAACATATATATGCTAGGTTAACTATGAATCCTCTTGCAGTCATTAGAGCCAGCACTATAAGTTACTGTACACTTCTTTTAGGCCCAGTACTATGCAACACAGTTTTATAAAACATGTCTGTTCTCTCCATCGGTCTGAAAAAAAGACCCCTGAACTAACAGTCAAGTGTTTTGTACAGTGACAGGTGCCTATAGATGAATATGAAATCCAGTGAAGTTACTGACTCAAGTTACTTACTCAAAATGAATATGAAATTTAGCAACTTCAAAACTGAGTCAAGATGATGACTTTACTACTTTTTTTGGGGGGTCTCCCACATTTTAATATTGAGGAAGTAAACTACTTTGCTGCATTTGTTATGTAACGAATTGTGCCAAGTCACCAGGGCATTTCTTTTTTTTTTTTTCATTGTGTCACCGGGGCCATGGTTTCACTCTAAATACAGCAGTAATCCTGTTTGAAACAGGTGATCTGCCAGACTGTAACAAACACACACACGCCCTCATTGAACCTGAATTTTTCCCTGACGCAGTGTTGCCAGGGTTGCATGCTAATCCATATAAGTATGTTGTTTATAGTTTAACAGTAAAACGCGTGCTCAAACGAGAATTTACGTGAAGGCGTACACGTCTTCTGAGAAGTCTGGGGGCGAGAGGCCACACGCGAGAGTAGCTAATCATCTGAAATTAATTACACCTGCTGCTCTTTATTTCCCACACCTCGTGCAGTGCGTCAGCTTTCCGTTCAACCTGACCTGCAGACAGAGGGGCACTGGTCCACACGTTTTCTCAAATTTCCGTTTACATTTCATCCTGGACACGCTATAGACGGGTCCAAACGTCCTAAGACCTCCTCTATCTGACTATTTTGTGGCGTGCTGTTTCAGTTTGGTCGGTGGAACATCATGAAAACTGTCGCTCAAAAGATGTTCCGGACCTGCAACAGACTTTTCTCTAGGTAAATATACGGTGACACGGTTTTATTCCTAAGAAGTCCCATAAGAGTCTCGTTTTTAGTCTTCACAGACAATGCAGAGAATTGTTCACTACTAGACAGGGGCGGCGCCAGGGTCCCAGAAGGTCTGGAGGCTTAGCCTCCAGTTCTTTTGGGTGATAAATATTAAGTGCTATATCTACAAACTTACTTGATTCACTCTTAACTGTCAGAGACAGCTCTTGTCTACTTGCCTAAGTCAATACAGCAGATGGGCCACAATTCTACACTGTGGAGGATTATGATGAAAATGCCAGTGGTGTACATTCATTTAAAGTGGATTACAGTTATAGTTGGTAGTCGTATTGTCGAGGACATCTTAACATGTGGTTTAGCTCAACGCTGCAAACTACAACATCTAAAAGAGTGTAGTTGAATTAATGCCTCTTTGACGGTATCAGTCAAGACTTGGATTGCATAGACAGCAACAAAGTAAATAAGCAAAGCAGTTTTAAACTATATACAAGCCTACAACAAGCCTGAATTCCCATTTATTTGACAGTGCTGTGCCTTATGGAATAATAAGTTCAGGTTAGCATGATGCACTAGAATAAGTTATTTTGGCCTCTGCCACATTAGGGCAGACAAAATGTTCCATCCAGTTTTTAATATTCATGCTACCCTATATTTGAATAAAAAAAGACAACACTGGGGAGAGGCAGACCTTCATGACTTGTGTCCTTTTGTAGAAAAACGCCAAATGATGTTGTAGAGGTCCATCCGTCCAACATTGAGACGGCAGCACACATGGAAAACATCCAAAATTTGTGCAGTCCATCCAATCCCGCCAGTGTGGAGGCGATCAGGGAGAGTGTCCACCATGTGGAGGCAGTCATGGAGAGGGCCCATCATGGTGGTGGATGGCTCCTGTCTGGCATCCTCTGCATCAACATCCTGATCCTGGGCTGTGCCCTGGTCAGCGGCAGTGCCTTAAACAGTGTGGCCATTACGTCTGTGCACAAGCAAATCTTCCTAATCATTCTCCTCCTCCTTACAATGTTGTGGATGCTGTTTTACGCTGCCGTCACCTCTCGGAAGGAGCAAGGAGTCTTGTTCAAAGATAGCCATGCGGGGCCTATGTGGCTCCGAGGTGAGAACTCAAAAGTTTCTGGGTTAGTTTTGGATAAATGTGATTTCAAAGTGTAATCGCTTAAATGTTTTGTGCATTCCAGTTGGACTTTTGCTGTTTGGCCTTCTCAGTTTCCTCATGGACATCTTCAAGATCACCACCTACGTGGGCTACCTTCACTGTGATTCTGCTGTTAAAGTTGCCTTCCCTGTGGTGCAAGCTGTATTTTTGTTGGTCCAGGTTGTTGCATTTTAAGAAAATTATGCTCTATACAAGAACATTGGACATGCATGGAGTATGGATTGTGTTTGGATAACGTAACAAAACCTGTCTGCATTTAGACATACTTCCTGTGGATTCACGCAAAGGACTGTGTGCAGCTGCACACAAACTTTACACGGTAAATTATTCTCGATTCACTTGAAAATCCATCTTTAATCTTGCAGGACACTCATGACATGTTTTCACTCTTCCAGGTGTGGGCTCACTCTTATGCTTTCGACTAACCTGGTGGTGTGGATGGCAGCTGTGACAGAGGAATCAGTTCACCAAACTGAGATTCCTGAGTTAAATGTCAACGTCTCACACAAGATGTACAGAGGTATTATTTGGGTCGTCTTTTTTTTTTTTTTTTTTTCCAATTAAATAATTAGTTTAAAAGAAATAACTCTAAACTGGTCTTTCCTAATCAGCCAGCTATGGTGGTGAGAAGAAGTGTAAATGCAGTCACTCGGTGTGCGGCACCTTCAAGGAGGCCTTCTATTATCTGTACCCATTCAACATAGAATACAGCCTCTTTGCTTCGGCTATGACCTATGTTATGTGGAAAAATGTTGGTCGACTTGTGGAGGATCACAGCCACCATAGCGTGAAGTTCCGTCCAAAGGATGTGTGTTTGGGACCATTAACAGGAATACTACTGGTGATGGCAGGACTTGTGACCTTCATATTGTACGAGGTGGACATTCTACAAGAGGATGAGGAGAAGAGAAACAAGGCCTTGCTGATACACTTCGTCATGAATATAGTGATAGTGAGCCTGATGTCCCTCTCTACCGTGATCGGCTGCGTTGTCTACAGGCTGGACCACAGGGAGCACGTATCGGAGAAAAACCCCACACGCAGCCTGGACGTGGGTCTCCTGGTGGGTGCCTCGCTGGGACAGTTCATCATCAGCTATTTCTCTATCGTGGCCGCGGTGGCAACAGGCGCCAAGGGGTACCTGAATGCCCTCAACCTATCCTGGGCTCTGCTGACGGTGCTCCAGCTCGGCCTGCAGAACTACTTCATCATCGAAGGTCTCCATCGGGAGCCCTTCCACGTGATGCAGGAAGCAGCTCTGCACACAAACGCTTGTGTCTTCCAAGAACACACAGAAATGAGCATTGTCATGGAAAGCAATAAGTCCAGCTACTTCCTGACTTCAACTTCAGATAAGCCAAATTGGAAGAGAAGAGTGTTGAAGGAAGTCTGTGCCTTTCTGCTGCTTGCTAACATCATAGTAAGTTTTTGTTTGTTTTTTTTCCTATTTCAATGTTTATTCATTAACTATAATTGCAACAAACCAGTGACAATGAGTTGTCCTGTTGAAATGCATCCTCCTCATTTACTCATTCTGTATCGACAGCTGTGGATCATGCCTGCCTTTGGTGCCCGTCCCCAGTTTGATCATCCCATTGAGATAAAATTCTACAATTTCACAATGTGGGCTGCCATCGTGAATATTGGACTTCCTTTTGGAATCTTCTACCGCATGCACTCTGTTGCCAGCCTGTTTGAGGTGTACTTAATCTCTTAGATGGATTTTTTTTTTTAAACTGGACTTATTTATATGCATGAAGAGTAATTTAATAGTCTTTTATTGAATGTTTAAATTGAACTTGTTAATAAATTTTTAAAATTTAACTTTACAGAATGCATTGCCATTAGCTGTGAAATGTGCTGACCTAATATTTAAGTTCGTATATAGCTACATACATGACCATGAAATTTAATTGGTTCAAATCAAAATACCTGGTCACCTCATTATTGCAATATGCAAGTTTGAGAACAGGCAATTACAGAAGGGGGCAGAATGACTTGTTACACACATTGTGCTAATTGTCCTTAAAGTAATGTATGCTTGTCCCCTTCTATACCGATTCTCGTGGGGTTTAATCAGGTTATGCATGAGTAATTTTTCCTTCCTAAAGTTAAGTTTTTTTTTTTTTTTTCAGAGGCCTCAAGGTGTAAAACTATGCAGCATGTTACAAAATGACAATTGTAGAAAGGTGTTTGATTGCATCCTGTTCATCTCATAACCCTTGGGGCTTGTCTTTCTAACCCCTTTTGGGTAGAGATAAAAACTGACACATGCAAAACTGCATGGACATGAGTGCCATCTAGTGATCATTGCATAAAAGGGCAGCTTTTCCTTTAGGCACAGTGTTTAGGTAAAGTTGCATACAGTGGGTGGGAAAAGCGCAATCTACGCAGTTACTCTAAGATGTGCTGATTTATCGCTGTTCAAAAGTAATGTGACCAACACAGAATTCACAGATGCATATCAATATATATTTTAAAGATAATTTAAGGAAAATACAATTTTCAACATCAAGCATTATAAGCACAGCTGGTCAGATCAAAACGTAAACCTGGCCATATACATAAAAACAAAATCTGTATTGTCTCCAAAATCCTGTAAAGTTACACTGTTACAACCTACAACCATAACGGACAACTCAAAGAGTGCAAGTTCACTTTAAAGCATGGCAAGTACAACGAATAATGTGAAACATCAATATTGTGCCATCCGATATGTTACAAACCTGTTGGAAAGCACCATACCTTCTATAGCAAGTCTGACTGAAAAGTTTAATATCTCCTCTTTCACTTCAGTGCTGTCAAGAAATGAGCCTCAGCCTTCATTTAACACTGCAGTGATCTCAGTGATTTGACATTCTATGGTCTTGAGGTCTAAAGAGGTGTACAAACACAGTTGTTTATGGACTATTTATAATTCAATCCTCTCCTTAACCTGAGAGGTATCTCTACCTCACTCATCTAACTCGCTCTCCTACCCAAGCCAGTAGTATAAGCGGTATGATTATGATTATGTAGGAAAGTTAAACACAGTGAGGTTTACTGGGAAACCAGAAGATACTGAAGGAAAGAGGAGTTGAACAGTTCCGTTTTTTTTAGTCTTCTGTTTACATCCTCTGAATCTCAAATAGGCGGACATCGGTGTCATACCAGATGGGAGGGTCCACATTGCTAGAAAAACAGAATAAGATGTGATTTTTAGTCAGTTTGAAAAGATGACTGTTCGCATCATGCTCAGCTCCTATGGCTCACTCACCGTAAATAGACGACACCCCACATGTAGGTGCGAAACCACATGGCAGTGCCTGCGTTGGCCTGATACTTCCTGATGAGGATGGGGTGAGGAACTGGCAGCAGGCCGACTAACGTTCCATGCTGGAGAAACTTCAGGATTTCTGATTCATCTGTCAGTCCCCTTCAGTGAAATGTGAGCATGCTTTAGTTTCTTAGCATTCCAAAATGAATCTCAGTTTTTGTTTTGTTTTTTTTTACATACTTGTCAATGCAGATCTTCTCCACCTGAGGAACTAGCACTTGTAGGAGTCGCATGATTGTTTGCAGGGGTAGTTTACACTTCCAGGAGAGAACCTGGCACAAAAAAGGTACATACGGATCAGTTACACTTTGTCATGTATCCAACACGTATCAAAAACTGATGCTACTGACCCAGTCTGGTGTCGGAGTCCAAAACGATGTCGAAGAAGCACTTGACAAGCGTCTTCTCTCCATTTCTGCTTCCGTGTAGAAAACATCCTGATAACGTGAAGAAATAGATTTACTACATGCATATACTTTTCAATGCATGCACGCACACACACACACACACACACACACTTACTTCATTGTCTCGGCCTGAGTTTGACTCTGTGTCACTGGTCCCGGTAACAGCACTTTGGTCTGAGTGGACTGTATGTGGGGAGTCTGTCTTTGGAACTGACACCATGGTGCCATCCTCGGACACCTGAGACTTCTCAGTCAGTTTATCGATGCCTGCAGGAAACCAATCATATCTTAAGTGTGCTGATATTTTATATTTTCTTTATTGTCAACAAACTGTGTGTAATTTGTGTATCCAAAGCCTGACATATTTTGTTCCTCTATGTCCAATGTAGTTCAGTTTTTGCCCTTAAACTATTAAAACACATCAGTGAGCCACACTGCTGCACTGGGTAACGTTTCTTCTTTACTACTTTAGTTAATTCTACACACACTGATCCACTGGATCTCTTATAATATACTCATAGAAGTCCCTCTAATAAGTCAGTCATAGACAATCGTAGACATTTTATAAAATGGGAAATGTACAGTCAGATGACCAGTGGACTAGTTTAACATTCAATCATTAACATCCACATAACCAAGTCATTACCTGGAATAGCTACCAGACTGGTCTTCAGTGTACCAGGCTCTGCTGGCACAGCAGGGTGAGAGCCTTCCATGGATACAGTCTCCTGGGAGCTAGTGCGGGAAATGACATCTGGAGACTTCCTCTTCCTCTGCAAAGCCTTCTGGATGGAAGCAGGATCAGAAGGCAGGTTGGCCAACTGGTGGAACACGTTACGTTTGCGGATGATGGCGTACACCAGGTTGCAGTTCCCTGGAGGTGAGAGAAAGAGGGATTTACTGTATGGTGATGTTTCTAATACTCTGATCTCGATCTTTTCAAATCCACTGAGGCACAGACTGCTGTTATTCATCAGATTTCGCTTACCGTCAAACTGGTACTGGATAATATTGTTGAACGCCTCGAGAAGGAAGAATACAAGGTGATGGTTTTGCGCTGCAGAGAACAGGAACCAGCTGGTGGAGAAGGCCTCCAGCAGGTGGAGCAGTTTATTGGCTGCCACCATGGACAGGCTCTTCAAGTAGGGAGACACTGCAGAAGAAGAAGAAACGTTAAGAAGATGAGTGTGTAATTCAATAAAGAAAACTTTAACAGCCATTTTCATTTGATTAAGAACATCTGTTTCTTATGAGAAGAAGATCAATATTATTGATCCGTCAATGGGGAAATTCTTCTCAGCTTTTTCTTTTTAGAGATGTTGCAGATACAGTCTGTGCATCACCAGACAGATGGCACCAAAGAAAAACTCACCATTTACAACAATAGTGAGAAGGCAGTCGAACAGAGGCTGGAGACGCTGGTGTCCTGTGGTGATAATCTTGTGAAACACCTACAAAACAAACACAGCAACAGCTGTGAGCACGTATTCATGAAGATGATAATAAAGATGACATGACCATCTCAGGTGATGTAATGTAGTAGACATCTCACCACAATAAGCAGGTCAGCGTGAGTCCCTGTGAACACTGGGATGTCCATAGGCACATGGACGGAGTAGGGCTTATTCAAACGCACGCCAAAGTTTCTCTCCCCGCTCAGCAGCAGCAAAATGAACACACCAATGTGCATCAGTCCAACACGGGCTGCAGCCAAGGATAAATCAGAAATGAGTAAATGTATATGGAGGTTTGTTAGGTGCGAGGATAACACAGGGATGAGACTCACACTGGTCAGCCCTGGCGTCATTCAGGTAGTAGAGTATAGGAACCAGAATATCCAACACATCACTGCTCTTCAGGACAAAAAACAGGAACTTCTGTCATGGGAACACAAAGGAGATTCTGTTGAATAAAATGCTATTCCCACAGAAACTGTTCATTTTAGTTCTTTATTCCAACCTTATTGAAGTCGCAAAGCTTCCAGAAAAGCACCAATAGCTCTTGGTGGAACTGGATCTTTTTGGTGGAGTTAGGTAGGTAGGTCTGAGTCAGAGGGTTGGTCAGAAGACGAGCTAGGCCCTTCAATACAAAGTCAAAGTCCTGCCAATGGAGAGACAGATGGTTCAGCTTTGGACATATTTACAGGAAGGATCTTTATGTATTTTATGGAAATGATAATCAGCATACCTCCTCTCTGTGAATCCTTGATAAATAATTCACAAACAGGTTTTCAGGGCCTGCAGACTGCACAAAGAAAAAGAGATTTATTTGAATGACATTAAACAGAAATGCAACACAGTCATCGGATTGATTTCAATGTGGCGGTTCTTGGTGTCAGACCTCTTGTTCCTCCATGCTGGATGGAGAGGCGGGGCGGTGGGGAACCCCTCCGTCATGCTCCAGTGTCACAATGAGGATCTGTACAGCCTGCTCCACCAGCTGCTCCCGGTAGTCAGAGAAGAGCAGGTGGTTGTACGGGATACCATAGCCCACCGGATCATAGGCGCACACCACATTCAGCAGAGAGGTGAACAGAGGCAGAGCATGTCTAGAGACAAAGACACAAAGACCATGTTAGCGAATCGTGTGGATCTGTGGGTACCCTTTGAATCTCAAGCTGTCATGACAGGAACATTTTAATATACCGTAGTTTGTGATGAACTATCCTGTTTTTGTCAATGCAAAAATGATCTCACAATAGAAATGAAAATGCTTTGGATTTTTTGGAAACAAACTCCACTTGTGATGAGTCTTGAGTTCTCTGATGCGGCTAAATTCTATTTACAAGTCACTGGTTTATTCACATAAATGTAAATTGATCTGATCAGTGTTTTCGAGTTCCTGTTGTTATCCATAATGAAAAATCAAGATCAAAATCAAGCAGGTATTGCCATGAATACTTGGATGTAATAACAGACTATTTGTTATCCTGAAAATACCACACTGAATGTGCCAAAAAGACAAAGGAACAAATTTATTTTCTCTCCCAGTTCTGGCATTTCAGGGTATTGTATTTTTACTTGTACTATTATGATTGTATTACTGTATTGTGTTTGTCCACACTTTGTCATGACCACCAAATCGAAATCTGCTAAAATCCTATAGGTCAGCCCCTCAAGAAACTTTACGAATCACCCTACCATTTTAACATTTTAAAGCTGACCAACAATACTGTCTCTGACCCTCGCCACATCCTGAACAGAACAATAAAAAATACGGAGCTTAATACCAGATCAAATGCACAATGAAGGTCTCTGAACATTGTCTTCCGTGTTCGTAATATATAACGATAAATATATGTATCTTTGTTTCTCCTCTTAATTTTTTGTCTTTTCTGTGATGTTACAAATGGAGCTGCTGTGATGCAAGACACATTTCAGAATAGACCTGACAAAGTATCGTCATTATCATGATCCTCATCATCATACATTTATAGATGTCCCAACATCTGTCCATTACCTATTCTCTGTGGAGCAGAAGAATGTCACCCAAGGGTTGAGGACGGTGTTGTCCGATGACGGAGGCAAGTACATGGCCTCAGAGAAGCAGGTTAGTAACAACCTCAGCAACTCTGTCCTGGAGAGGATCAGCAATAAAAGCACAGAGGTGGACAGAGAAAAAAAAAAGTCAGCAACACTTAAAAACAAAAGACTATTTATGATACAGATGTTGCAGAGCACAGCGGCACACAGCGGTTTGACTCACCTGTTCAGGTCATGGATGTAGTTGAGAGGTGGGGACTGTGCAAAGCCCACCCCTGCCTCCCAGATGTATTCACAGCTGTCTATAGACTGCATGCTTTCTACTGAGTCCTAGATTTGTTCACAAAAAAACATACATAGATCAAATTATTTTATTGTATACCTCGTCCAACAAGTCATCAGACCTAAAGGATATGTTAGGCTGTTTAATGTGTTAGATGTGGGATAGATAGTGTTTTTTTTGGTAGTTATGAGGAGGAAAACATTACTGTCACAGCACCGATATTATTGTTAGGGTATGGTTAACAACTGGCAATTAAATAACTCTCTTCTCAATTACACACTATTAATTATCACATTATTCATTATTATTCACATTATCAACAAAAAATCTGTTTTTAAATACTACCAAAAACAGTCTCACTTCTTCTGAAGGACACCTAGGAGCTGTATCTGAGTGTGTTTTCCATGACACAGTTATTTTAAATGATGCAGTTAAGTGTGAAAATAGAGAAATGATTGTGAAATAATGCATAACTCAGTATACTCCAGTTGATCAGGAACCTTAAAACCCTTAAATAGCATTCGCTGTGAGATGCAGCCTGACACGCAACATTCCGTTCTAGCTCATGAGGGACAAGGAATTCTTCCTGGTGACAGAGTTTCAACTCTGTCACCAGGAAGAATTCCTCGTCGTCGTTAGTCGCTCTCCTCTTGTAAGAAACTTGAGTGACAGGTTTGTTGCCCAACTTGAGACCAGGAAGAAAGAAAGGTAGGAACCATAAAGATGATCATAGATCATGTTATCATGTTTGCAGTACTGTCTGAATGTGTCACATTAAAACATTTTACTGGGCGGTGATGAAATGACAAACTGGGGTACTCACCGGGCCTCTCTTATGGCTGTGCACAGTGAAGTCAGGGCAGAAGAGTAGGTCAGCGATGGCCAGGAGCAGCGATTCGGCCAGGGGTCGAGCTCCATCATCGTCATCCAGCTCATCTGTCTGGAAAGGACATGCATATGCATGAGAAATTCACTGAAAAAAATGGTAAATCTGTAGATGGTTTCAGAGATATTACTCAGTACAGCTGAAATTACCTTACAGCATTACATTTCCTGCTCTACCTGGAAAAAATAAATCCTAATCCTGACAAGTGGCATGAGGAAACAAATGTAACTAAGAAAAGATTATGTATTCATGAAACATGCATTCATTATGCTGTGTTGTCTCACTGGAATGAGAAGCCTCATGAGAACCACGTATTGTAACAGACTGATCATAGTAACAAACAACATCTTGTGTTCAAAGCCTGGTCCCATAAAAAGTGTTAAAAGTGTTTAAAGGACCTGTCTAGATGCTTTTTGCATGTAGGTTTTTGCCCCCTGTACCCACTCACCCCAGCCCGGCCAGCGCCAGGCACTGTTGACCAGAAGAATCCTCTCCAGTCCTGGTCCTCGAAGATGTAAGGAAGGATGCGGCTCAGGATGCGGGTGCAGTTGAGGATCACTTGCTTCTCCCTCTCGGTGGGGCAACCAGACTCTGCACCCTGTACCAGCTTCTCCACGGCCTGAAGAGACAAGACGCACATGAGAGTGAATATGAAGGGTACGGCACCTCTACAAGCCTGACATTATGTTTGATCATTTTTCAAATGGATAAAAAAGGTTATCGAATGCAATTTTAATAATCTAATTTGCTACAACAACATGGGGGCCTATTCGTGCTGCGTTAATATGAATGATTTGATGGGGCTGCTGAAAAACCTGATCTGCATATGTAATATTTCTCTTTGAATATCCCATCAACTGGGCGCTAGTGGTTTAGTTTCTGGTGAACAAAGATACAAAAGTTTTATCAACAAGCTGCAGCATCTGATAAATTTTATATTAAAGCCTGTGTGTGCACACACACACACACACATTTACACTGGGAAGTACACTAGATATCTACAGTTTGTTTAAAGTGGCAAATATTTGGTCTACGACATGGAGACATAGTTGTTGTTTTGGGCCTTTCACTTTGGAAAATGATTCAGCCTGTCTCTACAATCAGTTCAGCTTCAAGGGCTCTCGTCTCCTCCTCTTTATTTAATTAGGCTGTCAGTGCCTCGGCATGTCTGTTTTGTTTCTGATAGGCAGCTTCAAACGGAAGCCGGTGCCAAGAGACAGGAAGTGAAGGGAAAGGAAGGGAGGTTGACTCACTTATTCCCATGTCTGAGAGCAAGAGGCAGTGCATTGCTGACAGACTGTGCTGGTCTCTAGTAAAACAAAAAAATCTGCAGCGTTTCAAAACAACATTGTTCCACGATGCCAGCCTCAAAGCAAGGGATGTCTCCAGTCTCACCTCATAACCAAATCTGCAGTGCATGGATGCATTAACAGTTCATGCAAGCGTGTACCTTATAGCAGAGGGTTGCTAAATTCGAGGGGGACTCCTCTCGGACAGCTCTTATCTCTGCGGCTGGCACCAGTGCAAAAACATCCTGGACTGTGGTGGTGGTGTCTGCCCAGAACTGGTCCCAGAAGGCATCGTCTGTCGCTTCAACTGGCTGTAAAAAAAAAAAAAAAAAAATGTTTTCATTTCAATTCCCAAATATCTGAGTCAAACAGAGCATTTTATGTCAATGAGGTTTAAAACACAATAGGCTGATTGATCTAACAGTGCATTAAAATATCATGTTGCCCCTTTTCAACATAACACATACATGGATGTTTAGTTTTACACTATAGAGCTCACCCAAGGCCTGACTAATGGCAATGTAAACATAACCTTTATTCTAACAGCAGAGAGGAGACATTATCTGGTACACTGATCTCAGCACAGTCCACCTGCCGCATCTGCAAACGTGGTCATTTCCAAACCTGCGTCATCATTTCTGATTTAACTACGCCATCATTTATTTTGTCGTCAAAGCTAAAACATGGACAGCCCGAATATAGATCCGTGGTAATCTCAGCCTTCATCGGCCATCGTTTAATCCAACTCTTTATGACAAACACGACATATTTGGAGTGCTCATAAATATATTATGCAACATAAATATTTTTTTTATTGAAAACCCAGCATGCAAAAGAGGTTGAGACAGGTTGGCTTTTTTTTTGTTGTTGTTGTTGTTTTTGCTGCCACATCATACGCGTTATCTCATCTCCTCGGTGATGCTCTCCAGTGCGCAAATCGGTACACTATCTCTCTATGTAAGCCGTGATGGAGGCGTATGTACCTGTGTTTTGGTGGTCAGCTGAATCACTGCTTTCCTGAAGTTGAGTTTGGAGTCGGTGCTGCCCATTGCGATTATTTCCCTTTATAATAACAGGACCGCTGCTGCTGAGAATCCTCGTTAATCTCACCTCCGTCCTTCGCTTGAGTCATTGGCGGAGGCGTTTTTTTTTTCAGCACTATTGGCTGGCTGGACCTGCTGCACTATAGGGTGTAACTTCCGGGTTGTGGAGCTGTCCACCATTCAGTCAGATTGGATGTTTTGTTTCCAATATTTTGGCCGTTATATACAAAATATTGAATGTTCTCACGCTGGAAATTGCTCCATACGGTCATATAAAATCACCATGGCTGTTTTACGGGGATATGAGCTGCACTCACTGTCTGTCATTATAGACCTGCTTTTTTAAAGTGAAGACAAAGCTCGGTATTTTCAACCCACGGAGCAATAATCCAATTCATCCACAACGAGTCAAACAAAACAGTTTTATTGTAAACAGCGACATCTTATGGGGAAATTAACGTTGTGTCAGGCCATAGGCCAACATTTGTCGACGAGTGTTTCTGATTAAGACCAATTACATTTTTATAGCAGAGACAAATTAATAAACTCGTGGTGCGTGAGCTAACTCCGATGATTCATAAATTAATTAACAGCTTTCTCGTAACGCGCTGTAGATAGTGCGCCAGTGTTATTCCATGCTGCATTCACAAGCTGCTCGTAAATTCCTAATTCCTTTTCGAAATTAGCTTACCGATATAACCTAATGTAAAAGTAATACAGTTAATCACTTGTGAGACCATCGCTGTCGTCGCGACTATCGCGCTCACTAAACTTTACACACCTCATCCCACAGAAAACTTTAGTTTGATTCTCCATCTCGCATAACGTACGACTATTTTCCCGATAGCATATAAAAGCGCCATTACTGCTCTTCGCGCAGCCGCAGTAGCATGTAAACACAACTGCTGCGGTTGGCTGTGGTTAACGTTATAGCTGTGACTGCTTTAGCTCACTAGGTTGAACTAAAGTCTATAATTTCAGTCGAGCTCTGGTGCTGACATTGTAAGATTAGTATTAAAGAAACGGCGCGTTTTTTTTTCACGATAAGTGCCGTGGTCAGCTGATTGAGAGCATTAGCTAAAAAGGTTAGCTAGCAGTGACGTTAGCTTGTAACTTAGCTGCGCCTGAGACTTGTCGTGTTAACTAACCATCGTTTACGTCCGTTTTTTATACACTTTAATAGCCTAATCACCTAAAGTGTTGGTGTAGTTAATCATGTTACTCTTCTAGTATTGGCACAATGTCTCGTAGTAGCGTAATTAGCTAGCCAGGCAAGGTTGCTAACTCAGGTGATAGGCCATCGACTGACAGGGGGAAAAAAAGCTACAAGTCGATAACGCCAACCAGCCGCGTCCTCCAGCCTGGTCCGAACAAACACAAAAGAAACCCATCGAGATTCATTCAGTGTCATCATATGTTGACTGAAAACAGGTGAGCGAGGCCTACAATAACTATATGCCACACCGGCTGTTAAATATTGCCTGATACAAATGGTGGAGTGCCTTTATGAAGCAGCAGCCATTTCAAAATGTTAGTTCAGTAGATGGTCGTTACAGTAACCATACGTCTGATGGTATATATATGTGTGTTTTAATTGTATGTGCTTCCACCCAAACAGGAAACGGCAGCGCAGTGGTGGTGATGAGGAGAGCGGCCACCTGGTGCCCCAAGCCAAAAGGCAGAGCAGAGGTCATCCTCTCTCTCCGGAGCCGGGCAGGGATGCCTGGGACTCTGAGGTACAAAACTAGAGACATTAATGCTGAAGAAACTGTAACAGAAGCTGGACAAATGGTTATCATCCACTCATTTCTGATTAGCAGAAAAGAAAAGGAGGAATTGTTAACTTATTAGCCGTAGTCGTTTTCCAGTTCTTCCGCGTCAAAGTCAACACTTTTCTGTACGTTATGGGTTTATTTGTTTTCACTTGTGGCCACAGTGAAGTTGCAAAGATTGAATAGTGACAAACGTGGTTTTGAAATGGCACTGTCGGCATTCACTGTCCGATCAGGTAAAGATCTCTGTTTATAGAAATGGGATTGTATAAGCCTCTTAGACGTCGTCATTGTATTCCCTGCAGTAGATGACAGTCAACACACCCCCACTTTGGAGAAGCATTCCGTAGGATCATCATGGATGCTAAGTAATGTACGGCTGTGGATGCCAAAAATAATATTACTTTAAGTATAATACACAGTTTTACCTTGTAGTTTACCTTGTAGTCAGTCAGTCCTTGCTGGCGGCCTTACATCGTTCTCTCCAATGCAACCAGACTACATTCACAAAAAACCTGTGTCACCTTGCCGTACACAGAAGTTGCTGGTCTGCCTCAATCCGCAGCAACTACTGTTAGTTCAGATCCAAACTACCCTGTTAAAATACTAAAGTCACACAATAACACAAACAGACTGATGGAGCCAGCAGTGGACCAGCCTCTCCTGTGTTCTGCAAGGTAAAATTACTTCATTTTGTCAATGAAGTCTGGTGGCTTTGAAGAGAGCATAGATCGATATAAATGATTCAGCTCCCTGTTGGAAAAAGGCTGTCTGACAGCGAGGTAAAGTGATGAAAATACTTTAAATATTGATTTACTTTCTTTTTTTTTTTTTTTTCTCTACGTGGCTTAAATATGTTTTGTTGCTGCCCCTGTCCACAGCAGAGCATTGCTAAGTTTCTGTGCTGCTCCTCCTTTCTGTTTCTCCAAACTGGCAGCACACTGACTGCTGTGGATAAGTGCCTCATACAACCCCACTTCAATAAATTCAAACTGACCCTTCAGTGTAAAATCCCCACACTCAGGTGCTGACATGAATATGTTCCCATGGTTACCAAATATCTGACTTAAATATGTCAATCATTTAGGAGATCGCGTTCGTACCGGGTCCCACTATCACTAGATGTAATGTAGACGTTGATCTTTATGTTTAGCTAGCACACTGCTAATGTTGACATGTGCCTTTCAGTCATCTAACAGTGAGAGCAGCAGCAGCAGCAGCATCAGCAGTCCAGAGCATGCGGCTGGGAGCTGCACCAGTCAGTGTGCTGTGGGCCCCTGCAGTCCCCTCAGCTCCGGTGACTCGTCAGAACTCGGCGGTCCCACAAACCCGGTGTCCTACCTGCAGATCAACCGCATCCTGAAGCAGGCCCACTTCCAGAGCCTGCAGAGCCGAGGCCACCTCAGAGACACATGACGACCCGACGCATCTTTGTGTCCGTCAGCAGAGGACTGAGTCCCTGAGGCACATCAGAGCATCACATGCTGATTCACTTCACTCAGTTCTTCCCACCCATCTCCAGTTACTGTGATAACTCACAGCTCTACATACGTGTGGATGGAGACCAGCTACTGGTCAGGTATCTGGAGGGGGGTTCATAATTCAAATAAATTAAAGTGATAATCATTTTAGCAATAATAACTGTGTGATCAACTCAAACACATTTTTTGTGATCCACTTTATTTCTGACCAGTCTGGTTTACATGCTGCTCTCAGAGCCTTATTGTGATTGACGACGATGATGATGATGATGATGATGATGATGATGATGATGATGAATCCATGTGTTTTGTCTTAAATGTTGTATGAAAACAGTGCTACTGTAGCTGCAGAAATGGCACCAAACACAATTTTAGGCCGGTCATGTGACTTGTTTAGTCTCCTAGTTAGGGTACTTTGGGCTGTATAATGCTGAATCTGATGTCTGTGTAAGTAACATGGACCAGTCTCAGGGAGGATTTGCACTTGTCTTGGACTGCTCATTTGCTTTCATATTCAGACAGGGATTCCTTTACAGGGACACGTAGAAGCCATGGCCCAGGAGGTTATGTGTTCTATTATTTTGTTAGTTAATAAAGAATTGACTGCTCTTTCAGATAGATTTCAGTTAGCCATAGAGGAAAATCAGGCCATGCGTTTTGGTTTTAGCGCTGATTTAGCGTACTTTTTTTTTTTTTTTTTTTTTTTTTTTTTAAGGGATTTTGTAACACTGCAAGACAGGGACTTTGGAACACATTTTCCATCAGCTACTGCACTTAATTGGTAAAAACAAATGTGGCACATTTACTCATTATTTAACTATTAGTACATGTTTGATGTTTTGAGGGAGGATTCGACTTTTAGAAACAGTCTCGTGCAGCCTCAGCAGTGATTTTACTTTCTTACCTATCTTTATATTTTCCCCTAATCAGGCTTGAGACTAATTATTTCATGAACATAAGAACCCCTTGTTTTCTTGATCACTTAATTTTGTGATCTCAACATAAACCACTCTGTCTTCTCATGATCATTAAATAATAACGCTGTGGATTGTGAACAATCATCTATAATCAGCAGAATCGCCAAATGTCACTGCTCATATTTGACACCAGTAATTAAGACCGCTATTATTATGAACTGATGCAACTACAACCAAAGGACGAACCTGTGTAATATCACTATGATATTTTCCTATAGGGAGCGATGGAGAACTTGCGGCCGTCAGCAGTTATTTAACAGTATAATAACCACGGACACACAAAGCAATATCAGATCCCCTCGTGTGTATGGATTATAGACGATTACAGCATCTGCCGTGTCTTTTTGTAATAATTGTGAGAACACAAATTGATTTATGTCAAAATCGATCATGAGAGAATCATCAAGATTATTATCGGATAAGTTTAGCAGTTATGGTTGTTTGTGTTTTCTTGTGATCATGGGGGAAAAAAGCGGTGATCACGACATGCCAAGCTTCTTATGACCACAAAGAGGAAACAAAAAGATAGTTACACAACTGTCCAACTTTCCACACTCCTTAGACCATTTTTATTGTATGGGGAGCTGCGCGGTGTGGCATTTGAAACTGTAGGAAAACGTAGTTCTTTCTGTCCGGAGGGTGGTTTACCGTACAGCCATTTAGGAACAAAAAGACATTCCCTAGGCTTTGTTTGCAATATTACTGGAGCCACTGAATTGCTGTTTTAATTGCAGACGAGCCTCTCTGCCTGTGCACTACCATTCGATGGTTGCTGTTATGTGTGTCCCTTGTGCACTGAACATCCAGGTACAAGCACTGACCGTAAGGCTGTGCGTCTCCTTTTCTTAGAGCGGGAAGGGTTCAATTGCTGGACCCTCATCCCAGGAGTAAGCTCAGCTGTGTAGTCTTTTGTCGTTTTTTTTTTTTTGTGTGTGTGTGTGTGTGTGTGTGTGTGTGTGTGTGTGTGTGTGTTTTTTCTTTTCAGACAGGTGTGTCAGAAATGAAAGCACTTTGAAGATGTGGTATATTTTTTTTTCAATAATATATTTTTTGTATTTACATGACATTAAACTGACATTGACTTTTTTCTTTCTTGTAAATACACCTTCATTTCAAAAATAAAAATTAATGTTTTTGAACAAAGACGTACTTCTTTTTTTTTTTTCCCCCAATGCTGGGATGAATCTATCCATCCTGTTCTTCCGTGAGGAAATACCTAGCCTTGCGTGCTATGTACTGTATGTGCAAACAGGAATTCCACATCCTCGCCTTTTCCCTCCAAATGGCCAGTAATGAATGACTCCCCATGCATTGAGACCATCATTAATGAGATATGACCTGTGTCTAAGCGAGGAGCAGTGAAAGGTTTCTTTAATTAGCACACTACATGTCCTTGTCTTGTCACAGACATAGTAACAGATTACATACATTAATGCACCACACGTAACCACGGTTACCTTGCCAGCTACCGTGGGCCCTCATTACTTGCCTCCTTTGATTCCCTCGCTCCACCTCTACTAAGTTCGAGATGACGAATGAGCCAATCATAATTCAGGATTAGAAACCTTCCAGCATTGTTGCAACATAGCATGTTTCTTTTCTAAGGTGCGTGGCCCTCTCATTATTTTGAAAGCAAAATACCAAACATACAGGACAGCGACATATAGGGAGGGACAATCAGTGAGTCGTAAGTGAACCTTTCATCTCGAGGTGTGTCTCTTTCAAATGGCCTTTTGTATCTCAAAGCAAACATCGCATTAGGGTGAGACCGGCGCTGTGTAATTAAGGTGGTGGGGATGCAATTAGCAGCTGCTTGGATAAATATTTTCCCGGTCATAATCCAGATTTCTTTCTTGAGGAAAAACATCACGGCATGTTAAAGAAATCATTTACCCCAAAATGCTAATTCACCGAAACCTGCATGGCATATAGCACCTTTTTTTAAACTGTTGATATTAAGTTAGAATCCCTGGAGAACATACTGGATAAGTATTAGTATATTTAAGATTGAGTGTAATCATAGGAAAACAAAACAAGCACGTGCTGGTTAAAATGGGTCAGTTTTAGAGGTTTAAAAGATCAAAATTTAACTAGAGAAAAATGTTGGATGCGTGTGCAGAAAACATCTGATTACAGGAGGCCAAAGGTTGATTAGTACACACAAAATAACTAAAAGATTGTTGTTTATACGGGACAGCACAGTGCTGTTAAGTGTATATTGTATTTTTCTGGACAGCAGAAAGAGTCCAGATGTTCATGCAAACAGCAGTAGAGGGCAGCACACTCTGAATGTTAGCTGGACAGACAAACTGTTCCCCGCTCTCTGAATTTCATAAATGCTGGGGAATACTACAACGGGATCAAAACGTGTGGGCTACGTAGAAGATATTTATCTTTAATCTGTTTTCACACACACACACACACATATACACACACCGTCCTTTCCGGGCAGCGCACAGATATGAAGGTGGGCGGTGATGAATGGCTCATATCAGTTGAGTGGAGAGGCAGGAGAGAGTTAAATGAACTGTCCTTGTTCTGGGGTCTATGTATGCGCATACATTGTTATATTTTTACCGTGGCCAGCGAAAAAATCTGGGTTATTCTGTGGCTCGTTTTCTTTGTGTCCTCTCTGATTCTCATCTCTCCTCAAAGGCAAAAGCACGGCAAACATCAGCGGCACACAACAAATACAGACAAGCAGACAAACCGCTGGGTGTCTTGAATTTATCAGTGTCCAGTTCACCTTCGGCTTCAAGACTTGCAAATTAAAGCAAAATCTCCTTGGAAAAAAATCTCACTTGTCCAAGATTATTGTGGACAAACAAAAAAGATGAACCGGCCATGGGACAGTCCTTCAGGAGAGTGGCTTTGGTATTTGTCAAGCCTGACAGAACATCAGGAAAAGTGAGCTAATGCTGATCTGGTCACCCTTGCCTCTCTTTGCCAGACTTTGGCTGAAATGTATTTGGGCAGCTGCTGCCTAGCATGAGATGGTGATTGGGTTGGCATCAAGTGTACTGCTTTCCCTCACCAGCCAACACAAACATCTGCTTTGCCTCCCCACCACCATTTCGCCCAACATCAAACAACAAAGCTCGCCTGCTCTCCTGCCCCCATGGCCATCCGAAGAATTAATGACCCACCAAGCACATTAGCGGTGCCCTATTGCCCCGGCATGGCTGGAGCGGGGAATAGGGAAAGCCGTGGCAGGCGAACAAGGAGAGGGAAGGGTTAGTGGGTCAGGATGATAAAGTACTTCACAGGTCAGGAATTAAGATGGATAGATATTCAGGTAATATTTGGATGTTTACTGCATTTATGCAAGTCCTTTTTCATCCTACAAAAGGGCCTTTATCATTAATTTCACAGCCGCGTTGATAGATTACAGTATTATTGTTAGGAATTCTGGATTTTCCATGTCTGACGCTCCACCTGGTGGCAGAGCAAGCCAGCTGACACAAGCTGAGGACAGGGGTCGTTAAAATGCAAAATGTATGGCTATGGAGGCGCAGCACTTGGACTGAAACGACCTGCTCTTGAGCAGAAACAAAAGCTGAGGAGGATCTGCTTCTTTGAGCCAACCTCCACCGCTCACCGCTGCGAGTGCTCACTCTTTCCCCAACTGTTGCTGTCAGGCCATGTAGAAGAGGACTGGGTTATCTCACTGACTGTAGTCTAAACATGCTGCTCCAACGCAGCTGAGAAAGAGTCGTCATTTCCCTATCCAAAAGAAAGCAAACAGTCAGGCCACTCACTATAGAGCTGTCTGCAGTTTTAATGCTTTGGACGGCCTGAGCAGAAAAGTAAGATAACGGACAGGCCTGGCATGTTTGGGTCAGTGTCTCCGGTTCAACTTTATGGCCTCCCTATTCAATCCCACACAATGCGCTCTGGAGACAATGCACCGTAGACTGTTTTCATTGCACAGCGAAGTTACAGTCGAGGCCTCAATCATTCATAATAAATGTTCACCTCGGAACACAGAAAGAAAAGGCTGCGAGCAGTTTTCTCGCTCCAAGTGCAGGCCGCAACCGTTCCTCCTTTTACGGCTGCCCGTGAGAATATTCGCACGCCCCGTCTTGTATTCGTAAAACGAGATGTTTACGTGGCGCAGTTTTGCCCTGTTCAGCTGTCAACACTCGCAGGCTTTCAACCCAGAGAGTGCCGGGGAGAAGAAGTGCAATAGTTTAGAGAGAGTCGTGCTAAGTGGGACTGTTTAGGGTTGGCAGGGTAGAGCATGCACTCAGCGCACCGCCATATAGACCGCTGTTTTCTAAATGGCCCCTATTAACTCAATGGGAATAGGCTGCACTCAGGCCTGTGTTGTTAGCTCAAAGAGGACAGGCTACATGGTTCACACAGCCTGGTGTTGTCTCCACACGGCTGACCTGCCACACAGGCATGTTTCATCACCGGAGGACTGATATGGCGCCGCTCGCAGCCACCGAGGTGCAATTTGTTGCATTTGGACTATAACTGTCAGGAAGAGATATACCCTCACTTAAATAGCTGCCCATAATCTGCCCCTCTCCCTGTATTATCCTAATTGAACCCATGGGCGGCCAACGCCATCAATAGCTGAGCTCATCTGCAAATTAATAAAACATGGGCCCTCACCAAATCTATGCTTGTGATAGAGCTCGAAGCTACTTAGGCACACTAAAGGAGTGAGTGTTTGCGATTGTTATTTTCAAAAGAAATGGAGGTACAATAAAACCGTTCTCGTTTTGCATTTCAGCAGCGATGAGCGTGACTTCTTATGGCTCCTACGTGTACTCCCGATGAGCTCCCCTTCCCTCCTGCCTTTCAGTAATGGAAATGCTTATTAAAACCATCAAACGCCATTTACCTAAACATGCTTTGGTAATCTACCCCGTAATGTGGCGACGTTAGATCGGTGGCCGCAGGGCTTTGAGGTGCAGAATCTAACTGATTCAACAGGTGATCACCAGACGGGGTGTTTTGTTTTCTCCTCTCAGCTGACTATTACAAAGTCATGTATTCCTTGGTCAGGACTGAGACATGCTGGCACCATCAACAAGTGCCACATCAGCACAAGTACAAGGGGGGCTTTTGACGTTGTGTTTATTTTGACTGTCTGGCCTGACGCCCAGCATGATGTGGGAGATGATGAAAGAGGTGGTCATCATAATAAGACCTAGATCTTAATAACAACAAATCCTGGAGGACACTAAAAAAAGCAGCCAGAGGTTATTAAAGACATCTATCATGTCTGTTGGGCTAGTCGTCACTAAGTCACCGTCCCTTCTCTTCTCCTCTCGCCCAGCGATGATCGCTCCTCTGTTGAACATGAAACCAAGGCCGTGGCGACTAAACCTTCTCTTCTTTTCCTCTCCCACGCTGCTTTCTTTCGCTCAGCACAAGAGAAACCCCGACTTTCAAAGACTGTGACCTCCTACTGTTCCTCCAAAAAGAAAGCCAAGCCCAAAGTGGCATCGCACTCTGAAGGGAGGCAGGACTACTCCAATATCAACACAACGTACCTGGCCTTGAGTGCATCTCAAAGCTTTTGGTCTACTCGTAGGCTTATTTTACAGCGTAGAAAAAAAAGAGAAGAAATGCCTCTCAGGACATAAAGAAAGGAATGCTGTAAAAGCTGGAAGGCCATGACAACTTGATGAGGCATCAAGACCGACTGTGAACAACCAGAAACATCGAGAGAAAAGGCTGACATCACAGACCGGGCATATGGAGTCATGGATATATGGACAAAATAGAAAAACAAACTGAGTCTCCAAAGAAAACAGTGAGTAATCCTTGGACAGAGTATTGTATGGGCATGCTCACAATTGTTGAAACACCTCGATGCCACAATGAATGATGGTGCACACTTGTCTATGCTGGACCAGTTTCAAAGTGGGGGGTGTAAAAACACGAGTGACCATCAAACCAGAAGGGAAACAAGTTCCCATGAACAATGTACACAAAGACGAGGCGCAAAGATGGCAATATTGCACCTCTAAAGGGGCACTCCACTGATTTTACCCATGCAGTTGTCATGTTGTCATAAGAAGTACTACTCAGCCTGGAAAAACAGTTGTATAATGTCTTGTGTCCCTCTGGAGGTAGCTTTCCAAAGTTTGGGGAAAAAAAGGTCAACAGGGTCTAAAAAAAAAAGTCAGCTATGCTTGAGATAAAAAAGTTAGGAAAACAAATTTTTTTGTAAAATCTCTTCTGAGACCTCCAACTTCATGGCAGCAGTGCAATACTAAATAACTATATTGTGATATTCAATAGTTTGAACTACTTTAGATTTTATAAATATGAAATATATTTTCAGAAAAGTGAAAATGATATTTTTACAGTTGTTGGTCTTTGTGCTAAGCTAGCTACTTGTAATGAATATGAATGAATTGAACATGTTGGACTACTTCTTCTACGTCTCCACTAGTTGCCTAGCAACTACTCAGAGCCAAGAATCAATCAATCCATAAAACAGCAGGAGAAAAACGTTGAATTAACAAGTATTATTTAGAGATGCTTGTGTTTTCAAATTTTGTTACAATTGGACAGAGCCAGGCTAGCTGTTGCCCCCTGTTTCCAGTCTTTATGCCAAGCTAAGCTAAGCTAAAGAGCTTCATTCTTAATACTTGAGAAAGCTCTGAGAGTGGTATTGATCTTCTCATGACTCCCCACAAGAGAGCAAAAAAGCATATTTATTTGCTTTAAGTGAATCACTTACAACCATATCGTTACTTTGCCTGAAAGATATTACGTGATATGATAATAGACTCGATTTTTAAAAGACTATTCAAGACTGTATGGAGTAATTTGGCCACTTCTGCATGAAAGTACTCTCACAGCTTTGTGCATTAATACTTTACCACTCTGAAAGGGACCATTCTTCACACAGAGCGGTGTTCATTTTGTTAAACGACTAGTAGATTTTACCGTTGATGCTTAAGTACAACTTCTTTTGTCATGTTGTACCAGCATTGTGACTGCAGATGACACTTTTAGGACCGAGTCGGATTCTAGAAACAACGCCAGAAAAGAAACCTAACACAAATTTATTTCATCAAGTGTGGCCTCCTTAACAGCACAGTATCATGTATTGGGGCTGTCTGCAATCTGTTTAATGATTTACTCCTTCCAAACTTCAGTGGAAACATAATATTTTACATCCCTTTGAATGTCTTGTGTAGTGCAACAGAGCGTAATGTCGACTTTCATTACTGGAATGGGAGTTTTTGAAAGAGTAAACCTTGGAGTTTGTCCAGACGGTCTTGTTGAAATTTGCTGTGTTGATTACCATTTTTTTAAAAGAAGTCACTCACTGTCATTGTCACTACCCATAAAAAGTGGAGCCCAAAGGACATTAAGTGGAGGATTTATGGCCGCCATATATTTGAGTGGAGGGCTGCTAAACCTTATGAAGTCTCTCTTGGCACTGTAAGGTTTTGCTTTCTCTGTCTCGCTCTGTTGGTTTTTTCCCTGTTGCTTCAGAGTGCCTACAATTTCCCTCTCTTTATTTTCATTGGCCTTTAAAGAGCTCGGTGCTCTGTTCAATGTACTCATTCAATAGTGAGTTTTTTCAACACACACGTAACGCGCACAAATACATTAGAACACACGCGCACGCACACACACACACACACACACACAAAGAAAGCAGAGGTGAACATGCAGAGAGTAGACCCTGACTCTCCTGCTCAATGCCACAGGATGTTGGAACCCAGCGAGTTTTAGACGCACATCGGGTCTGAAAGCATTTCTCCCCGTCTATGCTTGTCATTGTCAGGGGGCATTAATTGATTGGCTTGGTTTCTATTCCCTTTTGTGAAATGGCTTTAGTCCTGGCTTTATGAAGGTTGCTGAAATCTATTCAGACCATTCTCTTTGCCTGGTGGAGCAGAGCACAGCAGTGGAGAAGCCGCTGTCTCCACCTTTATTGGTGGAAATCGCCCTTGCACATTTTAATCTGCCATCTCCTGGGGTCTCATAACACTTTATAGCTTTATATGTCTCATCAGGTTTTATATTCTAGGATCACACAAAAAAATGACTTATCTTTTTTTTTTAATTCCTTTATTCTTCTTTTTGGCTTCCCGGTCGCCATATTCTTTAGATATTAGAGTCAAAAAATGCGCCATCTCTTTAGTATAAAAACATTGTCAGTCTTCTAAATTCACCCTGTGTGTTTGTGTGTGTGTATGGATCCACTGATGAATAGAGGCAGTCTTCAGGATATAATTGACCGCACATGAGATCAAAGTGTGTTTGCGCAGCAACATTTTATGATCTGCTTTTTTTTTTTTTTTTTTTTTTAATGCAGAACTGTGACAAGACGCTGAAAGTGTACGTACGTACTCCAAACTATGTTCCAGTAATTAAACGTTGAGCTGTTTTTCCTCCCATAAAACAGCCAACATTCACCTCGAGGCTATCAGGAGCTACAATAATCCTGACGGGGGGTAATTGGAGAGGTAGGTGTCAGAATCGAATCAAAAATAGTCACATTACTCACTTTGACTCATGTAAAGCCACGGCTTTCAGTGCCTGCTTTTTTTAAAAACACACACACAGTCACGCACACACACACACACTCGTAGTAACAGCTCACACAGATGGTCCTATATCCACATCTGGCAGCAGCTGGGGTTTTAAGCACATCTGTTCCGTCCTAGGTGGAAACAGAGAGGGTTGCTGCTGCTTTAATGCTGACCTTCTCTTAAATATTTTCACTTTTTCGATCCGCTGTAGTACCACAGCAGCCAAAATCCAACACCAGCGGGGTTCTCTCGTGCACCCCCCACACTCTGCCCGATCCAGACAGAATGGCCTATCAAGCTTGCCCAAGGGGAACAAATGTCTGCCCAAATCACATCGTTTACACTCTCATACACATCGTTTCCCCTCCTTCTTTGTGTTCTTGCTCCTGTGACTTCAGTGACTTTCGTTGGATTTCTTTGTTCTTTTACTTCTTTATTGTCTCTCTCTCTCTCTCTCTCTCTCTCTCTCCCTCTCTCTCTGTTCCTTTTTTCCCCCCCTCTGTCCTCTCCCTCCTTTTTTATGTTTGCATATTATCAAGGCAGCTGGTGAATAGTGATGAACTTCTTCGCTCAGTGGACGGCAGAGAGAGCTAAGATCAGCAGCTGTGTGTGGGAGAGAGACCTCAAGTTATAATGTATAATTTCTTTAGCTCCAAGGGTTTGTTGTCATTTTGTTGATCCCCTTTGATGATACTTTGCCATCAAAAAAAAAAACACCTCTGCCTCTCAGTATAACAGATGATATCTCTGTGACTTATAAGACTCCTGCAGGTGGCAACATAGATTGAAAAGATGCAGAAGAAATGTTGGAAGTTGAAATCCAGCTCAAGACACATGACCTGTCTCTTACTCATTTAATTTCACTCTCCCATTCCTCTTTCTGGAGATCCATGAGACCTATTTCCTTTCTCCTCCATCACCTTCTACTTCTCTACATCTTACTTTTTACTTGCCCCATTTTACAATCAATCTGCTGTTCATCTTATGTAATGAGCTCATTAGGGTGTCTTAAGCAATAGTGATTGATAATAATGGCTTAGAAATGTCCCATTGATTCACTTCTATATCAGGCCTGTAAAGTAAAGGCTCCCTGCATTAAAATCGTGGGTCAACTGAACCCTCTCTCATATCCATCGCCTATGTCTTGGTGTGAAGTCCTTTGTTTTCAATGCAACCGCCCATCCCCCACATCCAATCATGATGAGTGAAACTGTTTTTTTTTTTAGTTAACACATCTGCTCAGCCCGGTAATATACATTTCTGTAACAAAAGTGTGAAAAGGCATTACCGCGTAGAGGATGAATGATTCCTTTGCAGCTCTTTTTCCTTCAACATGCTTAAATTCCGCCATATTTCACATGTTTACAGAGACCAGTGAGTGAAACCGAATGTTAACAGTAGACATCATATTATTCCAGCCAATCAAAACAAAGGAGACGTGTTACAGTTGGTCAGTTTGCTGGAAGTCTTTAATTTTTACGGCTGGGCTTCTTAACAGCCATGACTGATGGAGCCATTTGACTTTAAAGCTGTAAGAGCTACTGTTTGTAATGCAGGCAAGTTTGTGAGGCCACTGGCAATATGTCTGAGGATATACTACAGCTTTATGTATGCCATTTGTGTGTTTGCATTGGTATGTGTATGGTGTGTGCGCATGAAGGAGGGAGGGAAGGAGATGGAAAAAGAAAGACGGGGGGGGGCTGCTAATGATAATTTGGGAAGGGGGTGTGTGTGACAGAATTTGCACCCACGTGAATAGCGCACAGTCAGCATGCAAGCTCAAATCACTTCAATAGTTTCACATCAACCAATTTAATGGCACAATCCCGGCCAGTGAAGTTTTTATTCCAAATCCTGTCCATAATCTAATGGCCTTTGAAAGTCTGCCACTTCCCCCTGGCTGACAGGTTGTGCATTTGGATCTAATTGAATCCATTTACATCCTGCACAAATGGAAAGCACATGGAGGCCTTCCCACCTGGTTCTGATCAGCTACTGAGTTGGGAGAAGCACACTCTTCGGAGTACGCCCAGTGCCAGCAGGGGATACACTACACAGAGCAGTGAAGAGAGAGAGAGGGGAGAGAGAACACCTTTTGATATTACTCTTGGCTCTAATTTGATTCAGTTATCCCTTCACATTTCCGTGTATTCCTATCTGTCTGGCAGACTCTGGTCTTATGCGGCTGTGTAATCTTTTACCACAAGGGGGAGTACAACAATACACTCATGTAACATGTACTCATGTATCACTGTCTGCTAATGTGGACCTGTGACTATCCTATACAACAGAGAGGAGGTGAGCTAAGCTTTAAAATTTAGAATTAATGCGAGACTTCGTGGTACAGTGCAACATCTGGGCCAAGTCTTCTCTGATTTAATGTTAGCTAGAATATTAATGCATTCTTGCTGCCACACGTCAGTCACACAAAACATTGACATGGGGTTGGCAAAATACTCTAACAACTAATACAATCATTAAGTGAAGTAATTTACTTAATTAATGTTTCACATCCTGCTACAAAGGTGTGAATGTTAGTTTGAATGCTAATTAGACACATTTGTCAGTGACTAAGATTTGACAATCAACACTGAGGCAAAAGAGAAGCCAAATCATCTGAATCCAAACTGCACTTGTGTTAGTCAAAAAATATGTATATATATATTAAATATTCAAGTAACTGCATTGTATGACAAACTACAATAAACAAACAGTGGCCGAAATGAACAGTCTTGACAAAAGACAGACATTTGCAGTAGGCTATAGACTGACAATTAATCATAAACATATTCAGAATTAGCATGCAAATTAATAATATAAGCAAACCATGTTTTAAATGGTTGTTTAGCTAGTTAAAGTCTTAGATCATAGGGTCTTTCTCATGTCAGTACAGCAAATATGAGGGTGCAGCCAGCAGCCAGTTAGCTTAGCATTGAAGATTGGAAACTGTAAAACCACAACATGTCATTTTGACATATTATTAAACATTAAATATGTGTAATCTATTAATTAATGTGCTTTTGTGGTTCCAGTAGGAACATTTTTGAGCCAGGTTAGCTGTATGCCCTTGTTTCTAACCAGCTGCTGTTGATAGCTTCGTCTCTAAAGAGAGGTATCAATCTCCTCATACAACTCCAAGCAAGAATATGCATTTTCTAGCACTATTTTTTTTAGCTTTTACATTATTTGTCTACAATACACTGTCTTTGTGATAGAGTTGTAGTGTCATGAATTTTTGCACATCGGAGTCCTCGTCATGGGTAAAGTGTTCCTGTATGCTGGTGAGTAATGACATGTGGAAACTTGTGTTGAGGATTTATTTGAATATGTACCAGAATCCAGGCTTTGCATGTGGCCTACATTCATGTGTGTCTGCAAATGCATATGGTTAATGGGGGCAATGGGCAACATCATGACCTTCATCAGGTCCCCCTCGTAGTCCGTCTCAGCCCCACCTCACACCACATCTGGTTTGACCATCTCCACCCCAAACCCCTGCTAGCCACCCCCGCCTGCACCTCATCAATCCTCTGTGTCATCATTGCCACACTTCTGGCTATTGGCAAAGTAAGCCATGACACGAAGACGTGAGAATGATGAATGGACTTTTCCGGACAGGAAGCAGCGATGGTTGAAGAGACACCCCACCCTCACTCATCTTTCCCATCCATTTTTCACTTTCGTTCCTCTGCCACGTCTCACTGTTGTCTATCCCTCTTGAGTCAATAGGAACCAAGTGATCATATTCCACAAATATAGCTCTCCAAAGCATGTGGTTGCATTTTTTCATTTTCTCGAGAAAGTTGAGTCCCCACAATGGCTTCGAATGACCAACCTTTTTCTGTACCAAGTCTTTCGGCTGAATTTTTTTGGTTTAGATTTGAACACACTTAATTCATATGCTCATTTTTACATTTCATCCATCTGCATGCCATTTTAATTTTAGCTTTGACTCTCAAAAACATTGTAGTTCTCTCGCTGTTTACTCAATTTGATCTTCAACTAGTTTCCCAAACCACAAGTTACAGTGATCCTTGGTGTTGGCGTCTGTGTACCATCCATTGTTGTTGCCTGCCTACCCATAACATGTCCATTCACTGCTGGACAATACTGTCTATTAACTATTATATGAGTTGCTGTGGTTTTATTGGTTGCTCATGTGAATAGAAGTCCCACTGTGTTACACGGGAGACATTATCATTCGATCGCCATAACTATCGGCTACGACTTGCACGCTGAGACTTCTGTCCAACACTTATTGTCCCTGAATGCTGTAGAGGTTCCCATAATGGCTCATGACTGAGATATTCATCTTAAACTTTGCTCAGACATGGTTATTACCTTTATAAATTGTAGTAATTTTCTCTGTCATATGTCATATGATTTTAATGTTTGTGTCAGGGTGTGTGCTGAGGCTTTAGGGGCATGTTTTCGAACAGAGCCAGCTCTTAAAATCCTTCCATAGTCATCACTTGCGTTTCGCCTTCATGAACTCTAGCTTCCAATATCAGACCAAAGAAACACTCCCTTGTTTCTATGCTCCCTCGGGGCAAAGTGGCACTGGTAGATATTTAAGAGATTTAAGCCTCCTTTGTTTAGGGGACTGAAGCCACTCCTTCCACAGACCCCCTAAAGCACATTATAGGAGCAAAATCACCCAGCTCTAATACAATATCTTCAGCATGTATACCTCTGACTTAACGCATGGAAAGAGTTTTGTTTCCATAAAGGAAGTGATAAATAAATGCAAGTTTTCTTGAGACCATTTGTTTTCCAAGCCTCTCAAAATAAGTCTCCAAGGAGCTGCGCAGTTTGTCTGACATCAATTATTTCGAATAAGACAAACAGCTCTCGTTAAAGCCGCCATACACAGCAGGACGCATGTGAATATTCAATAAAAGACATAACACCGCAGGTTAAACACTCCCCAAAGTAAAAGTTTTTTGGTGCTCATATTTAATTTCAGGTATCATGAAGAGACATATAGAAACTTAAATCCTCTGCCGCACTACAGTGTGAATATATTGAGAGATTCTCTTTCATGTAATTTGATTAGTGGACCAGGATTACAGCCAGCCCTCCCTCATTTACTATTACTGAGGAGAAAAACAATTAAGCTATACATGTTAGCTATCAAGAAGACAACGCACCCATGCACAGGCACAGCAATGGATAAAACACACACACTCACATAGGCACATGCACACACACACAAGTCTCATTTAATCCTTTATGATGCGCCTGGAATTTGTAATGATTTTAATTAGGAAAGGTGCAATAGGAGTCTACTCCGTGGCAATGCTGACACTCCAGGGTGCCTGGAGCCAATTAAAAATATGTGCTGATCAAACAGCCTGCCCTCGCCGTGCACAACTATCCCCGGAGCCTCTGCTGCTGCAGAGGGATGGCCAAGCTCAGGGCCTCTAGCTCCCACCGAACAGACTGCAGAGGAGCCGGCAGAACTACAACCGACACTCTCCACCCTGAGATCTGGTTCAAGGCTCAGCTGCTCCCATTAGCTGCACGCTACGGTGGGTGAGTGGAAGCACCATGAGAGGAATCCTTCAGTTCACAATCAAACGTCTGTGAGAAAATGTCACACACCCCATTTGATCCCCCACAGAGATCCCTCTTTTTTTCCACAAGGGAACTGGCTCAGCCCAATTTTCCCTCACACTCTGGGTGAGAGGCACATTAAATTAGAATTATATGACAATTCAGAGTGACAATTAAGCCTGGTATTAATTACACCGTTCCTTTTGTTTCAAGCAATCCCTGCGATGTTGCCAGACCCAGGAGTGCCCAAAATAGATAAATTTAAATTAATCTAAAGGCGACATATTTTTCCAAATGTTAATATTCTTGAGGAATATTTCATCTCTGTCATATCTTCCCTCTGTGAAGTCCCTCCTCCCTCTATCATTAGGCATCTCTGTCTCTTGTGATTAATGATACTAATGAGCATGTGCAGCCTTTCACTCTGCCACACATTATTTTATCCTCTGGCCTGGACCATGTGTCATGTCCTCCTGAGAACCAAGAACATGGCTCCCTGGTCATATTCAGGCAAACAATAATATTAACTTATATCTTCTGTAATATCTAAGTCAGAAGGGCAAGCGATGCGTTGGCACACGTGCGTTGTGCATGCACAGGCATATGCAGAAACATACATACAGCTTTATTTTGAATGAAATGATATTACCTTTCTGGGAAAAAAACAAAAAACAAAATGAAAAAGAAAAGACACAGAAAAAGATATTTGCATACACTGGAGACACAGAATCACACAACATCTAGGCCATGTCTAGATTATATTTAAAGTAAGCTTTATTTGTTTGTTGGCAAATAAATTTCAATGCATATGTAGTGGCTTAATCAAATGTGACAAGCTAGTGTTATGGCTGACCTGCTGAAAGGCGAGTGAATTGAAGCCTGGAGCATGAGGAGTGGAAGGATGTCCCTCTCTTTGTTTTAATCTGCCTCATGTTTTGTCTACCTCTCTGGCAAACCATCAACATTCAAACTATTCTAACAAAAAAAAAAAAAAGATTTTGAAAAGTCATTTATGTGTAAATATTGGAAAAATGAGTTGCGCATAATCCCACCTTTTCCACCTGAAGGGTTACACCAAGGATCCTAGAGCACATGTCGCTTATTGAACTGACTTCGCCCACTGCTGTTTCTCCACTTCAACTTGCCTCTGCCATGATCTAACACTGTTAAAGTTTTATCTTTGGCAGACGTCGCAGGCTTGTCAGGTGGGCAGCGAGAGCGATAACTGCATATTTGAAGATCCATAAAAAGGGCCCCCGTGTCTTTGGGAGTCGCATCGGCGGGGACACTGAAATACAGCTCGTCACTTTTATGCAGGGACCACAATCGGCTGTTGGGATGCGATATTAATATGACTGCTATAGGGCGGCACAATGGCAACCAGGAAAACTGTTTTAGGCCTTGAAGAGGACATTTTTAATTGGATGCTTCGTGTAAAAAGCATATACATGTCATAAAATGATTTGTTGATGTGATGACTAAGCTGGATTTATGGCAGTGAACAAAGAGACATAGGGGGTGAGATAGAGAGACGCTTGGGAGAAAAGGAAATGAGCATTCGTTAGTTAATTTGGTGATAACTTCCCAATCAATGCACCAAATCAGATCAGAATTCTTATTTTGAATCTGATTCAAACCGCCTTTTTAACATGATCGTGACTGCTTGTTACTCTTATAGATAAACATCTACATATAAGGATTTTAAACACCCTTTAAGGTGCTGTGCTGCAAGGCCTGAATCACTGAATCCCTATTGATCATTCATCAATAACTGCTGGTTTGGTCTCAGCACTTTCTTGATTCAGCAACAGTTTACGGAGGCGGATGACTGGAGGATGCTGTCACCGCTATATTCATTTTCTGGCCTCAAATTATTTCTGACATTTTTGTAAACCAAGATTTAGATTTATAGTTTGTTCCTCTATGCCATCCCAACAGCTATTTGGACATTTATTATCCTTTCTTAGTAATTATCAAGTTTCTTCGTATCGACTAATTTGACCTTGTAGCCAAAAACTGTAACATGTTTTACTCTCCAAACTACCTCATTGTGTGTGTTATGATAATCTGGTCTCCATCGTTTCTGAACTAATCTCCATGCGGAGGATTTTAGCAGTCTGTTACCAGTCAGCTTGAAGCGGAAACACAGTCTCGCTCACATCACTATATAAGCAGGACCAATACAATAGCCTTCATTTGCACTATTTCACTGCCAACAGAAATCCTGCGGTGTTATTTCTTTATCAAACTGGCAAGAACACCCTAATAAATCATCCCTAACAAGCATTTAGGGTGTTGTGAGAGGAAGGGGATAAAGCATAAGTTGTGTCAAATGAATGCGGGGGCTCTGTGAGCTGACTTACCCATGGACAGAGAAACCTGGGTGTGGGACCCTGAACTGATCTACATGATCGCTGCCCAGTCTAGCCATGTGATACTTATGCAATGTTCCTCCAACCTGCAGCTGGGGGGAGAAATCAATCACACCACAAACCCCCTTTTCTTCTCTCAAACAAGAGCTTTTTAGTGACAACAGCCATCTTGGTCACATGACCATGGGAGCATCATGCAAACCCCCCCACCACCACCACCCACCCAGTGTCCCCCAGCACCCCTCGCTGCAGATGTTGGGTAACAACATGTCTGAAGAGTTTAATAATGGAAGCACAGTGTTGCTTTTGTGTTGTTAAGCCTTCAACAGTTGTGTTAGACATCCACGATCACAAGACTTAGTCAAGGAACTTAACGTGTGATGCAGTCTGAATGAGACAGTCCAAATGGGTTAAATGGGTCCATTAAGACGGTCTGTTGATCTGATCTGTGTCTGTCAATCAGTAGAATTCATTAGTTGCAACAAATAGGTTTCATATGTGAACGTAGCACACAGAATTCACATTTGAAAACTTTTTCTTCATTGACATTAGCAGTGAAATTGCACTTTACAAATGTCATTTCCACTGTGGGCCTGCAGGACTTCAAGGGGAAACAAATGCCGGCCTCCCATAATCCCCAGTGAGGTAATGAGGGGGTTAAAATATAATGTCAGGTTTCCTGGGTGGCTGAACTTAAAGGTAAAAAAGGGCAAATGTGCCGGAGGATGTCACAGGATTGTAGGCTGGAGCAAAATGCCAGCAGCAAAATCACAGAGTGTAAAATTAGACTTTTTAAAAAATGTAATTGTATTAATTTCTTCTAGCATTATTATATATTTATCATGTTTTTTGGTGCTCCATTATACTTTGTGCTCTGATCCATGTGGCAGTTCTGTGCATTGCCTGTCTCCTGTAGGCGCTCGTGCTTCCAGTGATCTTTTGTTTTCAGTCAGAAGAAGTGTGGACACCTGGCTTAAAATAGACTTTTCTCTGGCCTGTTGCTAAAACTGAAATGTGTTTGAGCTGCCCCTTTAGTCAGAGTTAGGCTGCATCTCAGCGAGAATCATCTAAAAATAAAACCAACAGTTTTATTAGTGTGGTAAGATCAGATCCTCGAAGCGGAGACAGATCTGTGTAACAGCGCCAGCCTGGTTATGCCATATGCCACTACAATTCATGCAGTTCTTCTGTAGCACCCCCACCACACAAACACACACAACCCCCACCTCGATAATGCCAATCCTCCCGTGATAAACACACAAAAATATTCCATGCTATGTATATTTTCATGACTACATACAAAGTGCGAGCTGCTAAACGTGTGTGTGTGTAAAGATATACCTGTGCATATGTGATTCATTACGGCTTAGGCAGATATTCAATCAGATCATGTGTGCACGCATGAATGCTCACACACACACACACACACACACACACACACACACACACACACACACACACACAGTCACAGGTCAAAGGGTACCCGTTGTCAACCTCCAAATGATTTCTCACTGCGGTTTCATGACTTAACTAGACCAAACTAAATGCATAAAACCAAACCCAAGTCATGCATTCACTCATTTAGGATGATTTCTAGTTTTACTGTCGCGTTCTTGTAGTGAGATTTTCAGCTGAATCATGAAAAAAAATGCACATTTCAAACAAGATTAATCTCGAGGTAACATAAATCGTCAAACTTAAACATTTATTACAAATATTTTACAGTACATGACTCATACTGTCAGATGATCATCCATGCATATAGTTAGTATTTTATGTAAAAATATAAAACCATGTGGACAATGAGTTGGTCCATATATCCTTAATATCCAAAGGCCTTTTCTCTGTAGACGTGGGTGGGAGGCACACACTGTCAGTCATCAACGCTTCATTGATCAAGGACAATCCTCTTCTTAAAACTGGTCTTTTTCTTAAGAAATCACTCACTCCGCTTTAATTATCACTCTGGCTGTTGTTTCTGTGTGTGTGTGTGTGTGTGTGTGTGTGTGTGTGCATACATTACTGTGCGGGCTTGGTGTGTGTGTGTGTGTGTGTGTGTGTGTCTGTGTGTGTACAACCAAACCACCTCTTTGACTATTTCACATTGCACGCCGTCACTTGAGAGGAGCCCATGATGAGATGAAATTCCAACACCCTCTGTTAAAATACAAGTTAGTATTCAAGCAGAGCAGCCGACCTTTTGTCAAGTCTCACACAGGGCAGTACACAGTGAAAATAGTGTCCGCTGGTAAATGACATGATGGTCACACTGAGTGGACACACACACACACACACACAGATAAAAAAAAAAAAAATCAATTAAATTCAGCTTGACATTAATCTGCGTGAGTAAGAAATATTTTTTGGAGGCTATTTGTTTTTATTAACGCAGCTCTAAGTTGGGTGTGTGTGGGATATCAAGCTACAAACACTGACAAATAACACAGAGCCAGTTCTCATCTGCCACAAAATACATAAAAATCAATAAATACAGATTTGTATTTTTTTTTTTGTCAGGACATTTAAACTGCTCTAAAAAAAATAAAATCGTGGGTCAGGAGTCACCAAAACATGAAAATGTGGTAATAATTTAACTTAAATCTCTTTTTCTTTTTTCTCTTTTGGTGCTCATAAATATTAATCGCCTCTTTGTATATTTTATTTCCCTGTGATCTGACAGTTAAATTAAACATTTAATCATGAAGAAAGACTTAGGAAATAAAGAGTGCAATGCACAGTTAGTTGTGTGTGGAAATAACCAAAATGAAAAGTAAATGAAGACACTTCTCTTCTTTATTAATTTCACAGAGCAAACATAAAATGTAAATATATATAGATATTATCAGAAAGTGGCTTTTTATTTAGTAAAAAAAAAAAAAATCAAGAGGCTCTTCAATATATTTTAAGAAAAAAAAAAAACAAAAGCTGATGGAACACATTGTTAAATGTCAATGGGACAAACGTGCAGAAGAAAATGTCAAATATGTTGTCTGCACCACATTTATGATCGTCTCTGTCTTCATACATCCATCCTCTATCTCGTCTGGAAACATCTCAACACCTCGAATCTGAATTTGCCGACCAAACAACAGACCACATACTAACAAACAACATGCGACGCTATCACCCGATTAACTCAACGGCAAATTTTTTTACATCAAACAAATGACAGTCTTTTTATTTTTTACCGCACTAACACCACTACGACAAACCTCAGGCGGCCACACTTTAAAATGGTGAAAGACTCCACGCAGATTTTCTCCATTAAAGCGGACTTCGGCAGGACGCTGATCCACAACCTTTCCTCCTCTCTCTCTCTCTCTCTCTTCCTCTCTCTCTCTCTCTCTCACTCTCATTTTCTCTCCTCTCTCTTTTCACCCTCACGTGCAGCCTTTTGAATTATTTCGAGTTTCACTTGTTTTCATAACTTTTCATAATGATTAGGCATCGTCGGTCCGCATTTATCCGAAAACTAACCTCGATTATTTTAAATATCCAACATATAATTTCCCCACTCTCTGCAGTATTCCCTTTGATTCACGCTTGACTCATATGGCTTCAGGGCCAATAGGGGTCCGCCTTTGGGGCGCCTTGAAACCGTCCCTTCTTATCCCCTTTCATCATCTAACCCGGGAAGCCTTGAAACCGCAGGGCCAGTTATTGCCTTTTTTTTTTTCAGGCAGCCCAATGCGGACTGGCCAACAGCCAATCAGAGTCTTGTTTACATTCTGTGACTGACAATGCTCTGGCGCCGTGCCAGCCAATCAGAGCCTTACATACAAGGGAAGGGGGAGGAGGAGGGGGGGGGGGGCTTCATTTGTAAACATTTAGCATAATGTAATAACCAAAGTCCATAGTAATAACATGAGGGGAAATATTGGAATTACTGTCTTGTCTGCATGATTCAGTGTGGAGTTTCAAGAAAATTGGCTTTGAAATCGTTTGTCAAAAAAAAAAAAAAAAAAAAAAAAAAAAGACTAGTGGCTCTAAGGAGAAGGAAGAAATAAAGACATGAGTACACAAGCAGTGTTTGATGTGTGGAAATGTCCTGAATTGTTTGCAAAATTCTTAAGAAAAAAAAAAAAAAAGAGGGTTGCTTCAATTTTATGTTGCATTTATTCAGCTGGATTTTTACTCGGGAAAACTTCAAAACATTACAGAACAAATGTTGTTTCATATTTTCTTTTGTATGGTTATGTTTTTTCTATTCGTTGTAAACAGTTTTTAGCCACCTTTTAAAGGGTGGTATACATTTTTTTTTTGATTCTATATCAAACTAATTGAATTGTGTTCACATAAATGATGCTACACCTTTAAAGGTAAGATCATTTTTGTTTTGTTTTGTGTTATTTGCATGCATGTTGATTGCTGCCTCCAGATGTATAAAAGAATGCTGTTGTGAGATGCATTCAGGCTTAACGCTCTTGGTAAATGTCAGTACACCTTGGAGTAATCTAAGTTCAGCTTTGTTTTCTTCTTAGAAGCATGCACGATCTAATATCTCTCACAATTTCCTTTTGGTCCCTGCATTATTTGCATGATTAAGGCCACTGCCTGCACATTTGATCACCTACTCTGCATTAGAAGCTGTGCTCAGGCAGCACTGAGCTCTATTGTGAGAGATCCCGTGCTTTAAATCTGGCGCTTTTCACTCTGTTTAGCATTGCCAGTCACCACACCATTGGCCTGCGCTGCGGACCAATCAGAACCTTCCGTATCTCCGGGCGGGCGGCACGAGCTCATTAACATGCAGGTATCCGACCAATGGGAGGGCGTGTTTACCCTGCCCCGAGCCGCGAGGTACGCAGTTGCACCGGGAGAGAAACCGCTGCTCGGAGATCCGAGCCGCGATCCAGCCAGGCCGGAAGCCCTAGTCCCACTGCTTCCATAGACTGAACCAGAAGGCTACTGCAGCCTCACATGGAAATATTGTAGGATTTCACTCTAGCCACATGGTTTATTTCAGATTTTGATTTTAAATGGGCGTCGCACTCGGCCTTGCTCCTTGCCTCCCTGTGTTTTGTGATTTTATAATTTATTGTTATGCAAGGATTTAACATACCAGTAAGTAGTAATTTTATCTTTATTTTGTTTTGTTGAATAAAACACATATTTGAAGGCCTGTTTCCTCGTTGGAAAACGATAGCTGCTGTATTTAGTCCAAAAAAGAAAAAGCTAGGCTATATGTGACATGCTGTTCATTATACACAGTGCATTGCTCATAATTTATAAAATAACAAAACAGTTTAGGCCTGTGTATGAGATTTATCCTGCAGAGAATAAATCGACGATTTAATCCACCGAGCTGCCAAAAATACATTTAATTAAATTCTAATTATTATCATTATTAGTAGCAGTGTTAGTACTGACAATAATGATAATACAGATAATAATAAAATTAGCTGAGATAGCTTAGATCCTGACGTTAGGGGCAATTTTGTAATTAAATAAAATATCTAATCATGAGCGGTGACTTCTTCGCTGATGTTTTTTAAATTATCTTATATTTTTAGAAACGTGACAGGCTACGTATTTTTCACATTTGGGTGAGATTTATTGATTAATTGTTCAGATCTGTTCATATTTGTTGCGAAGCTGCCGGTGCTGTGTAGACTACGCTCGCTGTCACGTTGCAATAAACTCCAAACGGCGAATTTGCACGGAGAGGAGGACGGGGGGGGGGAGACGGTGTTTCTACTCTCCCCGCTCGAGGTGCACTCCCTGCCGGCCAGCTCAGTCACGGAGGGCCGCCTGTATCTCGCGGATCGCGATCCGACCTATACGAGCATAATTTGATTTATCATGTGCGTTTCTGCTTTCGATTGGATTGCGCAAATGAAATTGACAGCCGGTTAATGAATTGCATCAGGGGCGTCGATTATTTGAACGGTTTTAAAAAATTAGAGCGTATATTTGGAGGGGAGATTCGCACATTTAAAGATAAAAATGACAGAGAACAGAGGTGGGGACTTACGCTGCCGCGATTAAATTCAAATAAATGCACATTTACAACATTTACACAGCAGCAGTCTCTTCTCTGGCTCGTAAATGCTGAATATATATATATTTTTTAATTCCGAGGTTGTTAGTGGACATATAGTGTGGGCTGAAACGCAACAGCATGGCGAGGGGGAAGGTAATGGCTGACTGCAAAGCACTTTCTCAGTATGGAGACAAAGGCAGTCCTCCTGACGGGCGGCCATTCACCTTGGATCTCTTTGCAAGTCCACAAAGTGAAGACTCAGCTATCATGCATGCAATAGCGAGGCTTCTTAAACCGTTTCACGTTAAGATGCCCACATGCATGCACACACATTATAGCACACGAAGCCTCGGTGGAAGATTTATTTTTTTTTTTTGTCCCACGGAGCTCCGTATTGGAAGGATTTTATTGTTGTTGATGTAGCACTGAATTGTAGGCTAGGCTGTAACCGGCTACATGGGGAGATAACAGTGCCTGTGTGTGAAACAGCATATATGATATGCCTGCGAATTCTCACACATTGTACAGTTTAGATTTTATATAAATGCAATTTAATTTATGACACAAAAAAACAAGTTTTAATCTTGCTGGGAACCCCCCTGCAACTCCTTCGAGAAACCCTGTAGGGCCCCCAAATTGAGAATCTATAATGTAAAAGCACACATATTGCCTTCTGTGTTCAGAAAATTCACTCCTGTAGGATTTATTTATTTATTTACTTATTTGGAACTATAAAACGAAGCAGCCTTCTGTTTGCCTGCTTTATTTTTAATTACTCACAGCCATCACTGTGGCACACAATTGGCCTGTCACGTTTAAATGAGTGTTGTAAAGACAAAAAAAAAAACAGATATATATTTTTTAATTTTATTATTTATTTATTTATTTTTACAGTGAAACTACCTTAATTATTTTAATTTATGCGATTTTTTTTCCTACCCATTCTCGACTGAATAACGCTATTTTTGTGGCATGGCAGAGGATGTAGCCTAATGTATTTACTACTCCATTTGATTAACTGACCTGAAATAGGTCAAGGCAGATGAAGACAGTGAGAGTGCAGTTATTCACGTGCACACACACACACACACACACTCACACGGGGGCGCGCGCACACGTGCAAATATGCACACACACTCACACACACACACACACTAAAAGAGAGAGTCCATGTCTTTTAGGATGCATCTCTGATTTAATTCTTTTTTTTTAAATATCAGACCTCTTGTTTTTATGATTTGTTTCGAAACTTTGTAAACTGACGAAGGAGCGCAAATTGGTCGATGCATGATGCATTTTTTTTTCCACTTTTATGACAAACTAGGATGTTTTATAGTCTGCAGATGATCCATAATATAATATATTTTAACGTTTAGGCCAGCTTATATATAAAATCACCGTAGTGCAAAGAGTGTGAGGTGTAATGAGAGCTGGATGGAGAGAGGGAGTGAAAAAAAAAAAAACACGCCTGTATCAATCCGAGACAATAGGACGAGCAGGAGCAGGCAGGCAGCGTTGTTCACCTTGAGATGTAGGCTGAGTAGGCTTCCATCATTTGTAACCAACCCAAACAGGACAACACTTCCACCTCTAACCGAAGCATTGCAGATTGTTACAGCAATCACGATTCCATAAAAATATACACATGCATATATACGTCTATGTATTGCATGTTAATAAGCTTGCCATGGTTTTTGGGAGGAGGGGGGGAGAGTGACAGCTGGCAACTGCTGACGTGGTAGATGAATTAATAGTTTGGATAAAACAAACGTATGATATGAAGATAATTAATTATTTTTTTTTAAAAAATGGGATGTATAGACGCTTTGAATGTGTCAGTCTGCTCCGTGTGTGTGAGTGTGTCTGTGGAATATGAAATGCTGTTCTCCATATGATGCATATCAGGCCCTGTATCCCAGGCTGATCAATAGAGCTGAATGTGAGCCCGGCTCAGTGGGCTTTTGGGCGCCTCGCTGGCCGTTTCTATCTGCGGTGACTTATTTTGTAGCATCAGTTTTAGGTCGAATAAGGGTGATTTCAGCTTTACGCATAAGAAACCTGGCTATGACTGAAAGGTATTACAGCAAAATCCAATGGGGCGGAACTAATGATTTGTTTTCTCTTATTTTATAGCACTAGACTGCACTGTCAGTATTTTGCAGCGTGTAATTCTTAACCGGGTTTTTCATTTGACTTGTTAATGAAATATTGCTTTGGTTTTCTTTTGCTCTGACAGAAAAGATGATCGGGGGCTACGTTTTTGGCTGGGGAAGCCTGCGATCGACTGAATGCAACACATAGATCTGAAGGAAAGGATTATTATATGGGTTGCATTTGATTTTCCTGACCTGCCCTATCCGGATTTCGGATTACTCAACATTCTTCGGGAATGGAAGGACGGGACTTCGCTGCTCCGGCGCACCTCCTATCAGAGCGGGGCGCCCTGGTGCACCGAGCCGCCTCTCGGATCGCTCCCTCGGGCCACAGCTCTGTACAGCATGCCGGTCACTTCCCGCCGGGAAAATATTACCCCTCGCACATACCAATGGCTCCCCACTCAGGTTAGTCAAACATCTGCGTGGGTTTTGTCACACGAGAATGAAGCTACTGAAATGTTGTTTGTTCCCACAGCGGTAACATATATCTATCTCAGAGCTGGCTGTTGTTTCAAATGCTCTTCTCATAATGTTGCGCCATAAAACCTGTTCATTTATCAGCGTGAATAATAGGCTATGGCCTGCATGTGTGGCGTGGTACAAAGCTGATTATTTTTGCACAAAAGAGAAGAATAGACGGGGCTCTGTGCCTTAAATAAATGGTTGCTCAGGTGTGGCTGTTGACAGAGTTTCACTGTCCAAATATCAGCTAATAAATCAGGTGAAATTTGATTTACACTAGGCCTAGGATCAGGATTTATTTTTTGATTAAGCTGAATCAACAGTTATAGCTTAAATATCCCAAAAGCAATAACGACATCTTAGTTAAACAAATAGCCGCTTGATAAGTGAGGTAAATGCCACGATATTTAAAAATGGCATTTAAGAATCAGTTTTATCCTGCGCGTTGGAAGCTGGACAGATCACACTGGACCTGGTCTTCTTATTGGCTCTGGAGCTGAATTTGAAATGAGATTTCGTCACTTCACGTTACATTGATAAGTGTCACATCGGTGCCATCATTTGACTAAAACCCTGAGCCATCCCCGGAGGCAGGAGCAAAGCAGAGGGAGAAGCTGGATGAACAGGTCTGCACGGGTTACAGTGTGTGGACCTTGTAGGAAGATGAGCAATGCATAGAAAATCTTCTTTCTATATTGGGCTTCAAAGTGTCGGGGTGCAAATGTGTTCACAGTGCATGCATCAGGTTTAACAAGTGACTTGGGTATCTTGTGTACCCAAATGGGCACGTTTACAAACATGGGTGCACACACTTGTGTCCACATAAAACAGTTAGGATGTACAAGTCTGCGTTTAAACTGTAGAACAGAATCATCTACAACAGCTGAGGTACATTTTCCTTTTAAAATAGAGGGGGCACAACAAAAGCAACCTATGTATGGTGAAATGCAAAAACCCTCTAAAATATTCTCACAATATTTGAGGCAGTGTTACCTGATTTATGATACCTTTGAGGTCACGTGCATTGGATTTAATTAAATATATATTTGCCCTCCTAATTTTGTGTTCAAAGAAAATATTCACTGCACATCACTGTAATGGATTGGATCACAATATATATTGTTTTTATTTTGTTCACCCGTGCGAAACAAAACAGATTTTAAATAAGTCACAACAGTGGCATATTGATTGCATCAAACAGTTGCACATCTGAAACAATTGCCTTTGAAAATATGTTAATGTGGCGTCTAAGAGACACAAGTTTGTGATGCAGCAGCTGAGAAATTTTGGGTCAGAGGAAAGAAAGGAATATTCAGCTCTTTAATGTTATTTTATGTAACGCATATTAGCTAAAATGATCAGTGTAGGTGGTTAAATACGGTATCAAAGTAACCTGTGATAATAATTTTCCTGTTCCGCCTTTGCATTTTATTTATTCCTATTTTTTTTTTAAAAATATCTTATTAAACTGATGTGTGCTGTAGTGTTGTGTGGTAGGCTAATTAAACATATTTTTCAAATTCACTGTGTTTATAAAGATTTAGAATTCATTTGCAAAATCATGCTAAACACGAGGTATAATTAGGCATTCAGGAGAATTCATGGGCGCCGTTCACCATTCATCTCTCACCATTCATGTTTGCTTTTGGCAGTACTCACACGAACACACACACACACACACACACACACACACACACACACACAGTGCCTACGTCCGTATGTTTTTTTTTTTTTTTTTTCCATGGATGTTTTGTTGAGAGCATGGAGGCTAATGTTGGCTACAGGGTACAGGTGCTCCTTCAACCAGATTTGGTGTTTCTTCTGTAGTATTGTGTGGCACCAACATGAAGACCTACCCTCCAAATGTCATCACTGCTCAATGAGCAGCACAGGTGGTTTATTGTTCTCCACAGTCTTGTCAGTAACACATGCGTGTGACTGGAGAGAAGTCTATCTAATATCCTCAAGATTTGGAAAATGACTTAATTCTTTTGCATTTCAGGTATTTTATTGAATTAACATGGAGAATAATCTTGTGAGTTCACCAAATCCCCTCTAGGCGCCGTTAGAATTATTTTTTTCTACCGTGCTCTGCTGATGTACAATCTTTGATTTATTATTTTAATAATAATATTTGAAAATGTCAAGCATGTCATAATGCAAATAGGTGGATGAGACATGAAGCATAATTCAAAATTATTCATGGCATATATTTTTAACATAGTAATTCATCAAAACAACGCACAATGCAAATTTATAATCCACGTGTCACAAGAAAAAATAACTAATTTTTACCCTTTCAAAGCTATTTTCGTTTATTATGTGCACATAATAAATGCAAGCAATATAAGCAAAAAGGCGTCAAGCATTTTTTCGTTTGATCACACTATCAAGTCAATGTAATGTTTCTTCTTGTATTTTTTCAGTCAGCTTTCCCAAATGAATACGGGCCAGTCACACTATGTAAGAGCAGTCAAATGCTCGCACGTTGTCTGACCAAACTGGTCCCAGACTGTTGTTTGTCTTGACAGGGCAGGTCATTAGTGTCCCCTCAAGTGTCCCGTATGCTAGCAACATTAGCACAACTGAGAATGTTGTTTTCTGAATGTGTTGGATCCCTTCAGTTTCTTCTGCACTTTCCCCCCGGGGACTAACTTGCACACTGTTTCACATGAATACTTTACAAAGAGCATGAATATTTCAGGGTTGATGTAAAAATGCATTCAGAGGCAGGTTTCTGATGTGGCTCCTTGAAAGGGCTCCTCTGACTTTGCAGAGGTATTTATTGTGAGAGCTCCCTTCACCCTCACCGCTGAAAAGAGTGACGGTGGTTGCAACACCCTCCCGTGGCATTGTTCCTTGCTGGGTTACAGAATTTCAACAGATTTTGGGGCGGAAATTTCCTATCTTTCTTTTGTAAACACTGTTAAGTCTGGATGCAATTAGGCAACAACAGACACATACACACACTCCTACCTTCCTGCCCACTGAACCGTGTTAACTTAGAACCGGTGGAGATTCTGTCAGTGTGCATTTGCCTCTGTCCATCTTCACCTACTACAAGCCAGTCATTTGTAATGCATGTCAGGTGGTCGATTTATAGTTTGCACTTGCACTGTGTTCTGGGAATGTGACATTGGAGCAACTTCTGTGTGTGTGTGTGTGTGCTCGCTGATACAGCGAGGCACAGACCTGTAAACTCATCTAATGCTGTTTAATTCGGCCAGTTCATTTACAAGGACTTTGAAATAGTAATTTTATCTTTTGCTGGCTCCGGTGCAGACTTGGAGACAGTCATCCCTTGGCTGTGAGGCTGAGATTCAGATGTTGGATAGTGTCAAAGGAGGAGACACAGTGGAGCTGTCTTTACTGCTGGCATTTATGGCTGTGGGCTCATCTTTCAGCCATATTGTTCTGATCAGTGTGCTCCGGCTGAGGTGTGGCTGTGTGAAAGCAGCAGGGGTTCAGAGGCTGTCCATGGCCGAGCTCTACTCTAAACACCCCATGTAATCAAAGGTCATATTTGTGTCATCTTGCTCACTCTGCCTCCCCTTCCTTTACATCTCCTCTGTCTCCCTTTCCATAAGCTGTCCTCTCTCTCCTCCCCTCCATTTCTCGGCCTCCTTTCTTTTCCAGCAGGAAGACCCTTGTGTCTGGGAAGCGGTGGTCTTCCTGCCACTTCTGTTTTAGCCACCCTCCCCTGCCCCGGGCCATTGTTGCAGACCCCAGCTTTGTGTGTGTTTTACGGCTGCTGTTAAAGATAAAAAACAGTCCCTTCCACCCCCTTTATTGTTTTCTGGTAGGATGTCCCTGTCATTCCCTTGGTTTTTATGTCCTAGCTGGATATCCGAGCAGCTTCCCCCTTCAAAGGTTAGCTATGCTGTCTGCCTTCTCCCATTTTTTTCCAAAGGGGAATAAATAACTTTACTGAGACTTTTATTGAACGTCTCATTGCTGGAATATCCCATGGGTCTGTGGTTGTTAGGAAGACGCTTCAAAGACAAACACAGGTGTTTGGTGGAGTTAGCAAAGGGCTGGTTACAACCAGGGTCTTTTAAAAGAATAAACCTCAGTGAGTAGGTGATTGTTGTTTGCGGGAAGGGAGATTTCTTCTTCTTGGCCTTGTAGCTCTTGCTGTTGTGAGAATTCACAGTTCATACCCTGCTTCCCTTTGGCTTTACCTATCCCCCCACATCCTTGTTGACCCCAGACAAGAGCGGTGGCTGGAGTGCGTTGCGTGCTCAGCGTAATTATTTAGCAGCACAGCATCCAGAGGGATTGAAAACCTGTGCCTGTCCTTTCCCTCTAAATCGAACAATTTCATGAATTCGGTGAGAGAAATTCAAGAGGTGAGCCTTACCTACCTGAAAAGAAAACTGATACGTTGAATAACCCATCGTAAATATTACATTAAAAGCGGAGCCACCGTGCTGGAAGTACAGTGACAGAACGTGGGTCGTAGGCCAACTTCCATTTGGCTCGGGCCTTGTGCACGCCCTCCCTCTTTCGCTCCAGCTCTGCAAAACAGAGTGAGAACCTTGGCCTGTTGTCGGACTCGTTTGTGGATTGTTGTGAGATGACACGGTTCAGACGCGATGTCACAGGAGTTCCCCTGAATAGTGGAGGTGTTGCTTGGCATTGTACACCTGGCTGAAATAGCACCTTGCCCGGTGCTGCAGCCATCTGTCACCTACCCCTGACGCTCCCACTGGAGACCCAAATGACTTGTCAGTTCATTTATTTATTTATTTGTTGAAAGAGCAAGCAAATACTTTTGGTTAACATGCCCGCGCCATTTTTTTCGAGTTGATTTCGGTATCTTTATAATTAAAACACTGGCAAGACAGCTTAAGTAACAGCATCTGGAATTCATTACACTCAGGTAACTTAAGTGACAGATTTAATGTCGGATAAGTTATATAATCAGCTTCTTTTGTTTTAATTTCTTTGCTCATCAGCAAAACTGTCCACAGAAATTGAAGGCTTAGGCTGAGCAGGAAAAAAAAAAAAAGCAAAGATCTGGCTTTGCAAGAGGAATTTGGCTAGTGAGTGGCCATTCTGCCTCAGAGACGGGCTCTTCAAACAGACCGCCACCCACACTACACCGTGTGGCATGGTGCCACAGAGCCCTCGCCTCGAGCATGGGGCGTGTACACAGGACAAACACAAAGGAGACCCACGGGTGAGAGTGACGGGCAGGGTAATACCTTCCTGTATCGGATTTCAAGGCATTGGATTTCAAAACCTTCTCATCTATTTTTAAACTCAACACGAGGAAGTGAGAAGTTGCATTAAGAATCCAACAAGGCTATGTAAGTCTTTTGTTCACTTCCCATGACGAACACACACACCAAAACTTGGGGGAAAAAAAGAAAGAAAAAAAAAAAAGAAGCTGGACTGGAAATAACACTGTCGCAAGATTGAGCAGACTGATACATTTGCCCAAAGTCAACCATTGCTGTTTTGTTTGTGATTTGGATCTCTCTCTGTTTTGCTCTTTTTCTCTGTCTTTTTGTCTCTCTCCCTCCCTCTCTCTCTCTCTCTCTCTCTCTCTCTCTCTCCCCCCATACCCCCACCGCCCCCCTCTCTCCCAGTATCAGGCTGCTTCTCATCAGGCAGCCCCAGGCCCACCTCAGCGCATGGCCCTATTGCATGTGACAGCTGTTAGACATTATTAACGGCTCAAGCAGAAAATCCAGATTACTTGTTTTTTAATTTAAATTTTATCATTGTAATCATTCAATGAAAAGAACAAAAAAAAAAAAAAAGGGGGCAGTTGCCCTATTGTTGTTAGCAGATTTGTGGTCAGCGACAATACTGTATGCACATGAGTGTGTGTGTGTGTGTGGTTATGTTTGGGTGGGCGGCTGCGTTTGCATGAATGTGTGTGTGTGTGTGCTGAGCTGTATTCTCCAGACACCCCCCACTAGAGCCGAGGCACCCTGTGGTTGGCTGTGAGGCCTAGACAGGTGCACTGTTAACCCTCTAACGTCTGAGTCTGTCCCCAATGGATCTGTCGCAAGTGCTCCTGGCGGGATTTCGTGCTCGTGATGCAGCTTGTGTAGCCGTCCCAGTTTGTGCTGCATTCTAATGATGTGTTCTTCCTCTGCAGATAGAAGACTTTTGTCTGTCAAACGCCACTGTAGTGAACCACTGAGTGGCCCTCCAATTTTTTTTTTTTTTTTTTACAAAGAACAGGCCGAAGTTTCTTTTGTAGCGCTAACAAGTCTTGATGCATGCGAAATTTTGAAAGGGAAACAATTATACAGCTCATCAGTTGTTCATGTACAGCGCTTCCTTTCTGCTCCTGTTTGTTTTTGTTTTAGATTTTCTCTACCCTAAGCCTACCTGTTTCAAACCATGATCCATAAATGTAGATGGCTGGTAGGAGGGCAGGACTGAGAGCAGATAAACTCAAATAATGGGCCACGACTCCGTGACTGTCAGTGGAACAGCGGGCGGTGGTGACACAGTACCAAACAATAAGGTGCGCGGCGAAATATATGCAGAGATTTGCCATTAAATATACATGCAGTATGCCTCTCAAGGATGTGTCAGCCCTTTTGTGAGAAAACAAAGATTAGCATCAGGAATTCCATTTTAATAAGTCTCTCGGGACCATCCAACCAGCTGCCTAGTCCTCAATCCAAAGGGGACTTGTTGCTCTCGCTCTCTTTTTTTCTTCCTCTCTCTATTCCTCTTGCGTGGATTTCCTGTGCCCTTTCTGACATTGATTAGAACAAAAAAAATCCTCCACCCTCCCTCCCCTTCTGCGTTTTTTTTTTTTTTTTGTCAAATCACTTGTTTTACATTACATTTTTTTTTTCCATGTCTGCATGTTCTCTCTTTGATGTGATCAATGTCCATACCATGTCTGCTCCTCCCTGCAGTACCCGCACCTCCCTCCTTCTCTTTTACATTCATTGTCTCCCATGTTTCTCTCCAAGCGGGTCTCTCTGTGCCCTCCACCTCGTTCTGCAGTTTTGTTTTTTTTAAAATGTCCCCTCTGCCTGGTGTGACCACTAGGCTACACTGCCTCCTCTCTCTGATACAGTACATGTCCTGGGGATCTGGGGCAAATGACTGGCTCCTCAGCAACAGATGTGTGTTTGTCTGGTGGTGCTGCATGCATTAGCTTTCCCGTGCTCGCCTCCAAGGCCACTGACCTACCCCTCTGGTGAGTGTGGGGGGAGGGGGATGGAGTGAGTGTGTGCATGAGTGTGTGTGTGCGCGCAAGAAAGAAGACAGACACAGAGGAAGAGAGAGAGTGCGACAGCAAGACTAGATGCACACTGTCACATGCTGTCATACACTTACTGGTGCATTGCAAGCAGACACACACACACACACAGAAACACTTGCACATCATACACACTCACACATCTTACTTCCCAGGAGGCCATGGGGCCAGTGGGACAGAGCAAGCTTGAGAGTCTGGTTCGTCTGTTTACATCTAATTATAGAAACAGGACTATTTCTGCAACCACTGCTCCAGCTTTTTATATTCTTACAAGAGAGAGAGAGAGAGAGCGAAGTGAGAGCGAGAGAGAGAGAAAAAAAAAAAACAAAGCTCTGACAGCCTTTTCTCACAATGGTGAACGGTTATCTCATCCCCTCAGCGGTGGCTGCTACAGTCTGCAGGCTCTCAGTACAGTACAACGGGAGACAGAGGGGGAGGGGGAGAGTGTCTTGTATCGTAAGCCCTCTCATCCTCATGTAACATGAATGTGCAAATTTACGAGAAGCGAGCGAACGGCAAACAAGGTGATATATTTTCCCCATTAGCCCCGCTGATACGTTCAGTTGACAAACACCACGATAAAAAAGAGAATAATTCCTTCACCCCTGCCCCGCGGGCTTCACTTCGACCCGGCGGAAAGTGCTGTCCATCACGGCAGTCAAAACAAAAGGAAGAAAAAGTTGGTGTTGAGGATTAGAGTTGTGTAAAATGTATCCAGTATTAAAGAGACAGGGCCAGTGTGGTAGTTAATCCTCAAGCTTGGTGGCTGATATCCAGCTGAGTAGCTGTTGTTAGCTGGGGGGGGGCCTAGAGGAGGAGGAGGAGGAGGAGGAGGAGGAGAGGGGCAGCCTGTCAGAGTGAAGCTGCGCTGCCTGTCGGCCCGCCTGGGGGTGCCAGGTGAGAGCCAGTTCAGGGCAGGGTCAGGCCAGACAGGTTGCAGTCTCTTGCAGGTGCTTTCATAAAGAGCCCCCAAGGCGAAATCCACAGCCCGCTGGATGCAACCTAAGCCAGGTGCTCCCCATCCCCCACCCAAATACATAAACCACCACATAATGGAAATGTGTGCTTGCGTACACCCCGCTGCCACCACCCATCCACCCCCTTTATTCAGAGACATGGCAGGTAAATTAATTGGCCGTGAGTATGTAACGTATATGCCGAGATAAAGGTGCGCTGTCTGGCCGAGGCGTAGCGTAACGGCCGTAATGATGGCTCCATTGTGTTGATGTTGAGGGGGGTAGTTAGCGGCACAGCCAGCGGGGCCCTTGCTGGAGGGTTGGATAGTCTCTGATTAATAGTGGGGAATGCTTTGAAGTGACACCCAAGTGCACCGGCTCACAGGCTAATAGCAATACCATCAGTATATGGAGCGCTCCCTCTTCCTCAGTCTTCATTAGCTAACGTTTCCTCAGCTCTATCTCGCCGCCCTCCCCTCGCACGCCCGCCTCATCTACAGAGAGCCTTTAGGAGCTCTCGGGTTTTTATTTTTGCAATTGCTCCATGATTTCACTGTCATTTCTCTCTGTCGTGTTTGGTAAAATAGGAGATTTTTTTTCTTCCCCCCCGTTGAAGGCAGCAGAGAGGAGGGCCCTTACTCACAGAGCTCCGCCACATAGGTGAACCGTGGCGCAGCCTAAAGACTCGTGGGATTGATATGGCACAAGTGGGACATGGCCAGGGACTATTCCCAGGATCCATTTTGATCTCCCACACTGACAGACGAGCTACAGCTGTGGGTGTGTCTGTGTATGTGTGTGTGTGTTTAGGAAGCCGAGGCGGGGAGGCAGGGTTGGGTCTGTCAGCTGTTGGAGTAAAGTAAACTATTAGCGGTGGGAGAAGGCAGTGTTTCCAGCGAAGAATTAGAACCACTTCTAATTGCAGTGAGGTTGGGCTATGATTACATGCTGGCTAATGCACTGACAGACCTCTCACTTGGCTGGCTCTCAGAACACTGCTGAAATGGCTGAATGCCTTTTGGTTATACAGCATAATGGGAGGGTGTGTGGATGCACGTGTGTGTGTGTGTGTGTGTGTGTGTTTGCTATGTGTGGGTGGCTGCCTGTGAGTATCTGTGATTAAACTCGCTTTTAACAGTGGTTTTCTGTGCTTTTGGCATGTTTTTGTGAGTTATGCATTTTGCTTGCATACGTCTATGTGTGTATGTGTGTGTGTGTGTGTGTTTTGCTGCGTGATAACTGCGCTCCGCTTGTTTCTTGAGTGCCTGTCGCTATTTGTAGTGGAGGCAACTTTTCTTTCCAAATCAAAACTCAGCTGGCGCAACTGTCTCTGAACAGTGCGAGAGAAGTGCGTTTTTTTTTTTGGTGTGTGTACGCACGTGGTTGCGCGTGTGTGCGTGCGTATGCCCACGGGAAAGAGCAATCAAAGGAGCTGTGTGGTGGAGAGATTGTATAAAAGGAGCGAGAGAGGAAACAGAGTGGCAGGCAGCTGAGAGGGCAGCATGTGGGGGTGGACGGGGGGCTGATGCAGGTGCCTAATTCTACCTCAGCCCTGGGCGTTTTATATTCCATCCACTGCTCTCCTCTCCACTTCTGCATGGGGCTGTTGTGGTATGTAGTAAATCCACCTGCTTCAATTACAACGTTGATTAGCCGATATATGTGTGACAGCAATCAGAATAACAACACACACAGATGGATTTATACAGCGTTATACTGTAAGTCTGTTGCATAAATAATCAGGCAAGATTTTTAAGAAGCTGCGTTCATTTTTCACCTCATAATTTTAATTACTCTTTTTTTTTTTCTCTCTCTCTTTCCCCCGCTCGTGGAACAGCTTGTTCTCAGGTGTGCAGACGCCCCCATTTGCGAGAAGCTGTGGTTTACTGTTTTGCTGGCAAGTGCTTTAAATCACTTCACATTCCCAGCATATGGGATGACAGTTATGGGAGTGTATCTGCTGTTTCTTCATCAGGCCCTTGGGCCTCACGTTATCTCTCTTTTAACTAGACAGAAGGAATACAAAGATTTTGTGGTTGTTTCGGAGGGGTCGCGAGGTCAGAGCCAGCTTTCAACACAGTAACGGGAATCTTGTTGCGTTCATCTCCGCTGATTGCTTCCTGGGTTAGCGATGGGTCGTAGATAGGCTGGAGGGTTTCCCAGCCATTTGCTAAGGGATAAACGCACATGTGGATTTGTGTGCAGATGTTAGGAAACAAAACGGGACATCTGCTGGGTTTAGTTTGGTGATGTGGAAGGTCTCTACCTTCCCGGCTACTGTGTGACCGACCAATGAGGTATGAGGAGAAAAGTGGTCATCCTTGGTAACGGGGCATTACCAGACCAGAGCTGTCTGTACACATGGAAACTGGATGGATCAATACCACTGGCATGGTGGAGGTGGAGTAAACTATGCAGCTGTGTGGGAGGGAGAGGATGATTTTGCATACTGGAACATGTGATGGTGCTGCAGATGTCTGTTATTTTAGAGAAAGAATCTTACTTACGCTGTAACGTCAGTAATGTATTAATGCCTCTTTTTTTTTTTTTTTTTCTCCTGGTTTGTGTGTGTAAATGTGCATATCCCCATTTGACAGATCTTCTTTCAGAAAGTGGAGCTGCTTTGAGGATCGATACTGACACACTGTCTGCACAAGTACACATACACGCACGCACACACACACACACACACACACACACACACACACACACAACAACACACGTACGCACACTTTTACGCTCACTGTCTCATCTGTCAGTTGACAGAGTTTTCTCTGGCTCCGTGGGTTCTCTTTCCAGCAAAGCAGATGGTGAACATTCAGAATGAAAGCAGATCCTAAGTCTTTTTGGATCTCCATCAATCCAGCAGTCTCTGGGACCGTCCTGCATGGGGCTCAAGTTTCTCAGCACACTGACTGAGCCTTCCCAGCTCTCCAATCAGGCCATAGTTACTGCCTCCCCTCCACAGCGCACATATGTCCAGTCTGCAGTGCTTTTTAATCTCACATCGGTGAGACTGAGGGCCGCTGACAGTTGCCCCCATTGCTCACTCCTTTTGCCCCCCACCAGTTCAGCAGATACCTCCAAACCCAGCAGGGTGCCTCTACGCTCTCCCCCAATGTGTGGCGACCTATTGTGCGCATACAGCAAATGCTCCGAAGAGCCCATATCCCTCATCTTCGTGTCCCCTGTCCCTGTAAGTAGCAGCTGTACCACCCAGCCCTCCTCCCTCAGCCCTCCACCCTGTGTGTTTTTATGTGACAGAACGAACAGGATTTATTTCAGCACGCGTGCTTGGACCCTTTAACGGGGCTGGTTTGAAGGCGCGCCACTTTGAAGCTCGCACCACTCCTAACTGTAAGTGATTTTTACGAGACGTGTTTCTGTGCCAATCAGCCAGGCCACTGCGCCACAACCAGATTGGTGGAGAGCAATGGGGGATGCCATTCCAGCACACACCATCTGGGAGTGTGTGCAAAGAGGAATGGAGGAAGCGTGCGTCCGCGTGTATGCGATTCTGCACATATGTTTGTGTAAGTGTGTGTCTGCGTGCATGTAAAGGGAGAGAGGTGGTTAGCGCTGGCTGTGAAATGGGGGGGGGGGGGGGGGGAGGAAAAAAAAAAAGTTTGGCTTTTTTGAAGGAGGCCTCATACTGCCCCTGCCTGCGTCTCCTGATTTATGAGCTTGTGAAGGAAATCTCTCATTTGTCACTTTTCATCTCTTTTCTCCCCGTCATCCTTCTTTCCCTCAAAGGAATTTTGCTTTTCCCCTAATCTTCTACTGCTTCCAACGGCCAGAGAGGAAGAGAGACTACGAGAGGAAGAGAAAAGAGAGAGAAGGAAAGCAGCCAGGAGCGAGCTGCTTTCTTTCCGTATCTGTTTAAACCCATGTTGAACAAAAGCCTTGTCTCATTGGATATGTTTTAGTGAGTATTCATAGGTGTTGACATGTCAGCGTAACGTATTTTGCTGCGGTAAGGATGCGTGTCATTAAGCAGTGTATACTTTCTGGCTGTAAATAATTCAAAGCACTTGTTATGGTGCTGTTCCCGGTTCACTGTGGTTTGAGCATTATTGCTGGAAATAGTAAAAAAAAAACAAAAAAAAACAACAAAAACATTGGATCTGAATCCTCTGTGCATCACTGTGTCTGTATAGAGAACATTTCTGGCCGCAGGGACACATACGCCACAGGTTTGCTGCTAATACCTGCTAGCCAGTACATTACTGCACCGGGGTCACAGTCAGGCCAAATGCAGTCTGGAGCCTTAGCGTGTGTGTGTGTGCACATGAATGTGCACTAATCATGTGTTTATGTGCCAGCGTGCACCTTACTCACTCAGGTGCTGGCTATAAATCTGCCTCACCCTTTCCTGGCCTGCTGAGGACACAGCAGGAGCGGTTGGGGTTTCACCCTATTTCAAAGCGGGGGAGGAGAGAGGAAAGGGAGGGAGAGGGTAAAGGGTTAGAGGGGAAGAGAGATAAATGAGGGAGGGGGCTTAATGAGAGCCCTGGCTCACATGATTATGGGACTGGCTGATAGAAATCAGGATCTTTCTCAAAGAAGTCAATTAACCCCCTCCCCCCTTCCCTAATTATGCATGGATTGCTCCACTGGCTCTTTACTGATAGGGCTGCTCCGCTCAGCTCAGCTCAATATGCAGACTCATGCTGCCCGAGTCTACAAGGGGTTTTGTGTATTGTGGGAAGCATTCGTCAACCCCCTTTTTTTTCAGAATCTGCTGGCAGTCGACGTTAAACTCAGGCTTTTTCAAAGCCATTAGTTATCCCCAACACCCTCATCTTTCTTCTCACCTGACAAGCTGAGAGCAAGTACCGGGCAGAGCCAGGAGGGGGCTCCACCCCAGGAGGCCTCTGGTCATTAGTGCATTAAAGGCTAGATGATGGCTGAACTCTGTGGTCAGAGTAAATAAGCAGCGTTGTAGAATGTCAACACAACCAGGCGGCTCCTTCACAGCACCCAGTGTTGACATAACTGCTCTCTTATCTGAGAAGTGCAAAGCCCAGCCCCACAATAGAACACTGTGCCAGAACAAATACAGTAAGGAGATAGAAACCGCACTCTCTCCAACACACACACACTCACACACACACTCACACACGCTCACTGGCTGTGAGGGAATGTGTCATATGGCACTACAGTTCAAAGCTGCTGCCGCTTCCGCTGCTGGCATCAGTACGGTACGAAGCAATGTATAACTGATAATGCAGGACTGTACAGCAGTAGTGTAATCAAGTTGTGGTCCCGGCATGGGCTGTTCATGCTACTAGGAGAGTGTCTGGTGTTCATGTGAGCTCATGAAAATAATGGGGTGTTTTAGGATCTCAGTAATCTGGATGAAGGACCTGGACTCTGCTCGCACTGTTCAACGTGGCAAAGAACGAAGGCCAGCCTGACAGTCATAAGACGAGCTCTGCCATCGGGCTTAAGTGAATGAGCAGTCTGTGGAAGCTGCAGCTGTAACTATCACTTGTGTGACCGTGTGACGGAGAGAAGGAAAGTGAACGGGGGAAGAGAGAGGGTACGGAAAGAAAGATTGCCGTGGTTTGCCTTTCAAAACCCTTGTTTAAGTACCTGTGTCACATTTGCTATTTTTCTATGTCAAAACATTTCAGTAAGCTCTCTTCCCCTCATTGCTTCACATCACCCTAATAACTCTTCTTTATTCTCCCTCCCTGTCTCCCCCCCCCCTGCCTCCCGCTTTCTCTCCATTATGGCCTCTGCCAGGTCTAGACTGAGCTTGGCTCACACTGCCGTTGTGATAACCTGCTGAAAGCTGTTGCCCTCCCGTGGATATAAGGACACCCAGCTGAGGTTTCTCTCTGCTGCATCTCCCTCGTGCTTCCTCCATTTAACTCTACAACCATGACTCGCTGTCTTCCTTCCACAGATTCCCCAAATCATTTCACTGGTCAGGCCTGTCACATAGCTTTAGGCTTGCTGGCCCAATGCGTAGGTGCTGACATATTTTATGGCCAGCAGGGCTAAGCGTATATTAAAGAAAAATAAGAAAAGCCAACATGTGCACACTGTTCAAAGTCAGTTTAATGGTTACTCTGGGATGTAGGGTTTTTTATTTGAGACCAAAAACACTGGCAGTAGTGCTATTGAGCATGGCTGGTTGGAAAATGTATGATTTAAAATTTCATCCCGCTAACATGTAGTGGTGTTTTCGCGTGCCTTTTTTTAGTGAGTGTGTATCTGCGTGTGTGGGTGTCTGAGGATGTGCTATGGCAAACAAAACGAGCAGCTGCAACACATCTGTTAACTTCGATCAGATGCTGCAAGCCTGTTGTAACCCCGCAAGTCATCAACCCCTCCTGTGCCGGTTCTGAATGCGACCTGCAGGCAAAACAGTGAGGGAGCGTCACACGTGACCGTCCGGCCCGCCCACCTGTCCAGCGGCCTAAGATGTGATCACTGCAGAGGAGACAGACGACTGCAATGGTAGCTGTGCAGCCAACCAACCAGACAGACAAGCCATGAGCAGTTGATCAAGATGATATCACCCCCCCAACCCCACCCCTCCTCTCTGTCTCCCTGGTTTGACCTTGGATTGCGCCTTTTCTACTCCTAGCTGTTAAAGCCTACATCAAGCTAACCAGCTGGAGAGGAGAGGAGAGGAGAGGGGTTTTTATGGCTGCCCTGCTCTATGTTACACTTCATCTGCTCATGTTCGGGTGAGGATGACCTTCTATCCTCTGTACAGATTGCAGGAAATGCTCCTAATTTTACTCATCTCTGCACAAGTGTGTTTCTGCAGATGTTGAGCAGGCCCCGGCAGCAGCATTCCATGGATGACCAGTGTCAGCAGTCGGGAGACATAACTCAACTTTAAAGCCCAGTTTGTCAGATGCATTTCATAAAAGAATTTACTGTGTGATTTGGCTGACCTTGTACACACTTGAAAGTGTAGGCTGCTACAGTGGGAAAGTAGGTGGCTATCTGTTTGGGCCAACTGGAGTATTGTCCTCATGGCTTAGAAGCTTTGCAACAACAGAAGTCAAGGAGACACGCGCATTTTATGCAGTGTGTTCTTTACAAGGTAATACTGTATATCATTTGGCCTTGGCTACCCAAGTGCCTTCCCTCCCCTTGTCTGTAGGTTATCAGAACAAAAATGCCTGCATTTGTCTTGGCCAACGCTACGAGAATTAAACATTTCTCCTTTGTTCCCCTCGTGAACCAGCAGCAAATTATATTCAGGGCTGCAGAAAGACCTTGGGCTTGCTGGCTGGCGCGGCGGCGGCTCTCGGGCTCCGTTATCTGCACTGTTCTGTCTCTGCGCCTCTGACAAGCTACATCAGACAGAGAGAAGCCAGAGCAGGGAGCTGCCTTCTGTTTCTCTCACACACATCACTCCAGGACTTTATCATATTACAGGCCAATCCAAGAGAGCTCAGAATACAACAGCGAAGCAGTGTGTTCAACCACCAGGCCCCTCATATTTAGCACTGCTCTCTGTGACCTAAAGGAGGCGCCGGGCCACAGATGGGAGAGGAAAGGGAGGGACAGAGGATGGGAGGACAAGAACGGGACATTCCGATGAACCCTGGTTGCCAGTTGAATGCTGGGATGCTGATTTATGGGCGGTTCTGATGGAGGGAGGGGTGAGCCCGTGACTCCCTATAAAACGAGACGTTCATTACCCTCCTAGGCCTCGGGAAAACTGATGGACGAACAAGAGCAGAGAAACGAAGTGGAAGTGGGACGAGGGAGTGGGAGGGAAAGCGGTTTTTAAAACCCCCCCCAAAAAATGAAGAGAAAGTGTTTCCATTTTGAAGCGCACAGATGACGGCAACTGAGGGAAGAGAGTGAGGTGATGAAGGAGGACAGAAATATGGAGCTGAGCAGCAGGGGGAAGGAGGCAGAGTGATGGAGGGATGATGGAGAGGGTGTGAGGACGGAAAGGGAAAACTGAGAAGGGGAATGAGTGATGGGGCTCAAAGGAGCAAAGGGAGAAGAGGGGATGAAAGTGAAAAAGGGAAGACGGCAGGCAAAATCTGCCCCAATGAATCGAGCTGCTTGCAGATTTATGTGGTGTTGTGGGTATCATTATACATCAACCAGAAGGAGGTGGGGAGACTCGAGCAATGTGACGCCTATAGGGTTGTGTGTGTGCGTGTGTTTATCTGCGTCTGTACCGCACCGCACTTTTATTCTCCGTCCTCACGCTGTTCATGTCTCCTCCAAAGCAAACTGACTTCTGAGTTCCACAGAGCACACTTGCCTGTGGTGAGGTAACATCCACCCACATCCACGCTCCACTTTTCTGTAGCCTATCTATCTCGCACTGCTGGTTGAGAGAAGAGAGGTTTAGACCACCCAGGACTGGGTAGTCAAAAGAGTTGCTTTGATGTGGCACAAGCATATGTGCAGTGCATGGTACAATCTCTGCTAAAACATACTTGCAAAACACGGTTTTACTGCCTCCTGTGCGGCATCATTACTCCTCATCACTGGAGCGGTGGGATGCTCAAAAAGAGAGAGAGAGAGAGAAGGAGAGAGAGAGTGTGAGAGAGGCAGCCACCTCCTGTGCTAGGCAGTGCCAGGCTGAAATGCTGGAGCCGTATGGTCACCCTGAGGGAGGGGAAACCTGCCCAGTCTAACCACATCTCAATTAACCAATTAAGTTCAAAAGTTAACAGGGGACTAATTAGAGTGAATAGTGCTGAGCACTTGTTTTAATCTGCCTTTTTCCCACTACCAGGCATGTCTGTGTCCGTGACCTGGCTGGCTGAGCTCTGGCTGTGTCGGCAGAAACATGGCACGCAAGCCGGCGTTAGTCACCCATCTATCCCCATGGCCAGAACATAAAACCAATGGATTTAGACAGATCAGTCATCAGCTGTAAAACAAACCAGATCCAGAGCATTCCATGTGATGTTTCCAGTGGAACAGGAGAACCATGAAAATCCCATATTTGAGCCTGGAGATTGAGAGACCTGTGAGAGAATGTTCAAAAGTGGAGGATAGTTTTTAGTCATATCTAACGTGGCTATTTCCTGTTCGCCCACTCGTATTTGCTCCTGCAGATGGGTTTTAATGGATGCCAAATGGAAGGTTTAGTGCCTCGCTATTGGCCTGTTGGAGTCTCTTTTTAACACCATCATATTAAATTACTTGTGTTTAGGACTCGGGGCTACAGCGTGCACCTCTCGTTGACAATATGCCTCGGGCAGATAGTGTTTGTAACTTACCACTAAAAGTACAAATTTTATCCCTGTGTTCAAGAGGGAGGTGGGGCGGTGGGGGTTGCTATATTGGCTGCTACCACCAATAAAAGATATGTGGGCTCTATGACACAATTGTAGTAGGGCTGCTTTGAGCCCTGGAGCCAAATGCAGTGTGTTTGGAATCAGGCTGACAGCTAGATAGAGAGAGAGAGGTGAGAAATCCCTCTTTGACTCTGCTCGTTTTCCAGCGGGGATATCTTTGTGCTCTGATTTTTTTGGGCTTTATTTGAAGGCTGTGACAATTTAAGTTCCTGCATGGTTGATTAGCTGTGTGTGTGTGTGGGTGTGTGTGTGTGTGTGTGTGTGTGTGAGGAAGAGGGTGAGAGAAGTCTTGGATGTCAGGATGCAGTTCGAGGGGTGAAGGACTCCCCTGTTGTATGTGAGGCCCTGGAGGATTCCTCCCCCTTTCCTCCCTTCCTCCTCCTCCTTTCTACCCCCCCCCCCCCCCTTACACTCATCTCTTCCTCTGTGAGATCCACAATGCTGGGAAGAAATGTGTCATTAACAGGGGAGACCAAAATAATGTTTATGGGCTCAAGCAGCACTGAAATCATTTTCCATATCAGTGCAACTGCATGGGCCCTGTGGGGGAGTAAATCTGATTTTCTCTTCCCTGTGCCAATGGGAAACATCATGGGAAAGAAAACAGATTGGATTGTTAGAGAGATGGCCTGACGCAGCTGTGGGCGGCTCTTTTTGTGTTGGGTGTGTTGTTGTGCGCATCGTGTGTGTTTGTGTGCGCGTCGTAAGGGAGGAAGACAAGAGACGACTACAGAGGGAAAGCAAAATAAAAATGTGGATGTTTAGCATGCGTGTGTGGATGAGATGGATGAGCCTCACTATGATAATCACAATTTCAGTGCCGGAACGCAACAAATGGCCCTGAAACGCTCTCATGTAACAATAGGTCAGTTAACAAGCACACTCACCAAAGTTTGGACAGATAACAAATGGTTCTCCTTGAGGAGTGTGGAGCTGCCCTGTGTACAAAGAACAAAGTGCATCTGGCCCTGCAAGCACTCAGCAAAATGTCATACCTTTATTGGTCATTCCATAAGAAAGACTTTGCATTTTATCTGAACCAAGAGACAAAAAAGCAATTGCTTTAGTTGGTAGCGCAGAGGGGGATTTAATAAAGTAAAATGCTGATGGAAATAACTAGATGGTGCTTGGAGAGAAAACACTCCGTAATGAGAGCCGAGTCCAAGGAAAACTGCATCGGTCTGCTGCAATGTGCACTTCCTGTTACATCATGAACATTTAAGTTCTCAAAGAACGGCTAGAACGTGAGAGTTTAGTGATTCTGTGTTGTGACATTGCTTTTCTTGTGTGTGCTATTAAATCTGTGTTGTGGGAGTAGGGAATGTGAGTGTGCATGTGTGGGTGGGTGAAAAAGGAAGGTAATGGGCCTTGAGCTCATTTGTCCTGGCCTGGTCCTGTTGCAGTTTCAAATCTGTCCTCCCACCTCCTGTGTCCCAGCCTGGAATGTCTGCTTGTTCTCCGCAGATGAGGCCAGTGACTCAGCAAACTCCTGCACTTTTCACATGGATCACAGCAAGAACACCTAAACACAGGTCCAAGTGACAAGCCCAAAACCAGCAGACCCTACTGTTACCTCACCTCACCTTTCTGGTCTAACAGTAGTGAGCTACATGCCCTGCCGTGTCCTTTACCCTTAACCTCTTCGCCCGAACCCCATCTTCTTCTTCCACCCACACTGCTCGATCTTTGAACCAGCTCTTACTTTGACAGTCAGAGGTCTTATTGTCTCTTAAACGACGACCACTTCCTGGCCGGATCTTTGGTAAATAGCTGCACTGGTGCTGTGTGTCCAGCTTTTTATTTACAGTGTCCATAAAACGCCTCTTCAGCAGGAACTCTTCTAGACACTGCTACCTCTTCCTGTCGGCCACCCCCTTACACCAATATTGCCATAGGAGTGATGGGGTTAGAGGTGAAGCCCCTTTTTTATGATGAGAACCCTCTCTTCAACGGAGACTTTCTGAATGACTAATTGTAGTAAGACTGAGGTGGAATACTTACCTGAAGTCAGACAGAATTGTCAACCCAGTACACCCCATTTCCATCTCTGGGCAACAATGATGCGTTGCTATGCCAACATATGTGGTTTGCTGGAGCGGATTGAAGTAGAAACTAACTAGCCTCAATAACAGTGTTTCTGTTGTTAGCAGTGGCCATTGCTGTTATTACTCCTCCTTGGTTCCGGTGTATAGCTTGACAATGCTGGACAATAGCACTGTGGCACTCACTGGACAATCGTTTATCCCCCCCACAGAGCTCATTGGATCAATATTTTTCCAACCGAGAAACCACTGTTTTATGTCATGATGCCAGATCAGAATCAGTCAACTCAGAAGAGTGGACCCATGCAAATGGAGGTTTGAGGGGTTTTGAGGGGCCGATGTTTTGGGGGACTCCACAAATAGTGAAAGAGAACTGATAGAGAGAAACATATTGTTGGGACGTGCACACACTCTTTTACACCGTTCCACTCCTACAAGAACAAAAAAACCATCAGAGACATTTTCTCCTCTCTGTTTTCTCTGTAGCATCGCGGCACTGTGTGGATCCATTGTTGTTTTCAGGCTCTCTGCCAAGCCAGGACGAGCCAGTTGGACTAATTTGTTTAGGATTAGAATCTTTTATCCCTATCATGTCAACTTGTATATTGTATAAACAGCTGGTTGAAGTGGGCGGAGTGCTTGGACTGACCGCCCCAAGCCAATTTTATTTGCATAGCGCTTCTGCACAAAAATTCCCAGAATGCCATTTATCCTGCCATCGCCTCAGTCGCAAGCGAGTGGCTGACCACAAAGCCACTCTGCAAACACAGGCTGTCAACTTCAGCAAGACGACCACCATACGCACACACAATCACACACACACACAGGCTCGCATATGCTCAGCAACACACACTCCCACACACTCTTTGCTGTTCTTTCACTTTCAAAGTTTCTCACAGTTCCTCAACACCCTTATCTACACTTCTAGTCTAAACTCCCGCCCCTTACCCCTCCTCTGGATGTTGCCCTGTAGTGCAGACAATCTTCCTCCGTCCATTCTTCCAACTGCTTCTCCTGCTCCCTTTCCACTTCTCCCACCCCCGCACTGACCACATCCACTAAACTCACTCCACAGGCACGCAGTGTGGAGAGTGTCGGAGGCGTGCGCTGCTGGCACTTTCCCCCACCCCTGCACTGGGCCCAGCTCCAGGACTGGACCGCTCGCTCTCTCTCTCTCTCTCTCGCTCTCTCACGCGTCAGTATGCTTCTGATCAGACCAGCCTCCTCCCGCCTGTCTCCCTCAGCCCCACCATTCAATCACCCATCAACCCAAAAAGGCAAACTCGGGGAGGGAGTTTATCAAGCAGGGGGGCAAACAACTTTAAAAAAGAAACCCGAAAAAACTTCTGCTACAGTTATTTCCGAAGTAAGGAAAAATTTGGCTACCAGTTGTGCTAATGTTTTCAAGATGACTTTGACTGTTTGAAGGAAATCCCCCCTCTTTAGTAGCCATTTGAAATTCCTCCTGCGTTTTACTGTGAGGAAGTAGGCGCTGGGTTAGTCAGCGGCCCTCCAGGGTAGCGTGTGCAGTCTGTCTGGGGTCGCTGGTGTGTACAGTTGCCCAATCCAATCCAACTTCTCCATATTACTAGAGGGTCAAAAACTTAGTTGTGTGTTTATGAGTGAATATGTGTGTGGAAAGTCTGGCTGGCTTCGTTTTAGGCGTCTGAATTCCTGGGCAAAACATGGAACTGCATCGGTAGGAAAGTCTGATGAGAAAGACACTGAAGTGGGAGTGAAACTCTTACCAACAGAACCTTGCTCAATATGTTTTCACTTGGTAAGTTCACATTCAAATGTCTTATTTCTCTCTTGTTTCTTCTTCTATTGGTCTTCAGTCTCTACTCCCGGCTTTTTAAGTTCCTTCCTTATGTTAGTCAAGTGTTAAAGAGCCAAGCCATTAAGATTCACAGCTAAGGTCGTATAAACACAGAAATTCTTAACGGCTTGAAGAAGAAATCTTGTAATCAGTGTCAGTAAATCCCATTCTAATGTTACCAATAACATGTTCTGGTGTCTTGCTGTGTCAGAGTTTTAAATCAGTGCCAGCTACAGCTAGTTCAGCTACACGCTGGATTTTAAGCTCACAGGAAAGAAAATGTTTCTTGTTTTCTCTTTGATCGTCAAACTCTTAATCATACTGAGATACTGATTCGAGAGAAGATGGGGGTGTGTGCTTTGTCACAGGACATGACAGAGGGAGAGTATGTGAGCTGTGCATTGCGAACAGCTACAGAGTCTGGCTGCCACATGGCACTGACCGCTGACTGTGCAACCTCAACCGGCTTGTGCTCATTCACTCTGTGTGATGGGAGGTGTTATGAACGAGTGGTGTGTGTGCGTGTGTGTGTGTGTGTGTGTTTCCATCTCTCCTGGCATTTCTTCTTCTATCCTCCCCTCTCTGGCGCTTGCTGATCACTGAGCTGTAGAGAACAGGTTGATGCAGTCACACCTGCAATTTTCTCCCTATCTCTCTCCTTCTCCTCTTGTCACCATCACTCTCATCTCTCGTTGTCTGTCTGGTGTCCTTGTCTAGACGACACGTCCGTCCGTCCCTTTAGGCTGCCGTCTGAGATAAGACAGAGCGCTGCAGACTACCTTGGCTCACTTTTCAAGAGCAGACAGGGAAATATGATGCATGATGAAATAATTGTACTTTACCTTCTCTTAAACAATAGGCACAGTCGTGGATCTGTGCGCTGTGTGTGCGCACGCACACAAAGTGCGTGTAAATGGGTGTGTATTTGTCCAGGAAGAAATTTTGATCCGATTCCCAGCATTCAAAAGAACAACGAGTTGTGGGCGGGTGCTTGTTGTCTTCTCAGCTTTTTCTTTCCCATCATTGCTTGGCCCGCACTTTGATGAATCCCTTTACATCCTATTATTGTATTATTCCTTGTTAAGGCACCAAACAACCACTCACCCTTGAGTTACATTAATGGGTTGGGGTGCTCATTGGAACAGATTAGTGACCCAAACAGGGCAAAGATTATGGCACCCGAACAATTCAAACCTGATTAAATTCCAGAGCAAGTTGCGTGTGTGTGTGTGTTTGTGTGTGTTCACAAGCTGTGCACGAGCTTGGATGGGGTTTCAAGGTAGGTTGGGAAAACTGCTGTTGCTGAGCAGCACACTGACCAACTGCATCTGCCCACTGCTGTTGTAATGGCTAGCATTCAGCCTCCTTGCCTGGAGCGCTGTTTCTCTTTCGTTCCCATGACAACTGGGCCTTCATCCTCTCTGCTCCGCCTCCCCGCCTGCTGCTCACTCAGTGCTGTCCACGGGGGCCTCTGCCTGGGCCCACATTACTGTGTGTGCATGCGTGTGTGTTTTGGTTGCTGCGCACTGGACACCTTCAGCCTACACACCCACAATGGAGCGTGGGTGGAGTAACACTAGTTAACACCTCCACCTCCAGAGGGTCTGGGATATTTGTGTGTTTGTTTCTGTGTTTTGTGCATTTGAACCCATCTGAACACAACTGCGTGAGTGAGGGTGTCAGGGTGGGATGTTTAGATGTCAGGAAGGGAGGTGGGGTTCCCCCATCCCAATGCTCCCCTCTCCTTTAATTCTCTAATAGGATTAATCTCCATCTCTGTGGAGGATCGGCGCCGATTAGGATGCACATGACCCGATTTTCTTAGAGCCCATACAAGTGCACTGCTGGCACCACTTGAGAAACCTGAGAAATAAATAAAATAAAATCAAATGAAACACACACACACAGGCAAAGAAAACACACAACTTTTACAAGGAGCTGGTGTAGCGGTGGCAGGCTCCCTTGATCCATGTCACCATTTAATAAGCTGCTAAACAAACAGAAATGGTGAGTCCAGTGCTGGTGCTGTCATGCGTCGGACCTTTGCTCCGCTTGTTCTGCTCTGCTTTGGTTGGCACCCAAACTGAAAATGCCAAGACAGGCCAGCCCATTTTTATAACCTGCGTGCTTTCTCACCTTTGATTCATCGGGGTTTAATTGGGTTAGGGGAGGGCATTGCGTTCGATGCCTTAGGTTTAACAGACAGTTACGTGGCACCATGCACGGTGTATTTCTCTGCAGGAGGTAAACAGCAGAAATAACGCAGAGAGGGGTCCTTTATTGAGTGATGGGCTGTGGACTCAGCAAGATCCAGTGTGACAGAGGTGAAGGCCGCCTCATCATTATTATTCTGTACGTACTACAGTTTAGATCGGACCTATAGCCCCTCTCCTGGTACAGACCCCATGGCCAAACTGAATCACTGAGAAATCTGATCTGGTCGTGTCGTGGGAAGGGCTTCATGTATAAGTAAGTTGATTCTAGACCCCCCCTAAGGTTTTCCGTCAATCCCCTCTTCTAACATCAGCTTAAACTTCAAAGATCCCCTTGCCTGACATCTAGACATTCCCTTTTTATGTATTGTCCCTCTCCTCTCCTTGTGGCAGAGGCTCTCTCCTCTCTTGGTGTGTGAAGAGGGTCTCTCTCTCTCTCTGTCACTCTCTATGTCTCTCTCACCCTTTCTCTCTCTCTCTGGGGCAAGGCTGTTAATAATGCAGGAGGATTAGCTGATTTATGTGAGCCGGAGGCGCTGAGGAAAGCTGGGGTTCCTTGGGGCGACAGGCAGAAAGAGAGGGCCGAGGAGTGTGCAATGTGGAGGGCGGTGCCATACAGGAGCCCTGGGTGTCTGTATGATGGGGACTGGATATGAGCCTAGCAAGCAGGCTGCCCCCCCCACCCCCCTTTACCCTACCCTGCACTCCACAGAGCCAGTCGCGCTCTACAGGGTGAGGGAGCGATCGGCAGTGGCAGCAGATGAAGGAAGGAGAGTAAGGCTGGCTGAAAAGGAGAAACATGGATACTGTAGTAGTCATCAGGCTACCTCCCACTGACATCCATGATGTTACTTTAGCACCCATTCTGCTTTGGCTGCCTCCTGAAGATGTTTAAAGCCGTCCTCATCATCTGTGAGCTTTGTTGTTGTTTGCATGTGTTCTATATTTTATCCCTTTTGTTGCAACCGAAGGAAAAAAAAAAAAACTTCAGTTTAAATTGATTTTTCTGACTCAAAAGGTTGACTTATAGGCAAAAAAAAAAAAAAAAAAACCCAAACACATTTGATAGCAGCTTTTCAGTTTTACCACACAATCCATAAAATAATAATAAAACAAACGACAAACAACAAAAGCGCCATCAATAAGTACCAAAACTGAAACAAGCGACATAATACACTTTGCTTTTTAGATTTTCTCCTGTGGCTAAATTTCAGCGTCTGCTTTGTGTTGCAGTGATAAATGTGCTTGTTAAACACTAAGAAGACTGTTATTGTTTTTCCACGAGTTTGTGATAGACCGACGTGTGAACACACACACACACACACACACACACACCCACACACAGGTTTGGTTTTAAGGTAGTTTTCGAGGTAGAGCTCTGTAAGGTTGGGGATTGTCGGGGATTTCCACCTGTCTGGGGCTGTGGTGCAAAGTGCGACAAAGGTGTGTCTGTAAGTGTGTGAGAATGCATGTCCATGCCTATTTCTGTGTGTGTGTGTGTGTGTGTGTGTGTGTGTGTGTGTGTGTGTGTCTCTGCATGCTCCTGTGCTCAGGCCCATGAGCCATAGGCTATTCGGTGCAGCAGCGAGCGGCAGACTGATGGGTTTATCCCTGCTGTCTGCCCAGAGGATGTGCTCACTCACTGCCTGGCTGATTAAGACTTCCACACAATTGTTCTCACACTCCCAGAAAAGGATCGATTCATGTTTGGACTGATTCATGCTTAAAGAAAATCAAATCAAACAGCGCTCCTTGTTAGATCAGCTCGTCATGAGGGGGCCGATAATGAATTTTTACCATGTTGCTCTCCCCTTCGTTTTCACAGTTTGCCCTGTGCGCACACTGTATGCCACTCCAATGGGTGTGTGTGTGCGTGTGTTTGTGCAAGTATGTGCATGTGTGCTCTCATCCAGGCATCATCATACATATGCATGAGACTTCATGGCAGTGTGACTTGGGGGAAATGAATGTGCAAAGAGCTGGGCACCCGGGCCCCTCGCTCAAGTGCACTGGCGGGCGCGTAATGGGAATGTAATTTAAGCAGTGGTTAATCAGTGTGTTTTCTCCGACTTGCCCGGCAATGCATAATAGACAATCAGCCCCCAGTCACACGGGCGTTGCTACGAATGGTCAATTACTCATCATAGTCTTGTTAAACACACAGTTCAGCCAGCCAGGGACAGATTGCTCTGCTGGTGCCATCATTATGGTAAAGAACAAAGCAATGCTATGTGTCACAAAGGAAGAGAAAATAGAGACCAAGAGGGAAGAGGTCTCTGCTCATCGCGACGGGACAGAGGGAGGCAAAGACAGGAAAGGGCCACTGTGACAAAACAGAGGCGGAAAGGAAAAGGGGTGAAACGCCAAAATGGGACTAAAAATATGTTTTGATTGTCAAAATCGCGCAGGAAGAAAGAGTGAAAGAGAGAGAAACAGAGGAGGTGAAATGGAGCAGAGCCGTATGAGAGATTGAGGGCATGAAAGTGGGAGATGGAGAGCATAAGATAATGGAGGGAGGGAGAGAAATTGAGAAAGGGACACTGGGGAGCAGGAGCAAAAGTGTGTGAGAGCGAGAGGGAGAAAGCCTGAGAAAGTGTGTACTCAGCTGTGAGATGAGACCTCTGTCTGCCCATGGGGAGAGGCGGTGTGAGGGGAGAGAAGACGAGGGGAGAGGACTCTGCTGTCAGTGAGGGGGAGGAGAGTCTCACACTCTTTCCCTCACACACACACTCACTCATTCACCCTCTCCCCAGGGCCGCGATCAAATCTGCCTGGCTTAATGATTCCACCTAGAGGGCCGGTGGGCTCCGTCCTTTTCCGTTGACATCCACACGTGATGCTTTTTTTTTTTTCTCTCTCTCTTTTTGGTCACAGTCATGATCGCAGTGTTCACGCACTCCTCCTAATTCTAACCATGTTTTCTCTGCTTACCTTTTGTCCATGTGGGAATACAGGAAGTGGATTGATGGGCAATTCCTCCGCCTCCTTCATGGGGACCTTTCTGGCCAGTAGTCTGGGTACCCCCCCTTCCCACCCGTCTCACCCTTCCCGGCCGCCCTCCTCGCCCTCCTCACCCTCCTTCCGGGGCGGACCCCACTCCAGCGCCTCGCAAATCTGGTTTCCCCATTCGCATGAAGGTACCTCATATCACACATGTACATAAACACAAGCCCAACGCATCACCCCCTCATCTCACCACAATGTCTGGATGTGAAGCTATTCATGTCCTGGCAGTATTGGGGACAGAGCTTTGCAGGGTGTATTGTTACTCTGATATTGTATATTTTTAGGCCGTGTTAGGTTTCCACCAAAGCATGGCTTGTAATCATCTAGAAAGAGCCAGGCTCCCGCCCTTTTATTTGTGCACCAAAATAGTCCCAGGCCCAGCATGTTTGGGATGGAGATCTGTGCCATGGTTTCTGGATGGGGACACAGGGTCAAAAGTTCAGCCAAGGAATCTTGCGGTATACAATTCACGTCAGCAGGAATGTCAATCAAACGCGGGGCCAGTAAAAAAAGTTGCTGTGATTGCAGAGCTTTCAGCCGGTGTCTCCATCTCAGTTTAATAAGGGTGGATCCCACCCAACGCTCAGCATTACAAAACCCTGGCTACACACGTGCACAGTCAGGAAAATATAAACACACACACACACATACACACACACACACACAGTTCACCTCACATTTCTGCTCAGCTAGGAAGTCAGACAAGGATAAAGTAGAGATTAATCTGCCGGGGTATTTTGGGAATTCAAAAGCTAAGGATGACAGATAAATGCAAGACCTATCCAGTGCCACCCACCGATATATTAATGCAAGGTCTGGCCTCCTGTGACTTCACTTCTGTCACTTTTAGGTTTACACGTTCATAATCTTTCGCTAATTACGCGAGGCGATGGCCGCCCAGTGCCATCTTATGAAGCACAGGCTTTGAAGTTGACGGACTCTTGTTATTTCAGCCCTCTTGTGTTTATTTATTTATTTCCTAAGAATAACCCAGCTGTTGGTCCGTGGGGAGACGCCAACGGAGGAGTGTTTATTTGTGGTCACTGATCAGCGACGCCCCGGTTTCGTGATGTGTGTGTGGCTGGGGCTGATTGGGTGCAGCGTGGTGAAGATGTCTGTCTGTTCATGGAGTGTGTTTTAAACCACTGGATGCCTCCCAGCAAACCCCCCCCCGCTCATTCTCGTGTCCTAGCCACCAGGGGTTGAGTCAGTGGACAGCTGCTACAGCGGTGACAATAGGTCCAACTCCAGACTTCATCAAATAAATACAGGAAGAATCATCTCTAGCATCAGATCATTTGGAAACATTTCCCCCCCTACCCAAAATGATTCTGTAATCATCCGTGTTTCTTTTGCCGTATAGTTCCAGGGTTTCATTGTCAGATTTTCTTCTTGTGGAAAAGTAGAATAATATTAATAAGAGTGATGATGATAATGCCAAGCCTAATAAAAGTAATGGAGGTGATTATGACTGGGATTATTACTCAGTTGGCAATGGAGGCCATTATCTCTATTGCAGTTTAATTGCATATAACGCACTAAGAGCATGATTGAATCCAGACTGTTCATCAACCACATTCAGCTGTTCCCTCCTCAAGATAATTGCATATTGTCTTTTTCCTGTTTTGCATAAAAAGCAAGTCATCAAAATGAGCGGCACAATTACCCAGACTCTCGCCTCCTCTCTCCGGGTGTCAGCAGAACCCCACCAGCAGCAGAGCAGGCACTGACTTGTGCGCGCATGTGTCGGCACATTAGTGTGTCACTTGTAACCTTAAAGATATTCTCTGGATTTTTTTCTTTCCTTCTTTCACGAGTGTGTTTTTAAAGTGGCTGTTTGCATGCAAATCCAAGCATAGCAGCTCAAATTTGTATTCAAAGATTATTGTATGATCCCCATGTCTCCGGCATATACCTGTCAGGGTGCAGGATGTCTTTGTCTCTGCTATTCTTCTGACACGTTTTCCACAGATTAAAAGAGCTCAAATCTACAATGTATCGAGCAATGGATAACAATGATCTCATTAGTCACTTGCTAACCAGTCGCTTGGTGTGGATAAACACTTTCTTGAATTTTATTTTTTACCTTTATTAGGGAAGTCAATTAAGAACAAATTCTTCTTTTCTACACGGTAATTGTCACAGGCTTTTGAAATTGAATTATGTGGCGGTAAGATAAAAGGAAGCCAAATAAAATGTAATAGTAATTAGAAATCACTTAGGGAGTGCCTTCGCAAGTCTGCACAGTCCTCTGAATGTTTTATTTCAATCGTTGAATAGGTGTGGAAAATGTTTTATCTCCATTTGTTTGTAGATCAAGAAACAAATCTCACAGTGATAGAAAATTAAAAGATACACATGGCTGCTGTGTTTTTATTCCAGTGCAGGAGAGTGTTTTTTTCTGTTTTGTTTTGTTTTTTCCAAAAATGCAAGGTTTTTCTGAAAACTGAGTCTGGATTTGCACTGAAAATGATCATTAATAGCAAATTAATCAAGCCAGGAAAGCTTGGTTTATGACATTGGGAAGCCTGATCTGCTTTTTGTTTTTGCAGACAGTAATGTGGATATGGTCTGAGTATGGAGAGAGCCAGTTAAGTCATGCATACAGACCACATTTCTATTGGGAGCACGAGTGACAAACCATTAGCTGAGTGATACGTTAAGCAAACCTATAAATAACGTCACCACATAACAGTAGTGATGTAGTCCTTTGGATCAAGGGAGTCAGTGAATTTGGTACAGAAAAGTCTTGTGTGTTGACTTTTGCTTAAAGATTTATTGTGTCAGGAAAAAGAAAGTGAGCAGTATACAGTTGTCCAAATGCTGAGATATTTGTGTGAGGTGACAGTGCCAAGAACCGAACCATTAGTGGCTTTCGTGATGTCAGAGGGTAGCACGGATTAAAAAGGGGTTTTTTGTTTCAGAGTCTCTCTTCAGATTGATTGCCAAATACAGTAACAGCCATTGTGTGTGCCACACATGGGATTGTCTGTTCATTTGCTGAGGTTGAGACGTGGACTCGCTGACACAGAGACAGCCAAAGAGGGACGGCATGTATGTGACAGAGACGGATGCAGTGCACTGACCGTTTTTAATAAATGTAATGTAAAATGTTTTTCATAACACCTGGTAAAATGGATTAGGTCCTCTGAGCTCTTGAAAGATTTATTTTCATGTTTGAATAAACCCCGCTGAATCAACTGTGAGTGGAAAAATTAAAAATGAAAAATGGACAAAAAAAAAAAAATCCTGCAGGCTCCTCACAGGCCTGGGGCCAGCTGGCTGTGGTCCAAATGACTTCTTACGTTATGCCAAAAACAATCGCAGTCACATATCTCTGTCAACGCATATAGACACACATGCATGCACACGCACAATTGCCTGCACACACCTGTCTAATCCACTTCTGTTTGATACGCCTTTCCAAGCCTATCTTCAGTTGTCCATCTTTCCTTCTGTTAGCAGTTGCTAGCTTTTCCTTTTGTGGGATTTAAGCTGCACCCCCCCCCACCTCTCCTCTCTTCCATACTCATGCCTCTTTCATTCTCTCTCTCTCTCTCTCTCTCTCTCTCTTGTGCCAGCCTGCATCCCTTCCTTTCAATTAGTCAAACCTGAAGAGATCCACCACAGCGCTGCCCCTCCTCTGCCAAACCCCTCCTCCTCCTTTTCTGTGTCTTGATGGTTCTGTCACTTTTTCTCAATTAGCAGACCTGACAGGCAGCTAAGCCTGCTCCTCCTCTCCTCTTGGTCTTCCTCTGCCATGCTCTCTCACTCTGTCCTTCTATCTCTCTGTCTCTGAAGCCGTCCCCCCCCACCCGCCCGAGACAGTATACAGTACAGCATTCATGTTATTTTTCCTTTTAGCGAGAGTGAAGAAACCAGGTATAGAGGATAAAACTGTAATGGAGAGAGGATAGAGAGAAACGAAACACCCTGTCGCCTGCCTCTAATTCAGCAGGCTTAATTCTCCTCTGCCTCTAGGTGCTGTTCTATATCCAGCCCCCTTCTTTGTCCTCCCTGTCGGCCTGCTTCTCTCAACTCACCATGCTGTGAGAAATACCTTCAGAACTTCTGGAAATCCCTCCCTGGGATGCAGCTCTGTTTGTTCTGCCTCTTGCCCCTGCTCCGCCCGTGGAAAGGAGGGCATGCGCTGAGAACTCCCCTCTGTCATTCACTTGCCGATGCAGTCTTGTTTATATGTGTGAGTGTGTGGAGGGAGCAAAGAGAGCGAGGCTGCTGTGCAGTCAGCAGACTGCACTAAGACCCTGCTCACGTCGCCTGCAGCAGCAGCAGCAGCGGCAGCAGCTTCCCTTGTCCTGGCCAGATTAATGGCTGAATGGGCTCTGCCGTGCCCAGCAGTCCCCCTCTTGCCGCCCCAGTGGAGGGCATGCTGAAACTGAGCGGGCTGGCATTATCGGGCACAGCCAGACCACGCTGTGAAAAGGGATTACGCCGTCAATCGTCACGCTCACAAACAACATGCTGCCGCAGAAGAAGAAAAAAAAAAAGCCCTTCTCCGAGCTTGGATAAAGACTGCCAAACAGCTCTCCGTTTTTCTCCCTCCCAAAATCAGAGAAAAACGTCTTGCTTAAACAAAGGATCCCCCCCCCCCCCCCCCCTCCTCCCACCGTTGATGAATTGGCATAAATGTGCGCGCTTATTAATCATGACAGCAAAGAAAGAGACAGAGACAAAAGGGGAGAGGGCACATAGAGTAAGAGGTAGAAAAATAGGTGAAACAAAGAAAAAGAGAAAAAAGTGAGGGTATGTAATTATCACCCCATTGCCCTCCTCAGAAAGCAGCACCTCCTGTGTTATTGCAGGGCTGTTTGCCCTCTCTGTGCATTTCATTAATTAAGATGGGAGCATGCGGAGGCCGCTCTGAGACGGGGTCATTAAGCCCACCACAACACTCCTCCCTCCCCAGAGCCGGCTCACAGCACCGGCCCCATTGTTCCACCGGCAGAAAGTGAGACATTCAACACTCGGAGCTCCTGTTAAAACCATGGCGCTACACACACACACACACACACACACACACACACCTGCACACACATACACACACACACACAAGGCCAAATGAACTGCATCTGCGTTTTCCAGGATCAGGTCGCACTCTTGCCAACACAAATACGTCTGTCTTTCATTTAGCTTGTAGAGCCATGTTTTCCTCTCTTTATCCCCCTCCTCCTTCCTTCACTCTGCCTGTGAGTTGTGTTTGAAAGTCAGGCTGGAGGGTGAGACAGGTGCAAAAGTAGGGAAAAGAAAACGTGAAACACCTGGACTTCTCTAGATGACTCAGAGGTCACTGGGATACTTGTATGTGGCGCTGGAGGACAGCATACGTCCTGTCTGTCCTGATCACTGTCGGATGGATTAGAAGTCTCTTCTCTTTTTTTTTTAAAATTTTTTTAATTTCCTCTTCTTCTTGTCCTGACATCGCTTCATTCGTGGTGATAGTGCAGACTAGTTTCCTTTTCATTATTTATGTCATGTGGAGCACGGAGACAGGGAGGGCACAGGTTTAATCATCACTGTTTTTGTGTATTACATTACATAATATGCTCAGTAGAGAATATTCACCATGGTTATATAGGACTGTTGTCGGCAAAGAATTTCATAATACGCCCATACTGCCCTACTTTTTTAATTTACAATACTTTGATTTTATTATTAAATACCTTTCCTGCAATTGTGTGAAATAATTAATTATAGAGTGGAGATTAATTTAATTCACACTGATTTGTTTAAATGTTATAGTTACCCAATTGAAGCGGGTTGTCATAGTGATGCTGTTTCTTTGTCCTAATATTGCAACAGGCTTTCATCTCAATCCCTGTTTTCTCTCTCCTCCACCTTCAAAGTCCTTTGTGTTTTTGAATGTCCCAACCCAAAATGAATTTTGCGTTTGGTTGTGGTGTAAATGTCCTCCAGATGGGCTTGATGTAATACACCCAGGTGTACTGGCTTACAGGCCCAACATCCAAATGACCTTTTACCCCTGATGTAGGTTAGCAAAGGTCAGCCACTCAGCTCACTCTTCACCGTAAACACAAGCTTCAAATCCATCCTTATCACTCCATTCAGATGGATAGAGGTGTCACTGCCAGTTCTGGGAGAGATGAAGAAAGAGCCATATGTTTCAAAGACAAATTTCATACATTACAGCAATCCCCAAGCTTGTCTTGTATTGTTTGCCTTCTAAAACTCAGGCAGGAAAGGCAAACATGACAGGCAGAGCCAGTACTTATTTGCGTATGAACGCCACCAGCTGCATTGGACCTGAAGGATTATGCTGGGTTAGCCTGGATAACTGCATCTTGGAGGTTATTGTCCTGTCTTATCAATTCTCTCCCTCTCGCTGCTATCCATCTCAGCAGCTCCAGGGTATCCACGATTCTCAGGGAGTCTGGCCCACACTTTCCTTCCCATGAGCCACTTGGATCACCATGCCAACAGTGGAGTTCTCTACGGGCAGCATCGTTTCTATGACACCCAAAAAGGTGAGGCATGAGATGATTAAAATTTAATCAGACAGAAATAAGACATTTAAATCCAATTTATACAACATAGTATGGTGTAATTTGATGTGGGATATTGATATAAAGATGCCTAGGGACACTATCATGAGAGCTGAATAATCTAATTCTGTCATTGCCTTTTCCTTTCTTGACTAATGCATTTGTCTTTACTGGACTGCCTTCCTTCCTCTATTAGAGAACTTCTATCTTCGAGGTCTCCCGTCCCAGCCACCTCTCATCTCAGCCAATCACAGTCTGCCACCAATGTCCAGGGCAGGTTCAGGACACTCTCAGGGGTCCTGCAGCAGAGACAGAGATCCAGGTGTAGGGACAGGTCTACATAAGGGTCTTAAAGAAGGTTCGGTGGAGAGAGGAGTGGTACCTGTCAAGGACAAGGAGAGGTCCAGTAGCAAACAGGAGGCAAAGGAGAGACAACAACACCAACAGCACCACAGCCACCAGCCACCCCAGCCCACACACCACCACCATTCCCACTCCCATCAGCAGCACCCACACTATCCACAACACCCATTACCCCTGGAGGAGGTCAACAGTCGAGCGCTGGAGAGACACAAGGTGTCACTCACGATGGAGTACAGCAAGGAACACCCTCAGAGTATGGGAAAGCCCCTCAGTGCCTGCTTGCACAATGGCAAGATGCAAAATGGAGATGCAGGAACTGGAGCAGGGGCTAAGGCCTCCATGTCTAGCTGTGGGGGCGAAGGTACAGCCCTTGGGACTATGGGGGGCGGAGGGAGCCAGGGCAGACATATGGGGTCCAGTAGCAGTAGTCGCTGCACTAAAGAGGGGGTAAGTGGGGAGATGAGGATCAGTGAACAACCTTCGGACTGTCTAGAAAGAGGTCAGGCTCCACTCCACCACTCTCTGTCCTACTCTGTGCCCCCACCGTTACATATGGGTTCTGCTGCTGGAGGGGCACACCCCCATACCCATCCTCATGCTCATGCACATACACATCCCCACCCAGGGGGCTTCCACTGCCTTCAGCTCCACCCCAGCCACCCACACCATCCACATCATTCCCACCATGCACACCATCACCCAGACTTCTTCTGCCCGCCCCCTCCTGCAACTCTAGCCAACCCTGCCTCACATGAGAGGGGGGCAGCCAATGTGGGGCGAGAACCTAAAGTCACAGGGCCTACATTTGTGCCATCTGTGGCAGACCTGGGGGACAAATCTAGTGGGCCATTCCAGCTTGGTAACCCTGATTGCCAGGGTGTGGGCGGTGGAGGAGGAGGCGGCAATACCAAGGACAAAGTCATAGAAAAGAATGGAGGCGGTGGGCATCATAGTAGTTGGCACAGAAAACAGCAGCAGCAACAACAACAACAACAACAACAACAACAACAACAACAACAGCAGCAACAGCACCCATACAGAAAGACAGAGAAGGCTCCAGACTGGATGCAGTCCCACCACCAACACCTTCAGCCCTCACAGGTTCCTCCACCTCCCCAACTACAACAGCCTCAACATCCCCAACAGCAGCACCAAGTTGTACGCTCACGCAGTGCTGAGTGTATCAACAGTGGTGTGGACATGGACGTGTTCAGATCATCGCTGCCCCAGGGGCCCAAGACTGGACACTCTGTCCCTCATTCTGTCAATACTTCTCCTTACAGAGACTGTTCCCATCCAGGGCCCCCACCCAACTCTTCCCCACTGGGAAGTAAAAGCATGGGTCAACATAGTGGGGCTGGAGCAGCTCATGGCCCTGGCTCTGGAGGTAGTTTCTCCTTACAGAGAGATGGTCAAAAGGTAGCCAGGATACGCCACCAGCAGCATGGACGACCTGGCCCAGATGCTCCTTCTCCTGCTGAGTTGAACCAGGGGACTAGTCAGGAGCTAAAAAGAAAAATGGACATGTCTCCTTATGGTTACAACAACAGCAGTGGGCAGCACCATCACCAGCAGCCCCCAGTGCCACCCTGGGCCATGAGGCCTCCCCACCATATGTCACAACCTGAGGAGGAACAGAGGAAATCCTACATGGAGTTAGGGAGCACTGGTGGGCAACACTCACAACAGCAGCAGCAGCAGCAGCAGCAGCAGCAGCAGCAGCCGGGAATGAGCCTGCCTCCTCCTCAGCCTCCCCCTGCACCTCCACTCAGTCAGCAACAGCAGCAACCACAGCAACAAACTGAACCCCAGGGTCCAACTCAGGGGGAGAGCAGTGCCATGAAAAGCTTACTGAAGTACAGCAACCAGCAACAGCCACTGCTTCTCTCCCAGAAGAGCCCCTTTGGTGGGCTGGGAAGCCTCAAATCAGGTCCTGCTGGGGGGAGCTGTGCCCTGCAGGGCAACAAACAGACTCTGCCATCCAGAAAGGGCCCAGCTAATGACAACGAACGCCCTGATTATAGTGGACGGAACCGGGATATGGGGGAAGCAGGTCATGGGGAAAGTGAGGTGCGGCAGCCGCCGGTGGGAATTGCGGTAGCCGTGGCCAGACAAAGGGAGCCACCTTGTCGTTCAGCAGACGGTCATCCCAACAGCCGACAGGGCAGGGTACATCCCTCAGTGAAAGGTAAGCAGTCTGGGTCACTGCTTCATAAACAGAGGTGAAGGGAAGAGAAACACATTTTTGTTTCTTATCTGTGACCTGTTACTGACCTAGCTGTGAAAACAAGTTATGATATAACGAGTTATGAGAGAGCCAAACCTTCATTTTTTTCATGAATCCACTAACACTTGGTTTGAATACAATTTGATACACGAGTGCCAAACCATCTATCTAACTTTAAGTGATTTTTGTATTATTTATCTTTTTACCCTTGAGCAAAACTTTTCAGAGACTCAGAGATTACTTGAATGCTTGAATTCCAAGTAAACTCAGTAAATATCAGGAATTAAATGAATCCTTTAGCATTACCATTTTAAATATAGCAACAGTTCACAATCAGTAACTCATAATTATCCTTGTTTGGAGTTGTACTCACTGAGCAGCTATTCTTACTCATGCAAAAGTCTTAGCAAACATGTCAACAGAAGAAGGTTTCATTTTGGGTAAGGAATAGAGGTAGGATAGGCCAAAGAACAGGAAAGTATGAGTATAGTACAAATGGCATTAAACAGTGTGATATTCCAAGTATTTCAAAAAATTGTGAGACTTGGGAATATGTCCTCACCAGGAACACAAACAGCAAAAGCTAATTATTAAGCTTATGTTCGTCTCACAGGACCAGCGCGCTCCATGTATCCCTCAGATCCCACCACCGAAGAAGAGAGGAAGAGGATGAGTGGAGAACAGATAGGTCTGACTTGCTTGGACCGAGAGAGAGATGCATATATCAGGTAAGTAACTAACCATTGCTTAATACCCAATCCAATCTATCGCTGGTAGAAACCTTCAGTATACTGGTCTGCATTTGTATTGTATTGTACTTATCTTTGTCTCATCCCGATGACAGGGATAATAAGGAAAGGGTGGAGTTTGCAAGAATCCACCCCTCCAACAGCTGTCACGGAGACCTCACCTCTCATCTCATGGTCCCAGGCGGGACTTCCCTACAGTCTGGCCAATTAGGAGATCCTGCTGCACATTCTGCTCACCATCATTGGATGCCAAGAACTGGAAGCCCATCCCTCTGGATGACAGGACACTCTTATGGTAACTGAATATTAATGGTTTTGGATAATTAAGATGCTAAAACGGTGTGTGGATGTAGTGGCAGTGGTAATTCTTTCCTGTTACAGATCATGTAAAGAATGCAGTCCTGCTTTTCCTATTTATGGAATAGGTCAAAAACAAAGGTGCTTTTATGCTCTGCTGACTTGCAGATCATTTATGCTTTGACATAATCTTGCTCAGCAGCAAATATTGAGTTTTCTTCCATGCCTACAGAACTCTGTGTCATCTCAAATTTGTGCAAAATTCAGCAGCCAGGGTTTTACATTATGCTAAAGAGAACACATCATTTTAACTTAAGCAGCTTTTCATTGCTTCCCAGTCAAGTTTAGATTCGATTTCATGATTTAATAGTTGTGTAGTCAAAGTATATTTCGTAACAGTATTTCGCAATGTGATGGGTATATTAATCTGAATTGTCATCCTTTCTATAAAGCAGGTATAGGTCATACGGCCCTGCACCAGAACCTACCCCCAGGCTTCTCTGCAGCCATGCCAGGCCCTCTGCAGCCAGTCCTGCCTCTGCCTCAGGACCCCTCTGCCCAGCTGGTGGTCCTGCCCACTGAGCCTTCCGCCCATCCTGCCACACATCACCTGGGTATGCCATAACTTTACTTTCTCTGTAAAGCCTCGTGTATTTAAAAAGAACAAGAAATAAGTCACACACGCACACACACACACACACACACACACACCTCAATTCAAACATTTCCTGCACAACACCTGTTTGGCACAGCAGGAATAAGTCTTTAAGTGGGTCAGGGTGCTCATCCAAAGCTACACTGTATGTGTCCCCTCCCCAACACACAAATTGAGAACTTCACCAGAGGAAGTGTGAGAATGCGGGAAAGAACACTTCTCAAAACTCATTGTAGATACATATTCAGTGAGCAGGCTGTGACATTTAATTAGCTCACAATTTTCGATGGTTCATTTCCTTCTGTGCGCCGCAGGAGTTTCAGTCGATAAAGGAAGTGCATCCACACAAAATTTCTCAAAGGAGACATTTGCGTTTCCAAGTTCATGTCTCTGAAGGACAAAGATTTTTGGTGTGTCTAGGAAAAAGGGGGTGGAGGGTAGACAGGGTCGAAAGGAGAATGACCAGAAAAACTGCAGGCCCACTACTTCCCAAGTGAGTCCGCATCAAGTTGCACTGGTTCTTAAAGAAAGGTTGTCCACAGACATGGGAACCAAGCTTCCTGCTGGCCCCTTGGGCATACCCTTGTCGGTGGTTTGGCTGGACAGGTGGGACTTTTCGCCGGAAAGTCCACGCTAAATGCTCCAGCGAGACAAAAAAGCATTTCCAGCCCAGTATTTTGACCTCTAATCAACCTATAACCATCATCATCTGTTCGTATTTCATCATTGTCATAACTTTTTTTCCAGCATTCCAGCAAATTCTCAAGGCGGTTCTTAAAAGACAGCTTTCTGTTCAGATTCAGAGAGTGTGGGATTGCTGCTGCCTGGGGAGATGTTCTGTGAAGTCAAAAATCTTTTTTGAGAATTGTCTATGCCATTGCTATAAAATGTGAATACAATGTTTTTTGAATGACCCATAATGGTTTCACTGTATTAAAAATGGGTGTGTGGGTGGTTGATAATGTGAGATGTGGATAACACAATGTTGCATTCTTTGTGTGTTTGCTCACAGTGTTGATGTGTATGCACATATTTTTGTTCTAAGGTAGCCCCCTTTGTCACATTCCTCCTCCCTTTTCTCATTAGATGTGATGGAGCAGCCAGGGCTGTGGCCCCCTGTGTATGGTGCCCGGGGCCCACCCTCCCACATGCAGCATCCTGCTGTGTACTCCCGATCCCAGTTTCTACGGCAACAGGAGCTGTATGCTCTCCAGCAGCACCAACAGCTCCAGCATCAGCATCAACATCAGCACCAGAGCCACCAGTCACAGCAACCACAACCACAGTCTCAAACCCCGCAGCAGCAGCAGCAACAGCAGCACAGAGCTGCACATGGCATGGACATGCAACATCATGCCACTCACAATTCACAGGTGATCTATCTATCTATCTATCTATCTATCTATCTATCTATCTATCTATCTATCTATCTATCTATCTATCTATCTATCTATCTATCTATCTATCTATCTATCCGGCAGAGTAACTGAGCCATGACTCCATGACTCAGCTTAATTCTCACATGACTAGTCTATTTTTAACTCCCCTAATATTTTTCTAGGATATGCTGATTTTCTCACAGGGATGGAGTGAAACACTGAATATAGGCTGCGGAGCAAGTAGCTTTTTGTGTCAGTGACTAAACTGCAAGGAATTGGTTATTACATAGCTAATTCACTTGCTTAAGAAAAAAAAAAAAAAAAAAAAAACTAAATTAACTTTATTTTTAATGTCACAGATGCAGAAGAGGCCCGATGAGCCCTCGGTTGAATTAGAGGATCTCATTTCAGAACCCAGAACATCAAAACCTGCCAAGCCCTACTCTTACAACCCACCTCAGAGGAACACCTCCCCCCCTGGAGCCTGTGCTGCTCATCTGTCGCCTTGTTGCCAGTCCCCCTCGCTACGACCTCATCCCAAAAGCACTCCTTCTACACCCTGCCCTGCTCCCAGCCCTGCTGCAGCAGCCCCTCATTCGCCTGCCATCAGCCCTGCCCCAACTCAGATGCCCAAGGCGGCTGAATCCCAGGACAAGAGAGGAGAGGGACAGCCCCCGCAGGATTACCCAGAGTCTCTGGAGCCTGGTATGCATGAGCAAAAATATATAATTTTTTTTTTGTGCCTCAGAGTTTTCCAGCTGCCTTTGATGCACTGTGTGCAATGGCTTAAGTGTGAGCTACAGTGATAACATTAGAAGAACATGAAATCAGTTTAAGGTGCTGCTAGTGACAGATGTCAGACCAAATAACTCAGCAACACAAAGAGGACAGTGAGTTCTAGGATACAGCTGCACCTTTACATTATAAACAATGTTAATTGGAATAGGCATCATTGTTAATGATCCTTCCTTTCTGCTGGCGTTGTGGTGATATGTGTGGGTGGCTCTATTGGCAAGCCCTTGATTGACTGAACAACTCAAAGCTGCAGAAAATGGCTGCCGGCTGAGCTGGGGCTTTCCAGTACCGTTACCTCGGTAATGACTGAGAAACACCTCAATAGCAGCCCTCGCCTCTCGTCAGCCCCCACAGGCCCCGCACTCTCTTCATCATCATTAATGTCTGGCTAACGGCCGCCACACACCAGAGGAATTGTGTCAGGTGCTCTGATAAACCGAAGGCCTGGCCCACTTCAAATAACACATACACACACACACACAAGGTTGCATGTGGTCCTCTACTCATTCTACTGCTAGGAGATCAAGGCAGAGTGATTTTTCTTTTCCTGGGTTTCACCTCTTGTAACCTCAAAGGTAGCAAGGGAGTTACGTTTAGAGTTGAGATTTGCATCAACACTTCTAAATGTAATGGTGTTTAGGGAAAAAAAAAACTTTTTCTGTTGTATTTCAGCTAAAATATTACTTATAATAAATAATAATGAATTATTTTATCAGAATCATTTAGCCAGTACTGACAAGTGATGATTCTAATATCTATATTTCTTTCTCTCTATAGACTTGCCTCCTGGATACACCTACCCTGCTATTGCCATGGGTTACAGGAGCGGGCCCTCCCCCCAGGATGTTCGACTGGCTGAGCCAGCTGACCTGGAAGCAGTCCAAGTGGAGCCTGCTGGGCATGCTCCTCAGTCACTCTCCAGCCTGGGGGAGGAGCTAGACTGTCAAGCGGTGGTCAGGCCCCTCCCAGAGGCTCTCCCACCTAGGGAAGTGGAGCAGGAAGAGGAGGAAAGAGTGGTTGAGAGAGTTCTGGAGCAGAGAGAGGACGCGGAGGTAGCAGTGGTAACAGCAACCAACTATGTGCCTGGAGAGAAGGAGGTGGAGGAGCAGGGGCCTGCTGAGGAAGAGGTCCTGGTTTGCCCCCCTGCTGAGAGCCCAGTGTGTGAGGCAGCTTCCTGCCCAGTCCCTCTTTCAACAGAGGAGCCTGAAAGGCCAGGAGCTGTCATCACCTTGGAAGAGGAAGAGGATGATGAGGCGGTGGGTGAGGAGAGCCAGGTGGAGCATGCTCAAAAGGTCAACATGCCTGGAGAGCAGGATCCAGAGCTGCCCGCCATTGTCGAGCTTGACCCTGCAGCCCCTGAGCCTCAGTCCCCGGCCCTTGAGGGAGCAAAGGACAGCAAGCAGCAGCACCAGAACGAGATGACCCCCGATGATGCCTCCGTGGATTTTGTCTGTCTTTCCCCTTCCTCTGCTTCCGCCTGCAGCCCAAGCCAGGCAACTGTTGCCGTGCCCCACAAACCTCTCGTGCCCTGCTACTGGAGTCTGGAGCTGCTGATTGCTGCTGCCTTCTGCACAGACGTACCTCCATTTCCCTTGTTCCCTCTTAGCACCCCGTCAGTTGCCCCGTCGCAGCCCAACCCCCACCAGGGTATGGAGCTTCTGAGTGAGTTGGCAGATCTGGAGCTGCAACAGCAAAAGCGCACCTGTGGGAAAAGCCAGGGTGAGGGACTGTGGGTCTTCCATTACTCATGCACATTAACATGCACACAGACTCGCGTACTCATATCAGCAGAATGCACTTCTCGCGTAGTTTACCCTCTTTTTCCTCTGCGTCCACCGAGACAGACTCCCACTCCCCCCTCAGGCCTAGCCTGTGTCGCTCTGTGTTCCCTCCCAGATACTCCTCTCTTCCTGCTGGTCTCAAGAGCCTCTGGTGGATTCTAACATGTCCCCAGAGAAGCTGTCTGCATGCCTGCTTGCCGTTCCTCTTCTTTGGTGTGTTAAAGGCACTTTTATTTTCTAAAAGGCTGTTCTAACGATGCAGAGGCCTCAGGAGAGGGAGAAGAAGCGAGAGGACAGGGCTGAACTACTAGCGAGGGGTGTACACCTCCCTTTCTCACTCCCTCTCTTTCCCTTACAGCTTTCCTTAGGGAACTGTCTCTCTGTCTCACCATCCTGCCGCTGTTTGATCTACGTGTGCACAAATGCGCGTGCACACACACACACACACACACCCCCAAACGCGCACAAAAACACACACGCAATTTCAAATACATACACTTTTACAAAAAAAAAGAGACACACCAATTGGCTTCCCTCTCTCCCACACACAACACGTTACTGAAAGTTGGTGTGTAATCACAAAAGCAGTCGATGTTTTCAGCACCCTGGAGCATTGCCTGGCTAATTAGACCCCATTGTTTTAAAGTGCCTTTAAAAGCTTCCTTGTTTTTCAAAGCGCCATGTGTTTTTTTTTTTTTTTTTTTATTCATGCAAAAGGATGTTTTGTGTTTACCACAGCATCCTAATGCATTTAACTGCTCCCAAAAGAGGCTTCTATAAAAAGGGTATCATCAACTGATTCTAGAGTCAGTTATGTTGTCTTTGCGACGCGATACTGTTGACAGCTCAGCGAAGTGGCACATGTCGAGTCACAACAATATTCTCCTACCAAAGTAAGAACTGAAACAAGAAGAATCATTATGTTTTTATTTATACACGTAGAAAAACGCAAGACAAAATTTAGTTTCTCCATCTCTGCGGCTAGGCTGCTACCCCTGATGTTCAGCCTTTAGTTCAGTCCGTTAATGGCAGATAGTCACTCAGTGCCACAGTCAGGGAGGGCTATATAGGAAGGGCTTGGCCCAGATGGCCGCAGGCATCTGGCGAGTCCACATTGATATGACCTCTGAAATTATATGCTGCTGCTTCCTCATATGGGCTTAATGCGCCCAATTTTCCTCGATGTCTCTCTTCCCCACCATTTATTCACTATATCACGTGAAATAAGAAACCACGTGCGCAAGTTTAATGTGCGATGCTTGCGCGTTTCATTGGCTTTTCACAAGCTGAGTTCAACTATAATGAGCATGCATGGACACAAATCAAATGATTTATTTTCCTTTTCTTCCGTAACAGAAGAGGAGCTGCTGATGTTTGACCTCCAGAGCCTTGCTACCTTGGCCACAGCCCGTGCACTGGAGATGGGATCCCAGGAAGGCAGCAGTACAGGTTCAGGGCGACACTTCCCAGCCCGCAGAATCCTCAATTTACGGAGGAAATGCAGCTGGACACCTCGCAATGAACCAGTAAGCCTGCAATTACAGTGTGACTGTGAAACACAAAGTTCCTACATGGTTTTAATGTATTTCATTTAAATGAATGAACAGATAACCTAATGCATGCTTAAGGTTGTTTTTAATGTTAAAAATAACCACCAGTGATGTGTGTCACAGGTGTGCCCTGCCAAAGGTACCATGGAAACAATGGACGGTCCTGAGCTTGCAATGCGTGTCAAGCTGGCTGAGCTACAGCGTCGCTACAAAGAGAAGCAAAAGGAGCTTGCCAAGCTTCAGAGGAAGCACGATCATCAGTGAGTATGAACTTATCCTCTTTTCCCAAAAGCTCATTTCCACCCTTTGCATTCAGAGATTTCAAAAGTAATAAGAAACATAATTTACTCCTAGTCAGAGAGGATTCCTCGCTGTATTCTTCGCTACTACAACCTTTTTGAGTTTAATGTGTGCAGTATCTCAGAGTTCATCTCTGTCTGTTTACATCTGCGTGTGCAAGCAGGAAGGAGGAAACACCTCGCAGTCCAGCGCGACGAGGACCGGGGCGGCCAAGGAAGCGGAAACCCACCCTCACCACAGGTCCAGTGTCCTCATCGGAGGGCCAAAGAAAAGTCAAGTGAGTATCACCCAACCCATCTACGCTGGTTGGCTACAGTCCAATCTTGCCTGATAAGTCCCTCTGTATCACTGGCATACAGGGACTGCCTCTCACTGGCATAAACAGGAAATGGGAGAACACAGCTGAACCATTGAAGGAAGTCCACTTGAGCCCTTTTTAATCTAATCCACACTGGCGTTAATTGTATAACAGCATAATCAGTGTCAGATGGGTATATCTGCTGGTACGGAATATTTATTTATGCTTGATATATTGACTACACATACATAGAAAACCACTCATTGGCTTTATTAGGCTTCAACCCAGCTAATCTTGAACCTCAGTGGCATTACTGTAGTACATGTTGAGCTTAGCTGGGCTGGGTACGGGGGGAGGAGCTGGCTTCTGACTGGGGGGATGACAGGCAGAGGATGTAATTAGAGTACTGTGAATTCTCCTGTAATCTGTCCCAGCAGCAGGAATGTGACACACCACAGCCCCACAGGGTCACCAGAGGTCCAAAGGATAACATGATGGTCAGACAGTCCAGGCACTCAGAGATAAGCTGACATTTAGAAGTCTCGCACAAACGGACATTGTGTGAGAAAAACAAAAAATTTGGAATACAGCGAACGGATGAGCCGAATAAAAATAAACTAGAAGAGATAAAAGATTGGAGGATATTAAAGAAATAAGGATCCTGTGTTGATGATGTTTGAATCAGCTTTTGCCAAAACAGCGGTGCCATTGCTATTTGGTGGTGGCAGTGGGTGAAACCAAGAGTCCAGAGGATAAAGGGTTTTTACTGTAAGTCCTCAATTAGTCCTGTCATCAGGGTTTGGAAAGGCTTAGAACGCTAAATGTCACCTCACAGCGTTCTCGCCATCTTCTCTTCTCCCTTCTTTTCTCACTGGTTTCTGGGCAGCGGTCCACAGTGTTCCCAGCTGCCCCTCTGCGATGTCACCTCCACTCTCCTTCCACCCATGTACCCCTGCCCCCTTGCCAGGCCAGCACTGATCGGAGTGGGGACGCTGATGCTGGGTGACAATGACACCCAAATGAAAGGGTAATGGGCCAGCGCCCTGCAGCGAAGTGCAGTGGAGGGAGAGCGGGGGGCCGACGCGGTGGTGGTGGTGGTGGGGCGTTCAGCAGGCCACAGGACAGTAAACTGCAGTTTGTTTCTCTATTGTGTCAAAATTTGAGCTGCAGCTCTGGTACTGTTCTATTCAGCCGGGGTGTATACCCTTTTGTTTCTGCAGATGTGTGTGTACAATGCAGCAGAGAATGACATGACACTTCTGAACAAGGAACAGGCAGACTGGGGACTGATTAGCCCCATGTTGCGTTACATGGCAGGGTTATGTAAAAGCATGTACTGCACCTGCCACTCATGCCCCTACAAGAGGCTGCCGCTTGGGTGCTATGATGAAGGGCAGTGGGTCAGTGGGAAAAAGCCCAAATCTTTTAGTATCACCATTTTTTTTTAATCACAGGGAGTGTGTGTGGCAGTGGTTGAGTGAGCGATAAATTCAAGCCTCCTTTGCGTGTGCATTGTATGCACATACGCAATTAGGTATGGATGTAGCTGTGTGCTTACGAGCATTTATGCAGGCATTGTTTGTTTTTGTGCGTGCCTCTGTTATTCCTGTGGGTAGAGCACCAGGGTCCTTTGTGGTGCTGCTTTGATTGGGGGGAAGGCTGGAGAGAACTACTGCACGCCAGCAAACCCTGCTAATCAATTCTGTTTAATTAGTCACTGTACGCTCAGCCCCACCAGCCCGCCCACAGAGGGGAGGGGCTCTGTCATATTGTGTTTGTCAGCAGTGAGAGGCAAGCAGTTGGCGGGATCTGCCTTGCAGGGACAACTCACACTTCACTGCCACCTCTGTCATTCTCCTGTCAGTCATTGGGCAGACAGTCCCGCTGCTCGACGATCACCTTCATTCTTTTCATGTTCTGTTACAGATGCACGCTGAATGCACTCGGATTATAAGATTTGCGCGCAATCTAGGCCCGCATAAGATTCCTCTGCTGCGTTCCTGCACATAAATAAAGATGCACACCCACATTTCATTCCAAACAAGGTGTATTTATTATTCGTATTGTATGTATCAATTGTATGTGATACAATATGCAAACAAAGAACTAACATGAAATATTAATAAATGCACTTGATTTATCTACTCCACATTTAAAACCTGATTGCTCTGTATATGTGACTGATTTCCGAGGCTGTGTGCACGCTAGTAGAGGGGAAGTTAATCTTTTGTTTGAGCATGGCCTGGTTCATGTCGGTGTGGTCTACGGGCAGGCTTCCAGAGGGAAATTCAAGGGCATTTGGAGTGTTTGGCCTGTGATGCTGCTCAGTGTAGGGGAAATAGTGTGCCACAGTGATATGAAAATGCAACTGGAGAGCTACGATGTTCGCCGAGAACAATAGAGCTGCATACAAATGTAATGCCTTCCAGCCATTTACTGTATCCTTCAAAGCTATGCAGTGCTTCACAGGCTGCAAAGACACTCCCTAGATAAAGTGTTAAGGCTGCCCTCAAACAATCCTAGGTTCCTTGTTAGATCCCAATTTTTCAAGTGTGTGGTGCAGACACTGGGCTCGCCATGTCCTTTTTTGTCATTCTGTTCATCAGACAGAGAAAGAAGAATTATTAGATCCCACGGTGAGGTGACTCAACTCTGCTTTCCCCTATGATGTCCTACCCCCTCTTTTTCTTTCAAACCACCGCCATTCTCCTCTAATGAATGCCTCTCCCTTATTTTGACTGGCAGGTCGATGGGGGCGGGGCTTGCCCTGTCGCCTGAGGACCTAGGAGGGGGCGGAGACAGCCAGAGAAGGAAGAAGAGGCTGTCCAGTCGAGGCTTTGAGCGACTCAGCAGCACACAGGTCAGGGTCCCCTTGTCCTCCTCCCTTTTGTCCGCTATGCAACTAAAAATGAAAGAAGCTACTCTTTGTTTCTCTGTGTTTGATATATTCCTTTGTTGCACTCTATTTCTAATTAGGGGCTACCCTCAGGAGTCAAATCTTCTGCTCTCCATATTAATATCTTCTTCATTGATGCTTCTACTATTCCTTTTTCTTCTCTGTGTGTGAGCAAGCGAGAGCCTTCTTCCTCTGACATACTGATGCCTTTGTGACTGCTGTGACCAGGAGTGTAACTGGCTCTCTCTGGCTCTGTCATCTCTTTCTGTTGCAGCAGATAAAAGCACAGGGCTGCAGAAAAAGCAGTCTTCACAGCATGCTCAGCTCCAAGCTGGCCGGTGATGTGACTCAGCTCAAACAGAAAGCCCAGGGTAAAAAGAATATCTCAGGGACAGGCTCCAGGGACAAGGAGCTTTCACCCTGCAACTCCAACCCCAAACACAGAAGCCAAGGCACAGGCAAAGCTGAGTCCAGGCGAGAGTCTGGAGGACAAAGTGACACAGGTAGATACTGGCAATCACAGTATTGATTGTGCCTCAGCTGTTTTGTCTTAATAAAGACGGTGCTGCGATTTCAGTTTTACATCGTTGAATCCGTAAAATTCCACCAACAATTATTAGTCTACATTTTAACCGTGATGGGGTTTGCAAACTTTCTCAGCAGCCAGTGTGGACAGTTGCCCCCAAGAGAGTTGGACTACACTTGTGCGCCGTGGACATAAAAAGGGATCAACCACGCTGACACAGGCTTCTTCCCGTCTGAGTCAGCCAAGAGTGAAGGTTCTCCGTGGCCAGAGACAGGAGGCAATGGAGGAGGGAGAGAGCTCCCCTGCGGAGAGTGACTCCTCTGATCAAGGTGAGGCAGTGAACACTGATAGCTAGTTATAAGACATGAGCAGTGATAGGTAATGGATAGCCACAGTAACTCAATATAGCTCGGTGGTAAACATTACCCTTTCACAGCGAGAAAGACCTGGCCGTGATTCCTGATCTTGACCTTTACTGCTATCACTACTACTACTACTATGAGGTTGGCATGTTTTTCAATGTTCACAATGCTGACTTGTGGGTGAACTGGGGATCTCTAATTGGCAAGCTATTTAAGTGTTATGTGAATGATGGATGATGGAACACATCATCACATCACATCACACATGACAAGGCCTTTTTTGGTTCATGAAAAGCCTGTAAAAACCAACACTAACCCTACATTTGACTTGTTTTAAGTTAAAAATAAAGAAATACCCCTGAATATTTATGTCTGACCAGAGTCACTGACACATTGCTATGCTATTTTAATTCCAGGGTGTCATTTGTTAATTCGTAAATCATGCACAAAAGTAATTAGAGGTGAGTAAATAGGTGTTGAATGTATTGTAACAGATAGGGGCGTGCATGGACATTTGGACATTCAACACCTTAGTGATTGGCCCTGTTTGCTGGTCTGGGCAAGATGTGCAGACACAGCTGTGGACACTTGCCTGTGAGAGTCTTTGACAGCCCTGGAGACTAGCTGACTGGGTCAAAGAGTTGCTTGAGAAAGTGCAGCGATGAACACAAATGCACACACATGCGCGCGCACACACAAACACACACTCCTACACTCCCTTCCTACTAGCTCCGTAGCATGTGGGTTCACACCAGGAAATACCATTGAGGCAAAGCACTTCATACATAATTTCTATGAACAGTTAAACTATTTACTTAAATGCTAATGAAGTGCCTGTGAAATGATGGAGAGTAAGTTAAACAACTCCACTGGTTGGTAATGACTTTAGAAGGTGGATTTGATAAGCCAAATAAGTTCATAAAACCTACCTAATAGTCGCATTAATGCGGTTTTGTTTTCTATCTCCATTAGAAGATGAAGAAGAGGAAGGCAGTTACGATACAGATGAAGGTCAAGACTACAGAGCGCAACCCCCAAGAGATGTGACCTCAAGCTCTTCTGTGATCGGTCCAAGTCCCTCTTCTGTTGTAAAACTGGAGGCCAATCAGAAAGCCAGGAACAAAAAACAGAGACAGGAGCTTTATGGTAAGACCCGTCCTTTGAAACTGATTCATAGTCAACAAAGGTGCCCCACATCTTCGCATCTGTTTTGTGTTTCTCCTCCTGGCTTGTTAGTTTGGTCTAAATCTGTTTCTCTAATTGAACCGCACAGGCTCCCAGAGTCTGTCTGGAGCAGAAGGGGAGGTCAAAGTAAGGAAGAAGCCCCCCTGTAGGCTGGGCCTGGCCACTGCAGTCAAAAACCTCCATGAAGATCACCGACCCGAAGGGGTTAGGAGGCCGTGTGTACCCAGGTCTAAAGAGCCTCGGTGGGGCAGCCTTGGGACCAGAGGAAACCGTTACCGGAGAAGCATGGGACTGGCTACTTTTCCAACCACCAGTGAGAGGCTGAAGAGGGCAACCCGCAAGAGCACCATGTTGAGAGGAGCAATCAATAAGGTTAGTCGAAGTTTTGGTATACTGAATTAGAAAAACTGAAGAGTGTAATATTGCTCACATTTTAAGCCCCCAGCTCCCCTCCTATGCAGTTTGGTATGCTTATCAATTTGTCATCACAGAAATGCACATGGTAGCGAAAAGATGAGTGAGTAGCAGAGCCTGGCAGGATTTGATAATTTGTACACACAAATTTTAATTAATACTCTCACTTTAATTAGTGCATGTGAATTGAAAACTTGAATTAATAACGCTCACAAATTAGAAATATGTTCCCTCGAATTAATAATGCGTACCCTCAAAGGACTTTAAATTATTATTTTTGATCATTTTGAATGCACAGACTTTGCACCCATTCCTGCTTCCCCTTAACCAGAGTGCTTGTGGAGATATATCACACCCGCTCTCACAACTTCATCTTCATGTCACTTTAACAGAGAAGAAGTTGCTGGTCAGTTGGGGCGCCATCTTCACAGAGTGAGGAGGGCAACAGGGGAAGAAGGAGCAAGGACCAGCAGGTATCAAAAAGCACTCAATCCTCACTCAGGAAACGAGGGACATGCAAACCGCCAAACAGAATCCAATTCTGCAAATAAAACGCCAGCCTTCATACATTCTGTTAAAAATTCTGGTGATGTCTTGCTGTCCTAGATTTCTCACCCTGAGGACCGTTACTGTAGAACTATTAAAAGTACTTAGCACATCGCACATAGCCCAACCTCCTGCTGAGTAATCTTAGGGGAGGAGAGGATGGGAGACGAAATCTGGGAAGGGGGGAGGCTCACACCTTCTGCTGTGACAGTGAAAAAAATGTTAGAGTAAAATGGCTACTGAAAGGAGATGGTACAGGCACTGTGAAGTCCCCTGTGGTTAATTGCTGCTTTGAGAAGCATGCTAAAAAAATGTCGTCTTTCTTCTATCACACTTTCTATCTCCAAGTTTGTTTTTTTTAACCATCCCTGTGTCCATGTATTCTTCTGGTCGTCCCTTATGTTATATTCTACAGCCAAAGGGACGAGCTGTGAGTCGGCTGCTGGAGAGCTTTGCTGCTGATGAGGGCTTTCAGATGGATGGCAGCAGCTTCTCAGAAGAAGAGGAGGACAGCAGTCACTCATACAACAACAAAACCCCTGAGTGTAAGAAATAACACTAGGCATCTCGCGTTTCAAGCGGCAGAAAGTTCCAGCGATGTTGAAATAGTAATTGTTATGTTTTCCTCGTTCAGTTCCTAACTGCGTCCTGACCAAAGAACTGCTAACTGATGGACTGAAGGTGCTGATCTCTAAGGAGGATGAGCTTTTATACGCTGCCAGGGTCCACACACTGGAGCTCCCAGACATGTAAGCAGCCTGGATATTTTGTATTATAGTAAGAGAATACATTTTGTTCTCTACAAATGCCAAAATATAAATACCTTCATCAGGTTACTGAATTTATTAAAGATGCCATTAAGGTTGAACTTTAGCTTTAATTAACAGACTTCTCTTTTTGTCAGTGTTCAGCTGTCAGAAAACCTTGCGCAAAGTGGCATTTCTATGTTTAAAGCGGAGAGACGGCTAGAAATCAATAAATTGCCCTCGAGGCTAACACATCTTTTCACACATCCACCCATCATAAGAGAAAACATGCAAACAAGATTTATCAGGTTAGGCGTTTTGATGATCACAAAAAGTGGAATTTTGCATCAGAGGACTATAACTTATCACCAGAATCCACATTTCTTGCCTCTTTTTATCTTTCTCTTTTATCTCCCTTCATGCCTTTCTCCCTTACATTACAAACCCCACATCATCCCATGCCTAGCTCAATATCAATACAGCTCCTCTGGCTCAGGCAGCAAAAAGATGTATAACAACAGCGGAGTGGGAGTAACATATGACATGGGAGCTAGGCAAGCATAATACAAGCGTCTGAAAATAGCCTCATCTTCCTCTCTCTGCTGTGCTTTTTCTCTAGCTTTAGCATTGTTATCGACGGTGAAAGAGGAAACCGCCCAAGAATCTATTCATTGGAGCAACTGCTACAGGAAGCTGTAAGTTCATCCCGCTGGACCAAAACAATCTTTGTTACAAGAAAAAACATCACTTGTTTGGTCTTCTGGGTCACTCAACACTTCCATTTCTCTTAAACATCCTTTTTGCCCTCTTTGAATCTCTCCACTGCCTTTCAACCTTCTCCCAGTCCCTTTTGCTTTCACTCTTTCAACCTCGACTGTCTCTCAGGGTCATTGACAACCATCTAAACCTCTAAAATTAATATGAATGTATGGAAGGAAGAATCTTCGGCTTTATACGTGTGAGTGTCTGTGGATGTCTGTTTAAAAAGCCAGCTGTGTGTGTGGGTGGGATAATCCCACAAACACCTGGATCCATTCACGTTTTGGAGTTTAAATTGGAGATGACATGGACTTTACATCCTTACTGCTGCCAAAGTAATGGAGTTATTTAAAGGCTCAGACTGACATAGACACAACAGCGTAAGGAGAGAAGCTAGCTAATGATGACCTGGAACGATCCAAAAGTTCAGGGTTATTATAAGACATATTTCTATTTCACAATAAAACTGTTCAGCCCTCTGGCGTTTTTAGTTGCACCTGGGGTGGTTGACATTTGTTGTTTTTTTTGCCTAGACCACAAGATTTGTAATTTTCACTCAGTTTCATGTTGAGATACAATTACAGTTTACCTAAGTCATCCATGTAATGAGACATAATTATACATTGTAGAAACCACAGCACATTCCTGGCTGGTATTCATTTGTATTTAGGTAACATGTGCTTCCTGGTGTGCTTTGCATCCAGTTTTAGTGTTGACTGCAGCAGGTGACCTTTGTTCCATTTATTTTATTTTCTCTCTATGAACAAATAACAGCTGGGTCACCTAAAGCAAAGTCGTCAAACCCACATCTTTTCCAACTGTGGAAATCAGTCTTCACTATTGCCAAGCAGGGCACAGGACGTTGTGTTTGCACACAATGGAGTCTAGAGATGATGACCCTGGAAGAGTAGAGCAGAGTTTAACTGGCATGACTGTGCCTCAGATTAATGGCTTTTGCTGTCATTCTAATACGGGAAAGGAGAAGCTGCCAAGAGGAAATGATAACTGTGCCGGAACCACATCTAAAATAGTTCTGTGATCATATTTCATCTAAAGTTACAAATGATAAAGTAGTTACATATAAAGCTCTACACAAATTTTAGATGGGATGTAAAGTAATTGAATTCCCTGTTGATTATACTTAAGTGCAGCATGTATGGAAGTGAGCTATTAGATTCTTTAAAAAAAACCTAGCTGGTAAACATTTTTACTTCAAGTCATAAGAAATGACTAGCCATAACCTTCATGTTTTCAATTACTGCAGGATAAGATATTCAGTAAATATTGTGAGGAAATTTCAGACCCTAGATTTGCTTCACCTCTTGGAAAACGTGTTAAAAGTTAACTGAGATTAATACATCACAGATACACGATTCAATTGCACCAATTCATAGTAACTTTTTAAGGTATAACTAAGAACAAGAAAATAGTCCCGTGTATAAATCGTTTATACGCTGTTGTCTAGTGGAAGATATTTCCCCTCACACATACATTAGTCCATTTACTATCTGACGGACGGTCTCCTTCCATGTTATGAGCTCACCCATATTGATCAATGTTAGCTTTCCCACACAGTGTCTAACAGTAACCATTTTCTAATTTTCCTGGTAGTTGTACACCAAGCACTTCTGGCAACTTTAGCCTTATCTAAACACTCATCAGATAACAGCTGGTTCTAATTATGCCATACTTCCACTTTCTTGTCTTTACATTAGTCCAAAAGCCATTTATTTGACTCTGACACCAATACCCCGATTTTCACCGTGCTCCTGCTTCCTTCTCAATGCACACACACGCACACACACACACAGCCACATCCACACCTCATCAGTCAAAGGGTCCCTCGCCATGGCAACAGTAAATGAAAGCAACCTGAAAGAGCCCCCAGTGAGTGGCGGATGCTGGGGCTGCCTGCATTGTTGGAGGGAGGATCTGGCAACCTGCAATCACAAGCCCTCTATTCAGGCCCTCTTTAGTATTACTCAGCAAGTCAGGATTTACTGCATCATGGCTTCCGTTCTTTTCAGCCCTGACTGGCACATTGGCATGAGATAAGTGCCGCTTGGAAACGTGGCACAGTGGCTGCCCATGCACAATGCTCCATGGCTCTCACACTGTTTGCATGTGCGTGCGTGAGTGTGTATATACATGTATGTCTGTGTGTGTGCAGGCCGTAATGAATCTTAATTATGTTTTGGTCTGGCTTACAGGTCCTGGATATACGTCCGGAGTCGGAGACTATGCTTAGTGAAGGAACCCGGGTGTGTGCTTACTGGAGTGAACGCTCACGCTGCTTATACCCAGGATATGTTCGGAGAGGTGAGACATCAGCTTCTTCTTCTTCTTTTTTCCTGTGTATCATCTGCGTTTTCAACTTTATATTTAATAGCTTTTTACCAATTTTCTTGAACACTTGAGGAAGTGCATTATTGTCTCTTGCAGGTGGTTCATCTGATGAAGGGAAGCAAGGAGGAGTAATGGTAGAGTTTGATGATGGAGACAGAGGGAAGATTTCTCTCCCTAACATCCGCCTCCTGCCTCCAGGATACCAGATTCACTGTGGGTGTCTCCTCCCCCCTCTTAATACTGCAGTGTATTGTCTCCCTGTAAGTGAATGCTAATGATCTTCTACCCCTTGTCCTTTAGGTGGGGAGTCATCTCCTGCCCTGCTGGCACCCAGCGGGACAACAGCCAAGAGAAGTTCTAGTCTGGAGCAGGCCCCCATTAGTGACAGACCATCTGACAGACTCAACACTATCAATACTGTAATCAACAGCCAAACTCTAACCGTTCACAAAAGAAGACCAGGTAAGAATTATCCTGGAAACTTGTTCCAACAAATCATTTGAGCAATAACGTTTCCATTGAGAGAAATATTTTAAAATGTTTTATAGCTGCCTATTGCTTCAAATGAGCATATTTCATATGTCTGATGTGTAATTTCCTACAAAAATCCTTTGATTTAACCTGATATTTAACAGTCTTTGAAACCCATGGGTTCTTGACTAGAATTCAAAAGACATTTCTGTGTACCCTGCTCAGCTCTGGAATCCAACAAAATTGCCCTGAAAGAGAGACTTAAAGTTTACAATGTTCAGTTTTTGTCCACACTTTATTGTTCATGCGGAGCAGCAGGAGTTTTACAACAAGGCTAATTGTGGGGTTATTGTATTGGGCAGTTGTACCAAATGAGCTGGTCTGTCTACATTATGTACAAATAAGACACAGTTATGCTTCGTAATTTGCTGTGTATTTCTAAAACATGACTTTTCATCATTCTAGGGAGACCAAAGGGTTCTGGGAAAAAACAGAAGCAGCAGCAGCAAGCTGAGAATGCCAGTAAAAATCCTTCACCTTTCCTCGGTTGGCCTTCATTAGCCAACACTAGGAAGAGGACATCTGACAACCTGTTTCAGCTCAATGGGGCTCCCAGGAAGGCCTTGAGAGGGAAGGAGGATGACTTGTTCCCGTTACCTCAGACCCAGCCTCTGGCATCCAGCCCAGCCAAAGGCCTTTTCAGCAGCAGTTCCTTTGAGGTGGACTCCTTCAGCAGTATTGCAAATGGCTACTCCTCTTTCTGTACTCAGTCTACAGGACAGAGTCCAGGTTTATCTATGGGCCCCAGAAGTGGGCTGTATGGCCAGAGGCGCCGGCAAGATGAGCTTGTAATGCAAAAGGGCAGGAAGTCTGGACAAGAGTTCCTGGTCAAGTTAGATCATGAAGGAGTAACCTCGCCGAAGACAAAGAATAGCAAGGCTCTGCTGTTGCGAGGTGGATCTTCCGGTATGAGTGGTATGCCTAGGACAGAGGCTTATTCGCACCCTGTCCTTCTGGTTAAAGACAACAAAAAGGGTGGTGCCTCCAGGGTGGAACTTCTTGTTAAAGGAACGCCTCAAAGAAAACCCTCCCAATCTCTGCGTCTGGGTGAATTTGGCAACTTGGGCTTCAGCTACCACAGAGAATGTCACAGCTCCTACTCTGATCTGGATGATGAAGAGGAAGAGAGGAGGAGGGCTGCATTGGTTGCAGCATCAGGAGGACTAAGGACGGCTGGCCGCTTCCTGTCTCGTCTCTCTGTCTCCTCCTCCTCTTCTGGTTCTTCGAGCTCCTCCTCTTCAGGCTCTCTTTCCAGCTCCAGTCTGTGTTCCTCTGACAATGATTCCTCCTACAGCTCAGAGGATGAGGACAGTTCCACGCTGATGCTTCAGAGTTGTCTGTCTTCCCACCGTGGGCTCCTGCAACCCTCAGAACCATCCACTTCCTCAAGGTCACACCAGCACTCCTTTGTGGCCAAAGCTGTGGCTGTTTCCAATGCCAAAGGAGCCCCCCTTGACCAGGTCTCTAACACCAAGTCCCTGAAGAGAAAAGAATGCACCAGCACCACCTCTAAACCATCTAAGGATTTCGTAAAGAAACCTAGGATGCTTCCAGAAGACATCTCATTTATTCCCAGACCCAAGATGTCAGCATTCCTTGCAGGACGACAAATGTGGAGGTGGTCAGGAAACCCTACACAGGTGAGAATAGTAATAATTTTTTAAATGCATACTATATATGCAGCAAAGATTTGTCCTTCTTCTAATGCTTTGTGTTTTGGTTTTCCACAGCGGCGAGGTCTAAAGGGCAAGGCCAGGAAGCTTTTCTATAAAGCCATCGTGCGAGGCAGAGACACAGTGAGAGTGGGAGATTGTGCTGTGTTCCTCTCAGCTGGACGCCCTAACCTGCCATACGTAGGTCGAATTGAGAACTTCTGGGAATCCTGGACCTCCAACATGGTGGTCAAAGTCAAGTGGTTCTACCACCCCGAAGAGACCAAGTTAGGCAAGAGGCATAGAGATGGCAAGGTAAGCCATGGTAGAGGTTACAATTTTATGGAAACTGTAGGTCTTTAGCATATGGAGCTTTCAAACAACATTATTTCTTTGTTGTTTCATATATACAACAATGCAACTGATCCCATCTTTTCCCTATCCAGCATGCCCTGTACCAGTCGTGCCATGAGGATGAGAATGACGTCCAGACAATCTCTCATAAGTGCCAGGTAGTGAGCAGGGAGGAGTATGAGTGTCTGACTCGCAATCAGAAGCCGAACAGTACCTCCCCAGATCTCTACTACCTGGCTGGGACATATGATCCCACCACTGGTCAGCTGGTCACTGCTGAAGGCGTTTCCATCCTGTGCTGAACCTCCATGAGGACACTACTGAAGGACTCCTTTGGGGGAAGGATAAGTCCATGACTTTACCTACAAGATCCTCCAGCCTGGGAAGACAACAAGTGTTCCTTGGGTATGCCTCAAAGACCCATGGACTAAATGTCAGCACCAAAGCAGGGCTGTCTGAGGTTACACACTGGAGTCTATTGGCATCTAACCTTCGTGGAAGTGAAGGGGATGTCCATAACTGGTTGATCCTTTCAAAAAGAATAGTAGTATGTCTGGGTCTTCCTGGGCAAATTCAATAAATGCCGTTTCAGCCGTCTAACTAATCTCTTTTTAATGGATCCATGTGATTGACAGCTTCATAAAACTGGTTTTAAGACTCATGCTTCCAGCTCCTATCATATGTCACCAAAGGAGAGCTGAGAGTGCATTTGACTGTGCAAAGTACCATGAGGCTGAAGAGTCTCTGTGGACCAATTCTTTAAAAGGTAGCCTTACCTAAGGGAATGGAAACGAAAGTGAGGCACGGGGCCTTCCCTAGACCTCTTCATTCCAGGGAAGTTAAAAACATGTAAAGGATGTAAAGTTGATGTCTGTAAATATTTTGAATTTTTCCCAATCAAGCCATACACTTCAGTACCTCTCGCCTGTCTTGTTCAGGTGTACATTGTACAGTTCAATTATTGTATTGTTGTTTGTTGTCTATATGTACATAAAAGCTATTTTATATAGGAGTTTATTGTATATATGAGATGTATCTTTCCATGTTTGCGACTGATTTATTTTTATATGGGTGTAGAATACATTACGTTGTTTTTCCTTTGCTTTGGGAAGTCAAGATTGGAGATGTTAGTGTTGCACTGCATATGCCCTGCTGAGACAGACAGAGACAGACAGAGCACAAACAAAGACAGAAGGATTTAGTCTATAACAGGACAAGACTCACTTTCTGAGAGAGAGGGGTCATCCTGTTTTAAAAAATAGGTCAAGTGGCTTTTTGTAAAAGTGTTCTGTTACTTTGCATTTTTGTTTTCCTATTTTTAAAAAACACCTTTTTATTTATGTACCTCTCAGTTGGTCATCATCACAAGGCAGATCCCACTGGACTGCAATCACGGGTCAAAAATGATTTAAGATTAATGATATGAGTATACCATTTTGACACAATATTTGTGTGTGATGAGTGTCCTGGCATCACTATAATCATGTCCACACAAATCAATTTAGAACAAGACTGGGTCTCTTAATGAAAATGTGTTAAATGTGCATTGCACTCATGTATGCATAGTTCAGCACAGTATGACCTATCGAATACCAAAGTGTCTTTAATATCTTTATTTCCTTTATTTAAATTTAACATTATGTCAAGCACCTGTACTGAACTCAAATCAGAAATCACTGGTAACTTATAGAATACTTGTCCTCCACTATGTGCATATATATTGGCTTTGCATTGTGACAATGGTTTCTTGCACATGTACCTGCAGTTTTGTTTAGTGCAAACATATGCAGCAAAAGGCCACCTGGAGTGTGACTATGAAGGTCAAGGTACTGACAAAGTAAGATGTTGAGTACTGACAATTTGTTGGAATTAGTCTATTTTAGTTTCATCAGCCATCTGTGTCTATTTTGTACAGAACACGCACATACTCAATGCTAACTGTGAAGGACAATCAGATTCACAAAGCAATGGACATAGAGTAGGTTCACTCAATCTGAAAATTACTTAAGTTTATTTAATTTGTGCCAAGTACATTTTGTCTAATTTTGTCTTGTTCGATATGCAATCCTGAGTATTCTTTGTTCACAAAGTTTTATTTTGTTCGCCAACATTTTATTTATTGTCAATGTTGCTGTTTGTTCATGCCAAGAGCGCTTTATGAGAATGTGACATTGTTTTTCTTGGTGTGATGTCGCATTTGCATTTCTTAAATAAAACTGGTCTTGTAGAGGCCATCTAGTGAAAAGAAATAAAGCAACACTGGATTCTTCTCATCCACAAACCCCTCTGTGAATTAATTCTGTTATTCTGGCTTTGTCCCCTTCATCTTACTGCACCTGCCATTTCCCATCAACACATTTATGTTAAACCCAGCATTTTTGCACCTACTGCTATTTCCAAAACTCAGTTTTATCCAATTGTAAAAACAATTATGTCGCTCAGCTTTAAGTACAGAAATAGCAACATCCTCAGCATTAAAAAAATGTTACCACACTCACCAATTGGAGTGTGTGTGTGTCTGTAAGTGTGTGATTTGAATGTGCTGAAGTAAACCTTAGAAAGCCACTCCTTACTGTAGGTGACGAAAACAAACAGGGTGAGACATTTCAGATGCTTGGATTGCTTGGATAAACTGAATACAGCTTTGTAATGTGACTGAGATATTGCCTTTTATAAGAAAAAATAAATTGACGACAGGCAGATACACAACAGATACACAACTGACACCAAAGAGACAATGTTTTAGGAACAGACTAGTCCATGTGCATTGGTACACTTTTCCACAAACATTTAAGGTAGATTTGTTGAGAAAAATATAAACATTAAAAAAAAAGAATAGGGCAAAGGTTCACCTATTAAGAGGTAGAGCACTTCATGTATGTCATTAGCTGATCAGTATCATTCAGCTACAACAATCACCAGAACAAGTCAATAAGGAGTCTCCATGACAAACTTGCATCCATTCTTTTGATCATTTGTGCTGCCTTTGCTGGTTTATTCCTACCAATATCAAAAGGCTGATTTCTCCCTCAACCATCCCCCAGTCTTCACCTGTTCTACTTTCTTATTTACTAGACACGGTGGTGGCAGCTCTTACCTTGTTGTGCATTATGTTTACCACATATCTCATTTATGTGTGTGTGCTGGGCTGTTATTTATAACCCTTGGAGATTTTTAATGTGCTCCCCTTAGACTTTTGAGGCTACTTGGATTCATTTGTAAAGCACCATCAAGCACAAGGCCCCCTTTTCTGCCAAATTCTTTTATTTGTTGCGATAAATCCTTTGATGTAAGTGTCTCTGGCTGAACTAAGTTTATGTGAGCTTTGAGTTCCTTAGTAAATAGAGACAGATCTGTCACAGCATCAAGTAAAGCCTACTGGGTTTAGCTGCCAAGCTCTGTAAATATGATGTTGACTGATTCGGAGATAGATGTGAATTTTTGTGATTCATGCTAAAGTATAGTTGCCTATTTTTGAATTTTGAATTGGTACTTTGTTGGTGTATCTGTGGGGTGGTAGAAATCGAGGAAACAAGCTCAACAGCCAACTAAAACTGCAATTTTATCCCGATCCCCTTGAACAAGTCGGCATTCAGTGTGTTAATGTTTTCAAGATTTGTAAATGTGTAATTTCTGTATGTGCTGCAATTTTTACAAATACATCTGTGGTACAGGATCCAGATTTTTATAAATGAATAAATGCCACAACAAAACATGTAATATTTTATTCAAATTGAATGTTTGTTTCTGATCAAAATAAAGGGATTTATGTATTTCAGATCTCTTAAATGGAGGATAGATGTAAAGGAGGGCGCTCTCTAGTGGAACACAAACTGCACTACATCACACAAAACAAGCTCGCAGACTGAAAATCTTTACCCTATGTTTTAATCAAAGTCACTGTGTAGTATTATGAATTTGTAGTGTACAATAGTTCACAAAATGCCAGCAGTAATATGAACCCTTCTCCATTCAGTGCTTACAGCAGCAGATATGTTCCTTTATCCCACCACGCAATCCATAACCTACAGCATCTGACCATTTGCATACATGCTCATCAGCTTTGACAAAGTCAACCTCTGTAACCTGAATCAGTAGAATAACCCCTGGCTAGGCCTGAAGGAGACACAATATGGGTCAGTGACCTTTCTCTGCAGGCCCAGGGGTCTTTTTGTCCTGCATGGAGCCTGAGCGCCGCCACCCCTCCCCCTAATGCCCAGACAGGGGCTAATGGGCACATCAGTCATCTCTAACAGCGGCCCAGTGAACACAAACAGCTCTGTTTACCACCGCAACCTTTACTGTTGACTATGGCCACTGCCCCGTGTCTGAGCCATGGCCCTTCCTGCATCAGCAGCATGGGGGTAGGACAGACTCTCACCACTGGAGCTGAAGGATGGGGTTAAGAGTGGGCGTGTGGGGGTATTACGGTTATTATCGTGTTTTGAGAGGGTTTTGCTTCATTACTCCTTGGTACTTAGACGCAATCTAGATAAGATTCATCAGGGATCTAATAAAGACAATTTAGGTTGTACATAAGATATTTTTTGACAAACTCTCTCATTCTGAATTAACAAACAAACACGCTATATCTGTGGGAAAAAAATAAAGCCACTAAAACAGGTCAATGCACCAATGATGCCTTTCCTCATTTTAAAGTCTATAACTTAGATTCTGTTTCCTCTCACTCGACAGACTGGTCTGGCTGCCTTACATTTCAGTGCCTGTCTGGTTCAGCTCGCTCAGCATTGACTGTGTTGCTCAGTGTCAACAGGAGGAATGCTTTCCTGCACAAATATCTACACCTCATAAATGTCTCGCCCTCTGCTTGACCCTGTCTGGCCTCTGGCTGTGAGGGGGTTGAACAGGGGACAGACAGCCCTGTCTATGTGTGTGTGTGTGTGTGTGTGTGTGTAGCAGTAAGGTTGAGGTGAGGTCTTGGGTCTTAACAAGGTGCTGGGAGAAGAGAGCAGGACAAACAGATCACTCAGATGCTGACTGCTTCTCCTTAAAGGGAACTAAAGCCCTGATCATTCATTTTTGAGTATATCAATTATGGAGCATTTACTGCAACTGAACAATAACCTCAGCTGTACTTATTTGGATTCATACAAACATTGAAGAGTTGCAGAAGAGAGAAATATAATATTTTTAAATGCAAAAAGGAAAATTACAGGCAATTTCGACAGCCTTTCAGTAGATATGGTGGTAAACAAAATCATTTTGTTCAGTGACAGGCTGAGTACTTAAATAACTGTAAGTGCATGAAACGTGTGTGCATGTTTACGGCGTGCATTATGGAAGGCTTTCAGAGGTGAACTGAATGCTGAACCATCTGCTGTTTCGCAAATACCTACACTTCCTCACAGGGATACACTGGACTGATACATATTTCCGTGTTGCATAGACACATATGCCAACACACAGTCAATTCACTAACTGCGTTGTGTGCTGCTTGCCGTGGCCCAGATCCAGCCATGCCACCCCTAATCCATTTCTCTGTTGCTCATTTTTAGTGGCTTGTAAAGATTCTGTATCAGCTATGCTAAAAGAGCTTTCCACAGTATTACATGGGATTACTGTTGCTCCTCGCTACATATGTTGCTCACAAACTCTGATGTAATATTGCAGCCCTGTTTACAACGCGCTGAAGGAACAAAAAAAAAAAAAACAAAAGCATGACTCATTATCAGGTCCTTCACCTCTTTTTGTTTGTGGGTTAAGATTGTGTCACATCCTCTTTTTTTTAATCCAAAAATCATCCCTGTAACACTTTTTCATCTCTTTCCTTATGTTGTGGTGTGGTGTGTCCACAAATGAATGAACAAGGAATGTTTGTGATCGTTTGTTTAGAGAAAAAGGGGGAGGTTTAATAGCCACCTGGTCTTCAACTACTTCAGATATGTATCTGGTCTTAACTGCTCACCCGTAACGTATTTATCCAGCTTGGCAGCAACCACGGGATACTGCGTAATCAGGGGATGGATGCTGTTTGTAAATGGGTCTGAATCCAAAAGATCACAATTTTCCCAGCCTCAATTTCGTGCACATGTAGCCGTGAAAAAAAAAAGAAAAGAAATAAGTAGTCACTTGTGGCTCCTAGATTGATTGGAAAAACTACATGAATCTGGGTTTGGTCTGACATGCATGGACGTCTTCCCTCTTGTTGTGTTCCAAAACAATACCGTGCCAACATCCACAGTTGTTCTCTCACTGTCCACTGTAGTCCACACACTACTGACCCACCAAAAGCAGGAAAAGTTACAGCCTTAGTCATAAAACGGGTCAAATGCCTTCTTGTACCACCCGATTTATAAGTGCAGGACAGCTGGAAGCGCTCTATATCTCATAAATAATAAAGAAAGACCTTTGGCCCTCTTAGGAAAATCAGCACTGAGCTCAATTAATCAATTACATCTAAAATCAAATACAATGAGGGGGGTATTTTGTTGTTAATTAACCCATAACCTCGTACTGAGATGTCTAATGCGAGAAACTGAGATTAGCAGGTTTGATTCTGGTCTTAACTCTTGTAATTATCCGTCCCAGCAAAATAAAAATATAAATTTCAGATGCTGTATGGGAACCTGAACCTGGAGTAAAGCATCACTGTTTTGTTTTTTCACAATACAACCCGCTTTCTTTCCACACCTCACTGTGTAGTGGTGTTTGTGTATTCCTGTGTCGACAACCCCTCCGTCTAGTTCTCTGGGGTGTTTACCCCCTTTCACGGTAGCAGGGAAGCAGCTCCCGCCATCCCATCTCTGTTTACATTGCTCTTCTCCTCTATTTACTCTGTGCTCCAGCGCCCTGGCGCACCGCGCTCCAAACAGCTGTTCCATTATGGAGAGAGCAGGCGCTTCAACCGCACAGTGCTGCCACACAGCTCTCTCTGACAGCCCACCACCGTCGCTACCATGATGACTGCCTGGCTCCGCTGGCACGCCTGCCATTGTTGCCATAAAGCTCAGTCTCCTTCAATGCCAGAGTGGCTTCTGGGCATAGAGCGAGCCAGGGCAACTGTCAGAGATTGTCTTCAAACCGCAAGACAAATTTGCCAAGTTCAGCTTTTGATTAAGTGTCTCCGTATGGGATGCAGTTTTGTGGTAATTTAAACAAGCAGCAATCATATCCAGATGATCTAGAATAAACTGGCACAAACATTTTTACAATGAAACAGGGCTTTTATAGCATGTCATTACAAAACATACTGCATTTTCATCATTTTGGCACATTATCTGTAAGTACCCAATATATCCTGCTCCTGCATGACATCATCCATAGGGGCATTTATGCCACAGAGCATGATGATCCTTCCTCTGAAACGCTTTGCCTGGCTTGCTGTCAGGTAAAAGAAAGACTATTGTCTAACTGACTGCCTTAGGGTCATGCTATACCATGAATCTCCAGTGAATTATTTTTACCCTTTGCGTGTTCTTTTTCCTGCTGGTGTGCACAGCTGGTGCTGAGTCAGGAGACAGGAAACCAGGGAGAAAGGCCACCAAGCATCCCCAGGCTCCCAATGGACCGCTGCAGGGCCCTGTGGCTACAGGGACAGGAGACACTCCATTTATCATAATACAATAGCTTCTGCTTGGGGCCAGTGTAATATGGGCCTGTCTGGTTCTATATGTTCCTTCATGTCTATACAAGTGCAAATATGTGAAATGGCATCAGTGTGGTGTGTGTGTGTGTGTGTGTGCATGTGAGTCTCTTCCTCTCAGGTTGTGTTTGTGTATGCATATAGCGTGCCATACTGTGCTTCCTCCAAATATCAAATGGTTAATGTCAGGAAGTTGCACATTTAAAAAAAAACGGTTACAAGCTCATCCTTTGACAGTAATTCTGACCTGAGTGATACTGAATGACAACCACCACCCACTGATCCAAGGGCTATAAATCCACCTCCCTCCACTACATTTTTTGGTTTAATTTTTCTGTTTAATTATCAGGTGGTGCAAGAAAAATATTGCTAAAATAATCGCCTTCCAGCTTCCCTGCATCTGCTTTATTCCCTTTTACCTAATTGCATTCATGCAGTGTAAGAAATTAGTTTGAATTGACACTAATATTTGTGCAAAAAGTCACCAAGATGCCAGAATAAAGAATGAACTCATGATCGAGAGAAGAAAAAGAAATTAGAAACGAGAGAGGAAAAACTATACTGGGATACAGGTGGTCAAAAACAACTGATGCACTGTCATACACTGACCGCAAACAGACACATGCATGCAGCAGTTTAAGCTGCCACACACACACACACACAGTACCTCTTTCTCCTATCTGGCCTAGCTCCGTATCCTCACCCACGATGAAAAGGGATATCAGCGTGTATAATGGCACGAGTGGTGAGTGAGCGTATTAAAGAGAGAGACATACAGAAAAAGAGAGAGACGGAGCATGAACTCATGCATGCATGCCTGCGTGTGTGTATAAAAGTGCCAGTCATAGCAGGATATAAAAGAATTCTGCCCAGCTGCCAGGCCCCAAGCACCGGTTGCCAGAGCCCTTAAACACATCCATGTCCTTCACTGGATGGCTCTGCTCCTCTCCTCCTCGAATATATATCTAGCACTTTAAAAATATACAATCTGCTTAGATACTAGGCAGTCATAAGCTCCATGACTGGCACTTGGACATCTTATCAACATGAGTTGAAGCCCCTGGGCAACTAAGCCAGGCTTTGATCAGACATTTTGAAGACATCTCTCATTTTCTTCAAACAAATCCATTGGGGTTGGTGTGCTAAATTTGAAACAAACTCAAAGCACTAAATGTACCTTATGATGCAAGAAACACAGGCAAAGCCATATATGGAATGTTTAATAAAGAGGTGAGAGGCTGAAAAAACAATCTGCACATGCCAGTGACAAAGAGAAATTAGAGAAAATGTCAAAAAAAAAAGGTGAGACAAAAAAAGATAAAGATAAATTCTGTCAGAGAAAGGAGAAGGAAGAGCTCAGCATGCATGGGCCGCACTATGAGATCAACTGACAAACGTCTCTGCAACCTTGGCAGAGGCAAATCAGCATCCATCCCCTGAATGTCCTGTGACAGTTGTTATGTACAGAGACCCAATTTCACCTTATATCTTCTCTTGAGTTGCAGCTCTGCTACCTGTCAGTGGGAGAGAAAGAGAAAGTGAATGAATGAATGAAAGGGATAGAAAAGTCGGGCACGGGGCCTGCTGCTGAGCGGTAGGGGAGAAAGTAAAAGAAAAAGAGAAAGAGAAAGATGTAGACAAGAAAGAAAATGAAACCTAAATGGACCAATTCAGCTGGCGGAGCCACACAGAGAATTCACCTGAGGGCAGTCTCATGCCCTGTTTGTGTCTCCATGGAGACGGGCCTCCTGTGTGTGTGTGCTTCTGTAACAGACTGACAGTAGTCCAGCTAGCTAGTCCTGCTATTGATTTCCCGCACAATTTCCCTGACCAGGTCAGTGGAAAAAAAAAGCTAGCCCATGGTCAAGACCTCTGCTGCAAACCAAACGGGTGTGGATAACTGCAGAGAGCTGCCGCGTGCATTCTCGTCAACGTTCAGATTCATTTCTAGACAGTAGTATTTTTAGTAGCCGCGGTGCATTCTTTTACTCACTTCTAGTGTATAGCTCCCATCAGATCAGATAAAGTATTTTTTCAGCTGCTACCAGGCATTTGCCCGGGAAATCTCCTGCTTTGAATATATTAAGTTTTAAAGACTTCAACCGGCTGGGCTCAAGGCTCGATAACATCTTACAGTCTGGTGCCTTGAGATATAAATACATCCACAGTACAGGGCATATCTGTTTTGTATCCTGCATGGTTTCAAGCCCTGAGGCAAGGCTTCTCTGTCATCTCTCCCCGCTCAGCTCCACTTCTCTTCCTATCCTGACCATAGGAACCAGATCAGAGGCTCAAGATGGCCTTTATCTGGGGTCTATTGGCCAGTGTCAGCTTACAGGCCCCACTCTGTACACATGGCACATTATGGAAGTTTTAATAGGTGATCAGAGCAGCTGTTGCCGGCACAGCGTTGATTTACTGTGGCTAAGAGAGGGCTTAATGACTATAGAGGCAGACAGCTCTTAACCCTTTGATGTGCGTTGGATAATGTAATAGGATCAGGTAGCCCCTTGGGAAAGTTGCATGTAAGCTCATGCACTAGCATAAGCGCACACAAGCACAAACGCTTTTGGAATACAATTACACAGTCTAAAAGCTCCTTAATAAGAGAGTGCCAACCTCTTTCTGTTATACAGTAGAAAAACAACATATGGGTTAGACTTGTGCCACTAGTCATAGCTTGTGATGTGCTTGTAAGGTCCGTGCATGAACATATAAACACACGCACAAACACGCATCCACACATAGGCTAGTTGTGTTGCTTGCTGACAGGTGGTGCATGCTCAAGGAAATACAAGCTTACCCAGCACAAACAGCCCCAGTAGGCTTAGCACTTCAGCAGAGAGCAATTGGAGCACTTATGCAGAAGCTAGCACTATTCAGACCATGCAGCATCCATCTCAAGGGTCAAAGGGCACAAATTCTGTTTGCACCTTAAAGACACCAACATCCTCTCTTTTACAGTATGTCTGACATCACAGCTGGACAAACAACATGGGCACGTCTGACAAAACAGTCATGAGGTGGATTAAATATCCGATGACTTATAGCTTTGTCAAAACAAAACTATGAGTTTACAGCCACGCTAGCAGCTCTGTCAGGCTGTACGTACGCACAGCGGTGTTTTGAGCTAAGCGCCAGCATGCTAACATGATTACAGTGACAATGCTTACATGCAGGCGTAATGTCATGCAGGTATAACTAAGACTTCATCACCACTTAACATCCTAAACAGTTACGTCAGTGACCCACTTTAACTTTAATGTTAATGTTAAGTAAATGTATTTACTATACATTGACCGTAAGCTAGGGGCAGCACAGTGGTGCAGTTAGCAGGTACCTTAAAGACACCAACATCCTGGTGCTGTTGCTGGTTGGATCCATGACTGGGGCCTTTTATGTGTGGAGTTTGTATGTTCTCCTCATGTCTGCATGGATTCTCACCAGCATTCCTCCCACAATCCAAACGCATGTACTTAATAGGTGAATTGGTGACTCTAAATTGTCCGTAGGTGTGATTGTGAATGTGAATGCTTGTTTGTCTCAATGTGCCCTGTGATGAGCTGGTGACCTGTCCAGGGTGTACCCCGCCTCTCGCCCTAAGTCAGCTGGGATAGGCTCCAGCCCCACCGTGACCCTGATGAGAATAAGTGGTTACAGGTAATGGATGGATGGATGATCGTAAGCTAGCAGAACTAAACAGCCTCAGTTGATACCACTGTATCAATGTAAAATAATAGGGCGGGAACAAAGCACAAAACAAAGAACTGAGTGACCTAAGTAATATCAGTAATAACAAGAGAGCTAGAAACACAATCTTGTTTCCCTATAACACACATACATCCACACACTAATACACTAATAAAACAGATATCCGCATATGAAAGCAGAACATGTGGGCAAGAGATTAGTAACTTGGCACTGGAAGCATTGTTATATCGTAGCATATCAACTTGCTAATCGGACTGCAAAGGATATTTTACAGATAACACCAGAAGCCCTGAAACATTGGCCATTTCCCCCAAAGAAGACTTGTCAAGAGAGTCCAAAATCCCTTTACTTCAGTGGTGGCGGGTAGAGACAGTGGTGTAGCACAGAAATTCACGATAGGCACCTCTTGTGTGCGTCTGGCTGTGGCTTTTGTTAAAGAACTGGACAAATTAAAATTTTCACCTGATGACGGCATTACAGGAGAAGTCAGAGGATCACTAAAATGTATTATGGCATGGCAATCCATCTAGTTTCACTAGAAAACCACAGATACCAACCTGTAGGCACTAGTAAGGGCTTGCATGTTCACACACATGGAAGGGAAAGACCACACAAACATTTGTTTGCAGTAATCATTTCTGTAACAACTGAAAATCTCAGCCAACCTACTGTTTTGAACCCTAGCATAAACCTCCAGCCTGGGCCCTATTAACCCATCTAGGAATGATAGCTAAATTGTCCGCTTGCTCTCAGAGGCCAGCCAGGATGTAATCAAAAACAGACGGAATAATCAACAAAAATGCTCTCTATTCCAGTAAGGATGTCTCCCAAAAGCACATGAATTACATTGAAGCAGGCACTGGGACTGTGAATGATGTTGGGGTACCAGCACCAGCCAAGTCACTGTCTCCCAATGCCAAGTGAGAGGATGCCAGGCACTTCCTGCTGTAAACAATCTACCCACAGACGGAGAAAGAGGGGAGGAAACCTCTGAATGAGAAACAACAGGAGACGTAGAGAAAACCCAGTTGCTCAATGAAAATTTCTCCAGTGAACAAATGTGCTCAATTTGTCAAACAAGCTACCGTAGTCTGTTTGAGGGGAATGTGCATGTGTTTGTGTGTGTGTGTGCGCTAGGACAAATGGCATCTCTCTGTGTAGATGAACACATAGCGAGTGCTCAGGGCTTATGGAGACAGACGTTGGATATACAGCTTGGCTGAGTTCGCACTACATAATAAGGGCTCCCTCTCCTTTCTTCATCATTGTCTCTCCTCCCACACATTGTCCCCTCTATTCCAACTGATGGTCCAAACTGCTGTCTTCTAGCCAGTTTCATTAGCTAACAGCGCCAATATCGACCTCGCATGTTGTGATGAGTAGCAATCATAGCACTGACTTTGATTCCCATTTGTCATTTTCTGACATGACGAACAGAAAATTCTGTTTTTTAGTTTTTAAAATACGGTTTTGCACTCTTGTTTTGCACACCTGGCTACTATGCTAACAATCCCGCTAACAGATTTTGATTGTACACTAAACAAACACGCTCCTCTGGCCCTCTTAAAGGAACCTGGGACCAACCCAGAGCTTTCAAATCAGCACGGGAGGGGTGCAGTGTATAGACTGTATCACCGGCGCACAGTATTTATGCACTCGTGTGTAAATCACTCTCTTTTACAGTCTCTGCGTGTGGGAATGCAGTAAAAAAGTGAGGGAGGAGAAATGCAGTGCGACGTATGTCTGGCCCTTTCAGAGTGGCAGAGCTTGTATATAAACCTCTGAGTGAGCAGACCAACATGTGGAGACGCTGAAACACATGTGTTTGCACATAAATTACCACGTATGCATGCACATGCACGCACAGGCAGAAACAAAACACACACACACACACACACAAAAGGACAGTGAGCATTAGCTACGCATGCAAGCTCACATTCACCTAGACATTAGCTCACACACACGAGCACATTTTTACAGACAGACGCACATACCTGTCATTGTAATTCACATGATCATTCTCTTTATATGAAAGAGACAGGGAATTGTCAGGATGGCAGAAGCTGAGGCCTCATATTAGCCTCGCTGTCAGAGCCAGTGAGCAAAGGATGACATTAACATGAGCACTCCTGTCCCTTAAAGCTCACCCCGTCTGCATCAAAACAAGAGCCCAGTCTGAGCGCGGATGTGTCCACCAGCCTGCAGTTTAATCAATGAGAAACTGCTTTTATTGCTTACCTATTTACAGGCTGCTTTCCTTGAGAGTTGAAGTATCTTTGTCAATAATGTATTGCACTGACAGCGATGTAACCTCCAATGAAGTTATACTACCTTCTCTCTCTGCATGACCAGTTCTCTGTCTTCACTGCATGGAAAATGAGCAGGAGAGGGGGGGCGGTTGGTTTAACAAGTTTGGCTCACTCTAAAAACAAATGACAGCCTACAAAACAAATGTGGCATTACAACTGCGTATTAAAAGGCTTGACATTTACCAAGGCTCATTTATATGGCTGCCCATACTTAGCTCATTGGCAGCCACCATTACACTGGGTAGAGCAGGAGTGAGAAGGCCGGGGCTGGGATGGGTTGGGGCTGGGCAAACACAGTGGGGTGAGCCGTTAACGGCCTGTGGGAGGATCATCCTGTAGATGAATGAACACCTGGATTAATGGGGTCAGTGAGCACCAAGCTGCTGAGAAAGGAGAATCCCAGCCAAGGCAGCCATTTTACATTTTACTTTTACTGCACGTCTCACGGACTGTTTTCCTCTGCTGGTTTTAGAGGGGGCAGCAGGAGGGTCCCACGGGGGCACAAGAGAGCAAAGAAAGGACATTTGTTGGACCTGTGTACTGTATATAGGACATGAGCAGTGGGGGTGCTAGTTATACAGTTATAATTTTATGAGCTATTTCAAGGACGCGACACCATGAGAGAAACTGTAAAAGGTTTATGCTGATGAACAATGTTTTAATGTTAAAGGAAATGTTAACGTATTCGGCAGGAACTGAGCTCGCCTAAATGCGTAACTGTTTTTTGATTGTAATTCATTGTAAAGAGTTGTACCGTCTTCACATCCATACATTTTTTTTGGGGGGGTAACTACAGTGCCATTTTCTGATTACTTAAAACATTTGCATCCGTTGTCGGTTGGGCTTAATCTACTATTGACAACCTTGACTCTTCCCTGAAAGTACTTTACAATGCACGCTAACAAATGGGGAGGGTGCTGGCCCTTTAAATGGAGCTCTGAGTGCTTGGCAGGCTAATAGATGCAGTCTAAAGGTGCTAGCGGATGGCAACCTGAAAAATGGTCTTATCTGAAAAGGTCCAGGACAGTTATAAATGAAATAATCGCGCTCTGCACATTAATCCATGTTCATGCCCTAGGGGGAGACCTCAGCTCACCATTTGATCTGTGTGTGAGTGCATGTATACTGTATGCGCACGTGCGTGTACGTGCGTGTCTCTGTGTATTTGCAAGTAACCAATCCCTTTCACTCATTTCCCCCATCCCCCCCACGTCAATCATCTTCTTTTAGAGCTAACAGCAAAGGTTTTATTATTCTTTCTGACTTGCTTTTTAACCAAGAACTCCAGCAGGAGATATGGCACAGGGAAACAGAGGGAGGAATGGGGAATAGCGGAAAAAGGGAGAAAAAAGATACAAAGACAGAAAGACAACCAAGACAGGCAGAGAGGGAATTAAACACATTTAAGTCACAATATCCAATTTGGCATGGCTGCTGGACCACCACAGTTTAAATGACGTACAGTTATTGCTCATAGGGTTCCTGGAGTGCCACGCAACCCAGACTTGCAAGGGAGTCGGGGCATCTCAAGGACAGAAGAAAGACTGTGTCCTCATTTGTTTAATATTATTTCCACCATCAGAGACTTGGGGCCTATCAGTACATCCTCTCAACACTTTTGTTTTGTCTTTGCAAGACAAAGCAGGAATGGGCAGCTGATTAAAGAGCTTAAAAGCAGTTCATTGCTTCACACCTGTAACATATAAATATGTTTATATTTTTGTTTTCATTCATGTAACACTTTCCATCCGTATCATTCTATTTGTGACAGCTGTCACAAATGTGTTTTACAGTGCCACAAGGCTATTTTCTATGATTTTTTTTCTACCATTTCGCACACTTTTATCTCAAATATTGACAATATGACGCAAACAGTAATGTGTAAAAAGTTGCAATACTATTCATATTTTTCACAGTTCTAATAGTCTATCATTTCTTAATAAACAGAACTGCTCAGGTGACTTTACCGTGTAAAACTACATGAATTGGTTGACTGAGACCAGGAGTCCAGGAATAGAAGAAGAATTTCTTCTTCTATTCCTGGATTCCTGTTTTGTTTATTAAGAAATGATAGACTATTAGAGCTGTGAAAAATATGAATAGTATTCTCCCCTATACAGCTCCAGAAATCAATTTGCTGCACAGTGTGATAAATTTATTCATCTTTTGCTTTGTGTTCAACCAGCCAAGCAACTCCTTTCTATTAGAAAGACTGAGAAAATGAGTGACACGCTTCTCATGAAATATTTCTCATTTCACAACATAACCCAGCGAACACAGGAATCCAAACCTGACAAAACAAAGCTACAATTTATAGTCAGCATTGCCATCTACTGGACATGAATCAATGGTACCAACCTAGAAGCACTGGTGTGCATATGCGCAGAATAGCAAAGTTAATTGAGCGCTGGGCCGTGTCCCAAAATAAATAATTTGGTGTTACATTTGGCATCCAAAAGCAAATATCATTCACATAGGGACTTATAATGTGTCGGTACTACTTAATTACAGTATTGATTGTGATCTCACTAGAGCCTTGTGTTTTTCAATCTTCTCTGTTAAACAAAATTCTCATTGTAATTAAGAGTTGCTCTGTCAAATTAGCACTGCACTCACATGAAGGTAGGGTAATCAATACAATACATATGTTTCAAAGTTACACAATTATCAATACCTTGATGCTCATATTGGAATGAACAAAGTTTTATGTATAGGTACATAAATTGGTAAATTTACGATCCGCACAACCAAACTACTCTTCTTTCACTTAGACCTCTACAGTATAGTAATACTTCATCTACGTGTAACGGTAAACCACTATTGTGCAGTGGTACAAGGCAATGCTGCCACCCAGTGAGCACAGAGTGAAAACACATGAAAGATAATGTATACTGAAGGTTTTTGTTTGGCTTTTTTTTAAAATCATACAATTCAACACAAATATGAGCAGACCAAGGAATGTTTCATAAAGTTTGAAGAATTAGATCCTGATCACAGACAATTCTTGGCGCAGACCAACATTACTGTTTGATAACTTCTGTTAGTCAGATTTTTGTTAGAACAGTTATTTTAAAGTGACAATCGAGAGTCAACTGAATTTTACCTAAAGAGTTGAATAAGAGTCCCAGAAAAAAATGATTTTAAGTGCAGTAAGAGGGCCCTTTAGTCAGCTTTATAATGCAATGAAGTGTACCTATGCAGTAATGGGAAGTGTAACTATAAAGTATATCTGTGATAATCATTTCTATGCATCCATCTACAACTTCTGTGTCAGAGTGCCAACACCCAACAATGCTTCCACTGAAAGGTTGTTGAAAGGTCCAACAACATCAGAAACCTCTCCTTTCACACCTTTTCAACATCAAAATTGGGGGGTTACTTACATCCGACATTTTTTGTAACTTTCCTAAACAGAAAATCCTGAATCAATACCTGAAGCCATTCGACCATCTGACAAACAGTCCTGATGACGCACACTGACAGCTTAAAACACCTAGACTGGCTGTCAACAGAAGGAACAGATGTATTCAAGGCTCCTTCCAAATATCAGAGCTCCACACCCTGTATGAGGGTGAAATCTAACCCAAAAAAGGATACTGCACTTTAGCTACTATACACACAACAATGTCCTACATATGGTTGTGCTCCACAAACAGCTTCTTTTTAGCTTTGGGCTAATACCAACCTTTGTCCTTAGCTTACCATTAGAGCGTTAACCCCCTATGGTGGTCTGGGATCACTATGCTAATCACTCTTAACTGTCAAGGGTAATAGATGGAAGAACTTGCCTTTAAAGATCATCAAGTAGGAAATAATACCCTGAGGATTTTACTTCGTGCTATAGTTCGACTCACACACTTTTGTGGATTTTGGTATTTACAATATGTTCTTCTTGCCAATACCTTCAATATCCCCAGGAAACTTAGTGAACAAGGGCGGTAATGCTCTTACAAAGGTTGATCCTAGCATGCACTGTGACAAAGGTCATGTGACATGGAGTCACGTCATCTATTTACAATTGGTTGACAGAACAATAAAGGTGTGTCTGGAAGGATTAGAGAGAATAAGGTTAAAATCAACAAAGGTGAAAGTGAAGGAAAGGCAAATGAACAATGCTTGCACATTCAAATGTGTGACATTCAAATTCCCTTTTGCCTAAGCTCACAGAGGTCACAAATTTAAATGTGTCTTGAGACTTGAAGCACACAGAATGCTGCCATACCTCTGCTGCCTCTGGACCTACATGGCAGACTGGGGTAATGACTTTCAGAAAGAAACCTTTATACTACTTTGGGACTAAAGACTATGCTTCTAAATCAGCTAACCATATACATTAATCCTGGTCCAATGCAATGTGAAAGGGGCTCTTCGTGAGTGCAATTTTAATCTTTAGATCAAGCAGAATGGTTATTCATGGACAGGAAATCTTATTCAAAATCTGTTTATATTTACACAAACTGAACCATGAAAAACTCAACTAATCTTAGACAAAATCTGATTCGAAAAGGAAGTCAAAAGAGAAGGAGAAGCAGTGGGGAGCAAACCAAAAGCACCTTTACTCTCTGGACAGTTTCCAATTAGGCTGTGGCTCACCAGGAGATCAAAGCTGGGATAATCCAAGGTGCTGCACGGTGTGGCTACTAGTATATGGACCTAAATATGAGCCTAACAACCAAAAGGGACTCAGGTTGACAAATGAGTGTGTCAGTGTGAGTTACAGGGAAGGAAGACAAGGCTGTTAGAAGAAAAGAAAGAGATAAGAGCAAAGGGAAGATATGGAAGCGATAGAGGATGAATCTGCACTGAGTGTGCTCCTAGTGAAGGAGAGGGAGGAGGGGAGGTTTGTGGTTGGTGCGCTGTTAAGTGACGTCAGCGGCTTGTTGGATTGAGGTGCTGTGTCCTGCTGATTTTAATCCTAACTCATTAAGGAACAGAGAGCAAGTGCCTGTGCTAACCCTCTGGGGAAAGAGAGAAAGTGACAGGAGGAGGAAGGAAAACTACACAATCTATCAAGGGAGATCAGTGGAGCTAATTTACGGCTTGAGAGAAAGAAGAGGGGAGAAATCAAGCATTTTATTTTTGCTTTTCAGTCTCATGCCTGCTTTCCCTCATTACCCTTTCCCTTGTTTGTCCTAAACCTCTTTACTTGCAATCTTTACGTGTTGCCTGTTCAAGCATGCCCCCAAACGGAATTAGTAGGGCCCTGAAGCTGCAGTTTGGCCTCATCAACTATGAGAACCGCTACCTGACGGCTGAGGCATTCGGTTTCAAGGTGAACGCTTCAGGCACCAGCATGAAGAAGAAACAAATCTGGACCTTAGAGCATGACGAGCAAGATGGCCAGGTAGTGTTCCTTCGTAGCCACCTGGGACGCTACCTGGCCTCCGACAAAGATGGGAAGATTACATGTGGGGCAGAGAAGCCTGACCCTGAATGCCGTTTCCTTATTGTGCCGCAATCTGATGGTCGCTGGGCACTGCAATCAGAGCCTTACCTGCGTTACTTTGGAGGCTCGGCTGACTACCTGTCCTGTTTTGCCCAAGCCATTGGGGAACAAGAACTGTGGGCCGTCCATTTGGCTTTGCACCCACAGGCCAGCCTGCTCAGTGTGGCACGTAAGCGTTATGCCCATCTGTCTGCTTCAGATGGAGAGATCTCAGTGGACAGCAACATTCCTTGGGGAGTGGACTCCCTGGTCACCTTGGTATATCTGGACGGCAAGTACAGCCTGAAGACCTGTGACAGCCGTTTCCTTAGCAATGATGGCAAACTGGTGAAGGAGAACAGCAATGCTACTAGCTTCACATTGGAGCTGAAATCTGGCAAGCTGGCTTTTAAAGACTGTGATGGGAAATATCTGACCCCAGTGGGTCCCACAGGAACACTGAAATCTGGCCGATGCTCCAAGCCTGGCAAAGATGAGCTGTTTGATCTTGAGGAGAGTCATCCGCAAGTAGTTTTTCAAGCTGCCAATAAAAGATTTGTCTCGGTCAAGCAAGGTAATCAGTCTGTGATGCAGTCTTGACAAAAAAAGCATATTTTTCTTGTAATCCCATCTCTTTCTTCTCTAATGGTAACAAGCGAGAAATTGATATTTACAAAACTGAATAGTTATATACAGAAAAAGTTGGAGCACTGTACAATCTAGTATAAAGTATTGAGGTGTGATGTTTAATCTATCACTTTTGACAAAATGACAGCAGTTCTCTCCTCTATAATCACTATAGAGCTGGTCTGCTCTATAGCATGTGAGAAAATTTGCAGAACCTTTAACAGGCAGTGTACTTTATTTTTAGAAACAGTCCACAACCTTTTTCTCGTGACTCTTTGCTAACTTTACAGTAAGATAAATGTGCTTTTACTTACTAGGTTTAGGTACTGAGGTTTGATAAGAGCCTTGGCCTGTGAAAAATATAGTACAGTACATAGTGTGCCTTTTGACAAAAAAAAAAAAAAAGCTAATCAGTATAATTTATCAGCTAAGAGAAAGCATTGCCTTTCCTGTCTACATGGTGGACCCAGAATGGTTGACAGCCATACTGTGGAGGTAATTGTGGTAATGGGCTTTGTCATCTCCAATGTGTCCATTGAAGATTAAGCAGCGTGCAAATGACTCTTGGGCAGATCTGTGCCCCAAGGGTGTCAATTACCATCAATGGACTTTAAGCCCCGCAGCTACTCACTCTTTACTGTCATCCATCGAGTTACGTTTTCCAAATTATGTGGATCTATAGTTGGCCAATGTGGCAATGAGCAGGCAGTGAAAAAGAGCTATAGACAGCCCTTGCAAGACAGATCAGTTACAAGGCCTCTCGTCAGCCTCTGTGATGTGATCTGATCTGCCCATATAATTATTATAAGTCAACCATGTGAGAGGACAGGGGAGCAAATTGTGTTCTGTTGCAGCTTTTAAAGCTTTACAATTGAATTAAAACAACCAACAGTTCTTACTCTCCTTACTGTAGGACATCTCTGATGTGGTTGTAAACTAGCTGTACAATACACAAGCAATGTAGCATATAGCATAGCATATTTGAGGAATCAGGTTCTCAAACTTTAAACTGCAGTCATTATTTTGCCTATGCATGAATAAAATGCTGCGGTAAAAGGTCACCATTAGGACAATATTTCAACAACCAGGTACTCTGTGTTCACAATGTAGGGCAAATAATTTTTAACTGTAGAGTATGGCCTTGTGGCAGTTCCACGTTTTTTAAGGAACAAGGCACTGAAAGCTGCTTAGTGGGCCCTGCAGCGCAGATTTGCATTTCACCACTCAGGGAATTAAAGCAAGCGAATGAACAGGAAGGGTGGAGGGGTGACTCTGGGGGATTAGGGTTGTAACAGGCTTAAGAGAAAGGTTGAAGGATATTTTCGTGGCATCTAATTTGAACTACAGCAGACATACTTAAGTTATGTGTCTGTGTATTCTCCACCACCTCACTCACCAGACAGTTAATACATGTGGATTAAGTAACACTGGAATGGCTAAAACTCAGTTTTAGAGAACTGGACACTAACTGATTAACTAGAAAGGCACAATTTTAGTATGGATTTTATTCTGTGTAGGTTTTACCTTAAGTTACACAATTGTTTTTGTATGCAAAACAGATCACACGAGTTGATTACATAAAATTTGTTTAAAGTTGCAATGTGTAGGATGTACTTTCTGGCCTCATGCTCCCTTCCAAGCATGCAGCAAAACATGAGACACAGATTCCAACAATGACATGTTTTCATGGTGGGCAAAAGGGCAAACCATCCAAGTCTCAAACCAATCTTGCAGTATAGTTCACTTGTCCAATCCAACCTGACCAAAGCTTCTGGGGTGAGTGGTTTATAATAAACAGGGTCCAAATAGAGTAATCAAAGGCACAATTATACAGTTAAAATTAATTATTAGTGATTAATTTATCTTTCTTTTTACTCACAGCTATCATTTGTCTACGTCAATAATTTTTTTAATTGCATACTCAGTTGTGAAGCACTGTTTCAATATTATCCATCCAATTAGCAGCATGAGTAGTATAAATAGGTATGGTTGTGCTTAATGACAGCTGTTCTATTGCTTTTCAAGAACCTTGCCAGCGCGACACAATCTGTGAAAAAAGAATGCATTTGCATAGTTTGTCTTTGTGCGCACACAGTTTTTTTGCATCCGGCCCTCACCGCCTTCGTGAGGAGACAGAAACCTTGGATGAGTCATTGTAGGTACCACACTGTATTATGTGGTGCACAGAGAAGGCATTGATGTAATTAAATGTTGGATTGCTATTATGCATAGAAGTCTCCTTGACAATGCCTGGGAGAGCAAATGACATTCAAGTAGAGGCAAATGGCATTCAAGAGGATGTAACATTGTAATCCATAAGTTCTATTGCACAACAGTACAAATATCAAAACTATTCTTCCCTTGTAACCAGGAGTCAGTATTTCAGCCAATCAGGATGTGGAGACAGACATGGAGACCTTTCAGATGGAGATTGATAAGGAGAGCAAAAAGTCTATGTTCAGGACCAATGGCGGATCTTACTGGACTCTAGTGACACATGGAGAGCTCCAATCCACTGCCACAGAAGTGTAAGTAGCTCTCCTTGCTTTAAAAGAGGAATTTCATCGATGTGTTCGCATACCTCTTACTCGAGCCTCTCTGCCCATCTGCTTCTTTTTTTTTCCAGAGAGGTCAATACAATGTTTGACATTGAGTGGCGAGGACAGAGGGTGGCACTCAAAGCAAGTAATGGAAAGTATGTGTGCACAAAGAAGAATGGGCAGCTCTCAGCAGTCAGCGATACAGTGGGTAAGTGCTTTCAGGCAAGCCACTTAAGATTCAGTGATTGTTTGAAAATGCCACCACGGGTTCAGCAGTTTCTTTGCCCTGTGCATAACAGATAAACTGCATTTGTCCTTCATTGCAGGTGATGATGAATTATTCCTGATGAAACTCATCAACCGCCCTATGCTGATTCTTAGTGGAGAGAATGGATTTGTGTGTCACCACAAAAACTCCAACACTCTTAATGCAAATCGATCTGTCTATGACATTTTCTCATTGATCTTCAATGATGGCGCCTACAACGTGAAAAGTCAGTGTTTTCGTGCGTGTACAACATGCTAAATATCTGAATAACAATTAATATATCTGCAGCCTGTGAATGGCTGAAACATAATCCACTGATATCTTTCTGCAGGCGTGAATGGAAAGTTCTGGTACGTCTCGAGCAGTGGCCTAGTGTGCTCAGATGGAGAGAAGCCAGAGGACTTTTTCCTTGAGTTCCCGGAACATGGACGCATCGCCATCAAGTGCGCCAATGGCAAGTACCTTCGTGGTGACCAGGGAGGTACGGTTATGGGTGATGGTACAACTGTTGATGCATCCGCTCTTTGGGAGTACTGATCCCTTTCAATCAGGGCCCTCAAAGAGGGAACAAGGAGGTGGGGTGCAGCACCTGTTTCTATCAGCTCAAATGATGCGGACTGCCCGGGTAACATTTATCCTGCCTGTTTTTATACTAGCTGCAAGGTGCCCGATGTTTTATTTTGTTTTTTTAATTGGGAAGTGAACACTTGAGGACGATATGTATGGGTTTTCTTGTAAATGTTAAATGTTTTGTCTTTCAAATGACAATGCCAACAGCAAACAACACATACTGGTTGAAAATGTGTAATTTCACAAATACAGATTAAGACACTGGATGTCCCAATTCTTTCAGACACACTTTGTTCAATATAGGTACAGTACCATATATGTTTGAGTGCCACCACATTGATCAGTCACTGAACAGAGAAAACAAATAAAGGCAGTATTCAGACCAAATTAGGAGATGTGTGTGGGGTGGACTGCTGGGGGTGTGTTTATTTATGCTGAACGTAACCGCTATATATATCATTCTTCTTCTTCTTCCTTGTGTTACTATTTTGCAGCATGAGTTAGTTAGAACACAACAGGAACAGTATCATTGTTTAGACAATGCCGTCACATTCATATTAGTGATATTTCAGGTTGCTGTCACTGTTTTCTTTTCAGCACCCCTCTGCACCCCACACCACTACAGTCCAAAACACAATACCAATTTTCAAATGAATGGGAAAAACCTGAGTTTTCATTGCAGTGCTGGTTTGGTCTGAATTGGGATTGCGAAAGGGTGTTGCTGCCTTTGACACATTTGTCTGTTTGGCCTATTCAAAAAGCATGGCAACAAATGAACATTTACTTCTTCTGTTGCTGCTAAATTCCACTACCTCTGATAAGATGTCTGCCAATTTGTCTCACTATCAAAACTGATAGGAATCTGGCAGTGAAAGACACATCAGTCATGAACAACAATCACACAACAAATCAATCAATCACTGCATCCTTTGGTTTACTTAACATCTGTTACTTCTGTCAGCAACCCCGCCACATTTGTTTACAGCTTTTAAATGATTTCAATACTTGGACATGCTCTAAAAGAACAATTTGATGTCACTCTAAGCAACAACACAATGCACCATTGTCTTCGAAGACATGATTTGCTGGTGCCAATGGTGATTTCATTTATCTTAATGGACCATTTACGGCTTCCATAAAAGCACAATATGAAGCAAATGAAGTGGACTGGAGTAAATAGACAGTACTGTCTGAGGCACCTCTGCAATGCTGAGCAATATACATCCAGAAAGGACCTAATTCAGCATAAGTGCATACATCTTTTACTATAGTTGTGTAACACATATACAATTACAGAGATCTGTCATGTTCAGGAACAACACATCAGTAGAAATGTCATATATCCATATCAGGGACAAGCAAGAAACCAAAGGGGCGCCACATTTGAAGCATTTATACATAAATGTTTTGCCTAGGGGCCTTAAACCATACTGCACTCTATATCCCGTTGTACCCTTTTCTCATATTCAGAGTTGGGTGGTAAAATTATAAGAAAGCTCATTAGGCTATTACAACCATGTTGTCCTATTAAAAATGTGAATTCAAATCTTAATATGATGCTGGTTTCTTGTACATTTGCCAACAGTCGGATGAGAGGATGCCATCAATTTTATTTGTGAAATGAATGCTATGTGCACTCCCTTTGTCCAGTTGTTGTTAGTCAAACCCAGCTACAATGTGTCAACAAACTGCTCCTTTAGACAGCTTTGGAGTTATTGGAAAACATGTTACAGAGCTGGGCTATCTGCCTTCTCTCTGCTGCCAGAACATCCCACTGTAACTAAATCTTCTCATCTAACTCTGGATGTTGGATGTGATAGCAGACAACTGTATTTCACAAAATGCTGGAGTTTTCCTCTAGGTGACTCACCCAACACTGCTTTGTAAAATGTGAACAGTAGCTTCTAGTATACCCTTAGGCAGCACACCTCTTTTAAAGGGGAACTTTGTATTGACAACAGACTCTTGACACCCATCGAATCGCTAAGGGCACAAGCTGCCCAGAATTTATTGGTCCAAATGTTGGTGTGCAGCACAGAGGACAACCTGAACTTGTATACAATGTATCCTGTAGATTTTTGAAAGTTATTTCCCAGAAAGAAAAAAAATCTGCAGTAGTTCAAGTATGACGTCTAAACCAATGGTTTTGTGATGTGTGCAATTCACAATAAATAGAAACATGTTAGAAAACAAGGTCTAAAAGGCTTGGTCACCTATGCATCCTGTATCCGCTCTATAGAGAGCCTCCAGCAATATTTTAGTATGTATTTAATCTATATATAGATGTTTCACTATCTTTGTTTTGTTATATGTTTTTTGAAAATGTTGATAACAATAAAAACCTGACAATATCTTTGTTGACCTTTGGACTTGAGAATTATTATTATTATTATTTATTATTATGTGTGTAAGGTACAGGGGGTTGGCCAGTGATTGTTAGTATACACAAGCAAGATACTGGAAACTATACTGAATTCGTATCATGTATTATTTGCTATCAGTGACTGTCAAAAGACAGCCACCACTGATGACTCAGAAGTCCACTTATATACAGTAGCAGACATTTTGACTTGTTATAGTAGGAAAAACACAGGTTACGTGTGCAATCAACATTGACTCCATTCAACTATACAAGTAAGCCATAATACACCTGTTTTTATGCACATTTTTATTTTTTACATTAAAAAGTGAAAATGCTGGAAATAAAAAATGATCAAAAAAAAAGCTGAACTATTGCAAGAATAGTTCATAAACTAAATGAAATGGAACAAAGTAGAATGAAGAGCGATGTAATCCACAAGAGATCATGAAGGATGTGATTATTAATCCGATCTGTGTATATCGACGAGGGCGCTGCAAATAACTCTTAAATCTATATTTTCATCAGGTTTTCTACATGGTTTCCCACTAGTTGAGCTTTGGCTGACGCTCTCTTAATTAAGTCATCGCACATTATTTCATATACCTGACTCACTTAAGTGTGACAGTACGGCAGCATGGACAACACCCTAAAACTGAAGCATCAACAACGTTCATGTTACCACCTGTGTTTTTCCAACTGTGTGTGAAAGGGGTCTATGATAATATAGATAGGGCCCAGCTGTACTGTATGACAGCAAATTACATATTTAAAATATACGCCTTTTTTCCCATGGCGCAGACGCTGTGTAATTAATAACTGATGCTAGCTCCAGGGTCCTGATATACTGCAAGGTGGCTCACTAGGGGACATCAAGGAAACCAAGGTAGAGTAGTTACACTTCTAACTGATAATATTAGTTACAAGTCACTGCTATAACGAGTCACAATGACTGATGATTCCAGTAAAAAGGCTAATTCAATAAAAAACGTTGCCAATGCTTGAAACCAAAAATGCTCAAATGGGCATTTATCAGCTATTTGGTTGGAACGCAGTCCGACCATGTCAGCATTCACCCATAAATAAAAGGCTGAGAGGAGTCTCTGATCTCTGTGGTATTACTAAGGTGAATTTCCCATGCATTACACTGGGTGGCAGTGTGCACCTCTCTTAGTTCATTCTCTGCTACAGTAATAGTCAGTGACAGGGGCTGTGAAAGGAGCATATCCAGCTGTAATCACGACAAGCACAAACACCTGTTAGCAATCCACCACACCGAAACCAATTTCCCGACATCTGTTAACGCTTTCAGCAACTTCAAGTTTTCAACTCGAGCTGGCATCAGCTGTCACTTACAGAACACAATACTTATGTGTACTTAGAAAAAATCAAGACATGATTTCACAGCATCAGTCTTTTAGTTTCCTTTAGAGTTTCATAGTGTTTCAAAGTATTTATCCACAACAAAGTGTAGTGTTTCAGTTGTCTCTCACACACATTCACATACACACAGTAAACTTTTCTCAAGCCTGCTCTTATTTAATTATATAGTTATACAGACAAAATTTACTTTGAGAATCACAGGCCATAAATGCTCTGCTCACTAGTCCTGATAATTGCACAGTACTCACTGAAGTGGAGAGGTAATGGATTAACTTGCCTTCAATGTGACTTAGACTCATTTTAACCTCTCAAGGCCATGAGAATGAGAGCGTCAAAGATTTTACCATATGCAAACGAGGTCTAAAATAACTGAAACTAAATGAAATGTTTTCATTTCAAGTAACCAAGTAACGAACCTTTCTGACCCAAGTTTCGTCTTCTGTCTGTTTGTGTTTGAACCAGAAAACTAGAGCTCTGGTGAGAAAAGATGGCTAGAAGTCAATATCCATTACTTGTCCTGCTTTCCTCCTTTGTGTGCTGACCTGCAACACTGAGTAGCGTTGCCTGCAGCCAGTGTTGTTCTGGACAAACAATACTAAAATAAGTTATTTTTGCTAGGCTGTCAGACACATAACTGAGAACTTTTGATTAGATCCTGTGAGGAGGTTATCTCAACATCGAGACAGAAATCCAGATATTCTGATTCATTTTGGATTAAAGGCAAGGGAGCAAGGGCTTGTTTTAAACAGATGGGTGAGACACTCTAAGCTTTTATGCAAATCGTGCTGGCATGATTCAGCTTCAGCCAACTCCTTGGATCAGCCGTGGCATTCCAGTAAACACACACAGAAATGTGCACATTTCACAGACTGGTTTAGTGTACAGACAGGAAATGGACAGATTTTCATGTTCAAAGAAGGAGTGAAAGAGCAGTAACAACAATTAAGGTCAGCAGCCTTGATGTTAAAACAATGTAGATCTGACTTAATCCTAACAGTGCTCCACCAGTTTAGAATTGCATTTTTGTCAGATTCATGATAGGCATTTTTTAAAAAAAGGGTGATTTTTATTCCATGCATTCTTCCTCCTTGTCAAACCCTGCCGACTACATAACCAACCATGCAACTCAACCGCCATCAGCTCAGTTGGATATTCAGGTGTGTTGTTGTCTTCAAACAACACTTCCAAGCATTGTACTTTTGAATGTGCTTGTATTTAACTGCAGTATTTCTGCTACTTTATACTTCTACTCCACGACACTTCAGAGGCAAATAATATATTAATAAAATATATTTAACAAATGAAGTGGGCTATTCTACATAATGAAGTGAAGACTGACTATTTTTCCATTCCTACTCTTAATGCCTTCCACCGCCAAAATCAACTCCTTACAGGGGCTTTTAATTAGATTTTGAATGCTTGCCTTTTACTTAAGAGTATTTCTACTCTGAGTACTGAGTACACCACTGTGGATTACCATATCAGTCTGTAAATTTGTAAATAGATTTGACCCAATAACAAGATAGTCTGTGGCAACCTTCTGCAAAACAACCTTTATAAAATCATGTCATCAAAAGTCAGATTGGTTTTAAACCAAATTATTAAACAACAAACCACACCTCCACCCTTCAGATATCCCTGCTCTCCATCTGTTAGATATTGCTGGCCAGATATAAAGAAGTAATACAACAACAGCTGTATTTTACTACCATAACTGGGCTTGGCACTGGATCTAAAAAGGATCAAGGTCATGATTTTCCAGATATCTCAGTAAAATACAAATAGGGTTTCGCTGCTTTGTTGGGATTGGAAACCACAAATACTGTTACAGTCCTAAGCATAACATTAGTGAAATCTATGGGATATTTCACTATGAAATACAAAGAATTGAGGACTTTCTATGCCAAAAAAATCTCATTACTAATACCAATCTGAACATGGCTGCAAGCATTCAAATCCATAATAAAAACCAATTTCACAATATGGTAGTTTTGTGTTGGGACACTCTGACAAAACAAATAAGGCTATTTAAAATGGGATTAACACCCAAATGAATGCAGACTGAAAGTGGTAAGAACACACAGTGCTCAGAGTCCACTGAAACACAACACCCAATCAATGCAGCCCTGAAATAGACCAATTTTGACTTTTAATTAGGATCCAAGAAAGAGCAATAAAATTAAATGAACACCTTAAACCCAATGAGCCCAGCTCCTACCATTACACAGTTGCACACAGAGGAAAACAAAGACAAGTCCTCTCAGTGGGCTGCTCATGAGGATCAGCTCATTGATAGTGCACGGCCTCAACAGAGACCTCACATAAACTTCACCAACCAAATTAAAAAAGTTAAAGCTAATACTGAGGTGTATTTTCTGGGCACTGTGAGCAAAGACATGAATGATCGCAACCTAGCCATTGAGACTGGTGGACAGAGATGGACCTTGCAACCCAGCATTCGTTCTTCCAACAACAAAAGAGACAGACAGCGACTTGGTGACAGAGTGACACATGGTTTCCTGTGTAAGCAGAGGCAGCCGAACGGGAGAAAGAGCTAGTTCTGTTATCAGGAGGAAAGGTTAACTTATGGCTTCCCCTTTTCCTACCTTGTGATGCTCAGTTGGTTCACCATGCTGCTCAAACATCTTTATACAATCTTCCACAGTTTGGATACAATGAGACTGAGGCAATTCCTTCTGTGTTCTTCTAATGAATCTGCAAAAAAAACCAGAATAGATTTAGTTATCTACGAAATGATTCAGAACAGGAATCTAATGTGTCATGTTAACAATGCTTCACTGAGCCAATGTTAGCTGTCAGAAAAGGGCACATGATATATAGATAGATATGTGTGTGTGTGTGCCTCCAATCTGTATGTCACAGGGAGGTCTCCTTTATAAAGACATCATTTGTCTTTATGAAGACATAAACGTTAATTTGTTTATGTGCATAATTGTCAATGATTCTATTTTAATGCACTTATTTATTGAGACCTACTACTCAATAATACCAGCAAAAAACCTGAGCAAACTGCTGCTGTGACTGAGCACAGGTGTACCACTAATTGACTTATTTTACACTTGAAAACAAAAATAAAGTTATCTTTCTTATATTTCATATCTGCCATATTCTGTAAATAGAAGCTACCTGAATCTTGCACACCTGATCTTTAACAAACGTGTGTGCGTTTGCATCAACTGGTGAAAATACTCGGTAGCCTGTAACCGCTCAGTAACTGAACAATAGCAACTGTGAAACCTCAGACCATGTCATTGCTGTTTTCCATCTAATATGAGAGAATTTGCATATTAACACAGGATTACAGGACCAGGCTACTTTTGTACAAATGTTTAATTGAATTATTCATGCTTACTCTGGAATGCGAGATATAATCTGAACAGTAGACTCTGTGATATGTAACAGATGCTGAGGATCAAATATGATCATTAATTACTTCTGCTGGTAAACTGGGCTAAAATCAAAGTCATCTGTTCTCCTCCCAATAAGAACATGCCATTCTTGAAATTGTGCAAAAGCCTGGGATAATGAATACTGCAATATTTCCATTAACCATATGTTGACTGTAGTTTCTGCAACAAAATAAATAGAAATAACTGTGAGACATCTCTGTCAGTTAAATGATAATCAGGAGCAATTATGTTACATGGATATTGTATCATTGAAAATAAAATAAAGTGGTTTTATTTCTCAACAGACGAGGAGTGTTTCTTCACAAACAATTAAGAGCTGACATTATTCTGATAAAAGGTGGTCCACTCAATAACCATGATGGATGCTTCCAAAGATTGCATCTCCATGCCACGGGGAGGTCACCCTTATGAAGACATGATTAATTTGTCAATGTGCTCTGCTCTACAACACAGGAATGCAACTGATTCTATTTCAATGCAATGTCTGTCTACTGGGTACTGACGTACCCCTGTCATACATACAACGCAGTGAATGCATTTCAGGCGACAGAACTGGAAAGCGATTCAACTACAAATAGGTTCAAAATTGCGCTGATCAAGGAACTACACTTGGCAAATCCATCTTTCCTTCCTCTTGACGTCTTATGAGAATGTATAAAATGAGGCTTTTTATGAAAACAGCCCCAATCATGCCATGGCAGAAGACATTCTACATCTGCGCACCTATTTCTGACGGACAAAATAAACTGCATGGAAAAGAGTTTGGTTATACTCTGGGATGGCTGTCAAGGCTTTAACGTTGTTGTTTCATCTGTGAGCTGTCTACAACAGTTTATTTTTGACACAGAGTACACAAAATTAAGAATTTAAAAAGATTTTGTCAAAGCATAGATGTGCTTTTGGGCAATGGGTCTGTGAATCTGGTTGTGAATTTTAAAAAGACAGCCGGTATGTACTCTTCCAGCTGTAACGCGGCTGCCCTTTTCAAACATAGCAAGTACTTTTTGTCCCTGACTGACTGTCCAGAGCGAATATTTTCAGGAATAATCCTGCAATGTCCAGTTGTCAGCTGGACAACTTTATATCTGAGCTTTAATATTTCATATGCATTCTTCTTTCCAGTTTTTAAAGAAACTTTTTGACTCTCCACGTCAGTACTAATCAGAGGGCGGTGGAATTTTAAAAACAGCTTGTCTTCTTTAATCTTATTCAACGTGAAAATGAATTACTCCCACAAGGGTGGTGCACTGACCTTGAATTTCAAAAAGAGGTTATACTGTATGTTGAAATTCCTCCTCCTTTCTGAACACTGATAATGCAGACAGACTTTCTGGTGAAAGCCTGCTGCAGCCTGCAAGAGAAACTTGATAGATTTATTTCCCAGTGAGAAAACTACACCCGACTTACTGTATAACCATAAAGCTACACTGCAATGGCTTCAAAATGTCCTGGAGTAGTGGGCAAGTAGTCAAGACCTCAGTGACAGGAATTGAAAATTGCTTTTCACTCATGGCCCCCATGGCAGAAATAATGGGGAGAAAAATGTATTGTCAAAATGTGCAAAGGGATTCAAAGCCTGTAGTTGCCACAGGTGCCTCTACTACATACTGTTTTGAAAGAGGTGAATGCTTAAGCTATGTTGTTCTATAATTGAGAATAAATTACATGTTTAAGACTCAAAATGACAAAAAAAAAAGGCTTAAAACATCAGCTGGTGGTAAATTACAAAACACCTACCTCAGAGACTGATGCTAAAGTTAGCTAACTACTTATGGCTCGTCGTGTATCAGCATGGCTGTACGCAGTTTGTTTTGACGCACGGACGTGCAACGTCAATTATCGACGCTGAGCTGTCCCGCCAAAAGGTATGACAGGTGACTGCTAATGGACGCCTGCTCGAGAAGTCCAGGTAAGTATTTTAAACAGCTATTTGATTAAACCAGAAAGCCACAACCCGGCCGAGCCTTTTGAATGTCAAGCTGGGAGAGTTTTCGTGTTTGCTTAGTGAATGTAGATACACGAGGCGAAGTGCTTAACCTTAAATCTTGATTTTTTATAAAGGCAGTCTGGGTATTTCACCACATCTAGACGCCATTACCGCTGTATAAAATACACAGTGGTCACAGTTGCTGTTGAAAATAGGCTACAGTTTGGATAGATGGGCTTTTCTTCATAATAATAATAATAATAATAATAAATTGTACGCACCTTCTCATCTTATGTCCTCTTTGGGTTTTATTTTGGAATTCGGCAGCGGAAGTGTGGCCATTTATTGCTCCCAACTTGACTGTGGATCAGTCCAGGAGCGCCGCTGCCGCTTACAGCCACAGTTACCGTACGTGACCGTGTGCTATAAGCAGCTGCTGCTGAGAAAGGCGCACCTCTCTTCTCTTTTTCTCTTTATTTTTTTCCCCTTTTAAAGTAAACTGGAAACAATTCTGTTTTTTTCAGTTTTTCTTCTTAGTTTCCATCTGAAATTACATTTTAGGACCGTGGTAGCCATGGAGAAGCATGACTTTACAAGGATGGATCCAGCTGGAGAGCTTTTACGCACCGCGCCTTTTGGAGCGTCGATGCAAATTACAGTGTAGAGAAAAAAAAATCTAAAAACTTCACAGAATATTAGCGTAAGTGCGCTCTGCGTGTGCACTGTGTATAATGATGAGGTACGGAGTGGTGGTCCTTACTGCTGGGTTTACAGGTTTGCTCAGTTTTAGCCTCCTCGCTGTGGCTATTGGGACTGATTACTGGTACATCATCGATGTGAATAAAGCCAACCACACTGGTCCAGACGACCTGAGTTCACATTCTGGACTGTGGAGAATTAATGAAGGTATGTCAGTCCTACTTAAGCCTGCACATTGTAGTGTGTAGTTTGCATGAGATTCTATTCGGAGGGTCTTTATGACTAAGTATGGTGTGTGCGTGAGTGTGTGTGTGAGAGAGAGAGAGAGAGAGAGAGAGAGAGAGAGAGAGAGTGAGAGAGAAAGATGTAATCAAATCGCACGCAGCCGTTATTTTTCCATAACAACTTTTGCGCTGCTTTTCACCGTCGGGTAATTCAAAGAAGCATTTGTCACGTGTGCGTAAAATGCATTAATGGTCCAAACATAAGGCTTATTATTATTTTTGAATTAACTTATCTTTGTAATTCTGGAATCAGGCATGTTCTGACCCATGCAAACACACAGGACTGCTCGTAATGTTGCCCAGAAAGAAGAAGAAGAAGAAAAAAAAAAAAGGAAAATCGAGGTTGAGTTGTGAGTGTGATGCTGTGAGGATTTCTTCATAGATCATGTCTGATGTTGCTGCGTTACCGTGTTTATTACCAGCAGTGGTTATTGTCAGGAGCTATATTTGCATTGATTTACTACTGGAGTAAGACAGCTTGCAGTAAATCAGTTTTGTGACACTGGGGTGACATGTCAGTGCACTTAGCGTAGAAATAAATGAGGCCATATGATGAATTATTTACTCCCCAATAAGATTTTACTTTTCATTAAACGAGTAATAAACTACACAGGGATAACATCTATATTAGATTAAATACATTACGTTTTTTTCCCCTTTCCTTTAAGTAATAACTGCAGCAAATGTAACCCCCTCACATCTGTATCAGCCGCCTCCAGTACACCAGGAGACCAGAAAGACGCTTAAGGATATTTTTCGACACAGCTGCAATATCCGTTTGATTGCTGCACAGCTTGGAGGTCACAGAGGTGTCCAATTTGTTGCTGGCAGTGCATGTATAGTTCACGCAGTAAATGCTAAATAATGACGTAACATGTAGTTGTGAAGCGCTTCCTGCAGTGCTCACCTGTGATGTGGATCATGCTCTGACATAAAGTCTTGGTGCAAGCCTGCCCTACAAGCCCTACAGTCTGAGTTCATTATTTTTATTTACAGAAAAGGAGTCAAACCCTCAGAAAAATAAGAGCCTTGATGCTGGTGAAGCAGTCATATGTTATGTCATGTGTATGTTGTCAGTGCTTCAGTTTTGAAATGAATCCAGGTCTTGTAGCTTCTGCTTCTTTCATTTTCCATTTGAAATGTGACAAACTGTGTTAACCCTGTGTCTTCTCTGTCTTTTTGATACTTTCCTCTTCTTCCCCTCTCCCGTGGCTCTTTTCTTGTCTCATCTGTCTGCTGCACTCTTCATTCTCATCTGTTCTCTCCTCCTCCTCTCTCCTGTCCTGGTCATAACAAGGAATCAGCATCATGCCCACCAAAATCTCCATTTTATTGATGTTCTAATTAGATCATTAACACGTGTTATTTATCGGTTCATTTTATTTGAGAACCACTGACCTAGACTAGTTTGGAGCTTGTAGATGAGGCAGCGGTTCTCAAACTGGGGGGCAGGACCCCGTTCGGAGCTGTGAAGCCACTGCAGAAGGGATGTGCATGAGCAGGGGGAAAATATGGAGTGAAGCTAAGGCACCATTGATCAAATGGAAATTTAAACATAGACTTGATTGAGCACAATTTTAAGGACTCACACACACAGTCAGGCTTCACACGGTACTCTTTTTTGTTACAGACAGGTACTGTATATTCTGTTACATCAGGAACATATGGACAAAATCTAACTTGACAATAACGTGAATGGTTATGAAGAAAATGAAGATGCAGCTCATGTTATTAAACCAAAGAAGAGATTACTCTCATGCCTGCTGGATTGGTGTGAGGTAGCGTCATACAGTATGTGATCCTGTCAAGTTTTTGTTATATTGTGGAGGTCTGAACATTTTTCCTGTGCTGCAGCTTTGCCTGTGCTTCACTGAATTCATACTTTTTTCTTTATGAAAGAGCTTCTTATATCCACGTCCTTCCTTAGTGAATTAACTAGCTAGCTACAACCAGAACCCAACAATGGCAAGCTCCGCAACCATTGTGTGCTCTCTTTCTTTCTCTTGCTTTGGGCCAAGTAACGCGAAGCAGATCTGAATTGTCCAGAGGTACTCGAGTTCAGAGGTTCACTGTAATGATGTGAGTTTATCAAAGCGTGCCGGTACACTGGTGAACTTATGGACACAGAGCGGATCTGAGTCAGTGAGCTCAGCCGCAGCAAATGAAATTAAGCTTTTGTCTAAAGCAAAACAGACAGCATGTAAATAGGTAGTGATCAAAGGGTACGTTTCTGAGAGGTAGGTACTGCATCGTCATCAGACGGGATGCAATTACAAATGGGAACAAAAAGCAGAAAGGAGGGGGGCATTTGCACTAAGACCTAAAGAGTGAAATAAGCAAGGGATCAAGATCAGGAGGCCAAAAGAGGGTTAGAATCAGTCTGCTGCTTGAATGACGCACAGAGGACCCAAAGTATAACAGATCAGAATGACAGATGAATAGACCAAGGACTATTTTATTTTATTATTATTATTATTTTTTTTTTTTTTTGGTTTGGTATTTTAGAAATCTAACACATCTAGCATAGAAACTGGCACTGTTTGGTATCCAGTGACAATTTTGCACAGTCCCACAGCTCTGTCCACACGTCCTGTCATGTGTGACCTTTTCCTCTGACATTTTCAGGAGCAAACAGGAGCTCAGTCATCCCTTCTTTCACAGCAAATATGTCCAGCCTGTCAGAAGCGGAAAGACATCTTCTCGGTGAGTGGTGGTTTTGTTTTGCATCAGCTGACACAGGAGGCGATAATGACGTGAATTCAAACTAGGAAGTCAGCTGCGGAAGAAATTACATTCACAAGCAACAGTTTGTTCTCAGGAAATCTATGATCCACACACAAGTAATAATAATGTGTTTTCTGCAACAGTCCTTGTTTATCCATAAAATACAGCAATAGATTGTCCACTGTGACAGAAGCTATCTTAAGCAAGTTTCAGAACGCTGCAAGTTGATTTTCATACCTTACTGACAATGGGAATGAAAACCAATGGCTCCCTGGATGGCAAAAATCAATCTGAAAATCTTAACTGCTCTTGCAAACGGTTGCACTCAGCAGCAAGTATAAATCCAGCTGACTTGTAACAGTACATTAAAATCATTAAGTGCAGTAATCATTGTGTGTTTGTGTGTGTCCATATGTGGGTTGTGTCTGCAGGCTTGCACAAGGTGGTGGTCATCATGTTGCCCCTCAGCCTCGTCCTGCTGGTGTTTGGCTGGATCTTTGGCCTTGTCAGTTCGTTAGCCAGCAGTCCCAACTTGTTGGCTGGATCAGCTTTCTATTTTCTCTTCTGCAGTAAGTCCACACAGCTTTGATAATTAGCAATTATGCGTTCTTTACACGTATGCTGGTGTGAAGCGAATCATTTGCTCGGTTATGTCAGTGTGCAAGATACACAGCGCAAGAACATCTGTGTGGGCGGCACATCACGCATGTATGTACAATAGGTATATTGTGTGTGTGTGTGGTGCGCTCTGTGCCTACTGATTCACACCTGTCTTGAGGCAACTGCTCAAATCTCAGGTAACCTTCATAGACTTCAGCAGCGTACTGGAGCAGACTAGGGGCCAATGAGAAAACCAATGTAAATGTTTTATCATGCAGGAGAAGATTTTGAAATTTCTCTGCGTGGAGACTTAAAATCCCATTTGCTGTAATTAAGTTGAGTTAGGTAATGATCTTTCTCACTCACATTGTTATAGGAGTGGGTGGAGGTTGGGATTTTATGAAGAAATAAGGAGAGACACCTTCAAACTGTTGTTGTTCAGTCTCTTTATTTGATCTCTTTTTCAGATTTTGTGAGTAGGCACTAAATGACTGACACTACATGACTTTAGACGCAATTATAGTAGTACTCAGAGATGGCTTTGCTGCTCTGACAAAGACTCTCATACGCTAGATCACAGTTTTCACATTTTTTTTTCTAAACACTACAATGCCGAATGGTGTGAATAAAACTAATCTGAGGTAATGATTTGCTGATGATGTTTTTTCGTTGGCACTTCCCAGTCAGATTTGCATAAAATAAATCATGATTGCAAGCTCCTGATGTGCCTGAACATGAGGACAGCATTTAGGACATACAGACATACTCACTGTGAACATGGACATAATTAACAGTATTGATCACAGCATGTGGAGTGATTGCTTGTCATGATGAAGTGGCACAAAATTGCAGAAGAGCTTCTCCTTGATTGAAACATTCAGTCAAACTTCTCCCTGAAATCATCCGCGGAGTCTTTCTTACATCATGGTAAGTTGTGCAGAGCAGAAAATATGAGCAAAATTTAATTTCCTTTTTGTAGAAATTGAGTGTGATAAAACAGACCTATTAAACACAACACAGTCCCAATAATCTTGGACATTCAATCAACAGTCAAATCATAAACAGCCATCCTCCTAAAATGTAATTATGATCCTATAATGGTGCACAGCCCTGATATTTGATCCACTGAATTATAATTTCTGACCATCTCATGTGAAGAGCGTTTTGAATGCTCAGAAATATAGAATGAATATTTAATAGCAGTAGTCGGCTTTGGGTATAGCCACTCTGATTTGTGGATGGAGGGAGGAATGAGTAAGGAATACTCCTCTGAAAACGCATAATTATGTAGTCTCACCTGCCTGTGGGCCAGTAATTATGACAAAATCTGCACTTCCTCTGTGGCGAGTGTTAATTCTATAATGATCATTGCTCCCTGAAGACATGTTCAGGGAAGATATGCAAATATCCATTTTTGAGTGAGCTAAAATTACAAGAGCAGTCTTACATGTTCCTGTTTGTAACACCGGGCGTTTATCCTGTGCTTCACGGGCTGCTTTAAAAGGAATTGGAAAATAAATTAAGAGTATACCTACTTCGGCAGGCATGACTACACCGTTGCCCCTACTGTAGATAAAACATGATAGAGTGCCCTCTCAGGTGCCCTTCTAGTAGACAAAATGTGATGAAGTGCACTAATGTGTGACATGAAAACACGATGCAGTGCCATATAGGCTGCCCTACATGCTAGAAAATTGTGAACTGTATTAAATAGTTATACTAGCTGAGTCACGTAACAAGCCAAACTGTTTCACCATAAATGTATCTTGACTTTCTGTGCTCTACCTTGTGCTGCTGGTGCTCTTCTTCTTTTTTTTCCCACACCTTTCCTACAGACGGCAGAGTCTGCCACTGTCCAGCGGAATAGGAGTTTAAAGATAAAACCATGTAACACCCTCTTTGGCGACACTGGAGAGTCCTCTTTCAGTACAAATGCTTTAGGTTTGGCTCCTGCAGTAAGGAGACCCGATCTGCTGGTTTCTTAAATTACATTTTAAGGAAACCCTTTCATCAGCAGGGTTAGTAGATTGCTTTTCTCCTTCACCATGAGTGAGGGTTCAAACTGTTGACCAGTCACAATAATACAATACAAAAATAAAATAGAACATCCATCAAAGAATGCATTTCATTAGGTGTGAAACTCAGAGGGAATGAGTTTGAATCTCATTTTGGGTGCAGCTGAGGGTGAATGCATGAATCTGGCACCGAAATGGAAGGTATTATTATATACTTCATCATCTCTGCTGACAGGCTCAGCCTCCCATGTCACACAGAAAGGACAGCTAAATTCATGCTTTGTGCCGAATGTCCTGTCCAGATCTCTACATCAAAAGACCTGCAAGGTCTTCCACTTTCAAAACCACTCTGGCTTTAGGTAAACAGAAAATTGGTAATGGATTGAATTTTTTCCTCCTATCCAATACATTAGCAACCTATTTCTGAGTCTGAAATGTTAGTTTGAGAGATAGTAGTTGAACACCCAAACACAAGTTTTAGGATGAGCTACGGTATGTGTCGGTAAGTGTTCGAAGTCCCACTCTGAACACACATCACGTACTGCAGTCCTGATGAATCTGTCTCTTCGGACTTTGGACAGGCCTTTGGGAATATGAGATCTGGAAAAAACTGACTGTGTGAGTCACAGCTCAGACATCACATAAAGTGCAAAACTATAAAAGTAATACTGTACACATGGGACTGCACCTGCAAAATTGATGTGGAAAAAAAAAAACTAGGTGGACAACAAGGTGAAATCTTGCCCTTGTTGTGGGAGGTCTAATCATCTGCACACCTGAATGCAAGACAGACTGGGTTCATTCAGATAAAAGAAGTGCTGTATCATACAAAACTAAAATCACATTTTGTTTAAAGCATTATGTAGTACAAAAAATGAATATGTCTGTGTCTAGTACTTTGTGGTTTCTTGTCAGATGATTGATTATGTTTCAGCTATGATTGCAATTGCAATTCAAAACGAGAGAGAGAGAGGCTATGGCATTGTCTGAATGTGTTTCAGGATTGCAGCTCTAATAGAGAACGATAACAGGCCAAATTTAGTGGACCTGTGCTGTACTAAACACCATATTGCCTTTGACAGATTTTCTTGTTTGCCTGATGTTATCTGAGCATTATGAGAGAAACTCAGTTGGGGAGGGGCAAGATTGTGGGTAATTTTCTACATTAAGTAGGACTGCAAGGGAGACAAAATTATCAAAGGTCAGACGGTCGTATTATGTAATTATATGAGATGAGTCCAATTATTACTGTAATTTAACATAAGTCCACATGAAAATGATTTATTAATCACTGAATACGATGAAAAGGCCTAGCTGAAGGAAATAGAGAAAGTGACATGCCGGAGCCAAGACAATAACCTCCTCTTGAACGTCAACAAGACTAAGCAGACAATAGTGGACTTCAAGAAGAAGCAGGGAAGCCTCAAATACTGTGTTTTCGACATCACCACCATGAGAAAGGCTAGGATGTTTCACCTCAAATGCTAAAAAATGTCCAGGTATCCTGTCGGATACGAGTGGTTTGTTCAGCTGTTAGTGTTATCGTGCCTAAGAAATTTCTATGCCAGACACTGCAGAAATAATGCTAGGAGAATCTTTAAGGATCCCAACCGACTGGATAACGTATTTTCTCCCTACTATGATGAAGGAGAAGAGTCTAGATACACTGGGCTAACACTAAAAGGTTAAAAGACTTTCTACCCTCAGCCTCAGAAATACATTTCACTATAATTCTTCTTTTGATATGTGAATAAATTGAATTCAGTTCAATGGAAGGAAGGTCTGCAGAAACCGCTGTTTGTCACATTTGTACTTACCTTTCTTTCTTTCTTTCTTTCTTTCTTTCTTTCTTTCTTTCTTTCTTTCTTTCTTCTCTATTCTCAGGTGCCTACATACAAATTAAACACACAGTTTGATTGACAAGCCAACAGGTGGAATTTATAATGATCAATTATTAACAGAGGTTAATTACAGCACACGGTCGCGGTCGTGCGTGCACTGGTTCTATCTTGCATGTTGTTGCTAAAGGTCAGTCTGAAATGTACATGGAGTGGCACTACGTGATATTTAAAGGGTTTTGGGTTTGACATTCAGTGATTTTATTTTTGTCAGCCCACTTGTGCAGGAATTGTTATTCCAGATGTTTCATTTATTTGTTCGGGTAGAAAATAAAAAGGAAACAAAAACAGTAGAACTGTCATACTTAGATCACAGATTCCTCTTGTGGAGATAGATAGTAGCTGATCTGATTAAACTTAGAAGCACCTTGCTGGAATAATTTGGACTGAACTAAGAAAAATGTTTTTCTTGAAATTGCTTTTAATCTTTAATGCTTTAAAATTATACTAAATTGTTTCTTATTATTGGGTGTAGAGATCTATATTATCTAATGCCATCCATTGACTTGCACACACAATTATGTTGGAAAAGGATTATTTGCTAATTTATGCATAATTACCTTAATGACCTCATTATCATCATTGTGGTGATTATGACAGGTATGACGTCTAATTAGTCAAGATTGATCCATTTCCACATTCTAGGTGCAAAAGGCATTGTTTCATCATCCATCTGTTTCTGTGCACCGTCAGGTCTTTTTACCCTGACTGGGGTCAGCATCTACATCAAATACTCCAACCAGGCCATGGAGGAGTTCCAACGGATCGTGTCTCCGGAGAACCTCCCCAACGTGGATGTTTCCTTTGGCTGGTCCTTAGCTGCGGCTTGGCTGTCCTACAGCCTGGAGGTGGCCACTGGTCTACTGCTCATGCTAGCTGCCAGAATAACTCAGATGAAAGGACACTACGACTCTGGTGTAGCCATCGCCATATTGTAGATTGATACTTATTTATTTTTGAAGTTCAGCATCTTCGAAGAGTATTTTAGTATCATTAAGCAGGTTGAAAGCCAAGAAAACAACATGTAAATGCAAGCTGGGTTTACATAACGGCAAGCACACACACACAGAGATGTTGTGACACTGTTGAACATTTTCATTGTGTTCTCTGGCTAGTTGTGACCCTTACCTTTCATCGTCTCAGTATTATTTTCTACCCATTGTCCCAATCCACTGAGGTAGGTGGCCACACAAACAGGAAAACAGGCCACCCATTCAGAGTGTAATTACCGCATCATTTCATTGGTCTGTATGTTTGTTGAAGTGTTTTTGAGTCGTTTCAGCTTTGTGCTGACATCATACATGTATAGCTAATCTCCATTGCAGTATTTACAGTTCTGTAAAAGTCTGTTGTGAGATGTATCTTGACGTGTCTGTAACTTACAGAAACAGCTTTATCTATGACCCAAATGCAACATGAACACAGGCAGAACCACAAGTTTAGCTGAATGTGATCATTTTCTTTTTGACGCACCCTATATGAGCACCCATATGTCATACTGTATTTAAATGTGGCTCATATTAGTGCTTCGTGGTTTTCATTCAAGTGAAAACATTGCTGATTCTACAGAAGAATACCACTCTGCAACGGAGCCACTGAGACTCTAGCACACAGTCACAACTGGTACTGTATATATTTGACAGCTGCTGCATTGTTAATCGATGTGCATTTCACAGAAAAGCATTTAGCATTTGCTTGATGTAGAAGTTAAGACAATTATTGCTGCTGAGTATTGTGACTTTTAGAGAAACATAGAAAACGTTACTTGGTGCCTCCTGTTTTAAAACTTTATCCCTGTCCCCAGCCTACTGGTAAATACATTAATCATGGAAACAGGGCTGAAGATAAGTGTGCAAGATAAGTGCACTCTGAGGGATTCTGCAAGCTGCTTTCAGCATCAAAGAATACGTCCACGTGTTGTTGCCTGCTTTGCAGTAGTTAACAGCTAGATATTGTGATGTTGTCTGTGCTATCCATTTCTAGAAATGAGACTTCTCTGCATATTGTAAGCAAAAAGAGCACTGTGAAAATACAAGATTTAGCACTTTGCAATGCTGTAAAATGTATTGTGTTGTTCCTTTTTCACTGCTGTGACAAACCTGGCCTCCGCTCAAGTAATTGAACAGTTTCACTTTTCTTAATTAATTGTGATAGCAGTGAAACATTAATCCAGCTGTAACGTGAATGCTGTAACAAAAAAAAAAAAAAAAGACATTTGTCAAATGGTTTCAGATGTCAGTGACAGACTCTGTAATCAAATGGCCTGAAGTTTTCTGTGTTGTGAGACAATAACATCATCTAAAACATCGTGATTATTTGTTAATTCATGCATTCTGTATTTGATTTGCCTGTTCTAATATAATTCTGAGCCGACAAGGGTTGCAGTTAGCAGAATACCTGAGATGAATCGGTACTGCCTGCCTCTGAATGTAAATGAAGCACAGCAGGAGTCAGGCCAGACAGAAAACCGATTGTGTCAAGACGGCCTAAGAATAATTCAAAAAAATGTCTGACCAGTATGTTTTTACACTCGTCTATGGCAGTTACATTAATTCAAAATATACGTGCACATTCAACCCAATGGAGATCTTGTGACAACAGTGACATTTAATCAAAAAGAAGATGATACCAAGGCAGTGTGGACATTACAGGCTCCAAAGCATCCGAAATGTTTTTTTGTTTTTTTTTAATGTTTTATTAATTTAAAAAAATAGAAAGAACAGTTAAAAGGGAAACGTAAAATGGTGAGAAATATGGAAAGTACAAAAAAAAAAAAAAAACTCCACAGGGTATTCATTAAATAAACATCTCTGACATCCAGGCTTTCCCCTGATTGTTTTTGATATGAGTCCACACACACACACACACACACACAAGTGTAATGCAGGGGTAATAATAGTTTTCCCTCATGACTGAATGTAGTACTCAAAATATAAGTGAGAATATGACTATGAGCAGCAATACAAGGTTGAAGCAAAAGTGTTTGGAGTAAAGTACACAGGTACGAGGACGTGTTTATCCACTGAGAAGTTTTGATCGTGGTGGGTGATGACATTTGCAGTGATGGGACCGCTTCCTTCTTTGTGTGTTCACTGACAGCCTCGTCACAGCCGAATGATCTGCAGCATATGACATGAGTGTTTCCTGACAGTTTTACAGGAACTGTTACCTACCAATAAACTGACACCATTCAACCGTCTTGTGGAAAAAAAAAAAAAAAGCATCAGCAGTAAATACAGCAGCACATGAAATCTCAATTTAGAATATGTCTTTGAAGGTTTAAAACTTCCTGTCACATATAAGGAAGAGTGCATCAATCAAACCTGTACAGAAAAGGAAACGTGCGATGGTGGCCAAATGAATTGAGTGAAATTGTCCAGATACTTTCATGTATTTTGTTTTTATTTAACAAAAGCACAAAGACTTTTTTTTATTGATACATAAAAAGCTTTATAGGAGGTGCAGAGATGCACTTCAGCCTAATAGTGCTGTAAGTGGAATTTTCGACCCAAAGATGTAGACCTCGACTAGACACACTTCTAAATTACCCCGCTCAGCACTGTAAAGGGAAAAGCAGTGCTCATGGCAGAAATAGACACCGTAGCATTAAAAGGTTTGCCTTAATGTGATTTGCTACGTCACGTTAATGTGCCAGTGAATCAAAAATCCAAAGCATGAAACATTGTGTCCACTCAGCTGTTTGTTTGGCTGCTTCCTGCCCAGTAATCCTATCTCAGATGGTATAAAGAGCAGAGAGCTATAAAGGAGGGACCAGAGAACAGGGACTCCATCTTGCAGCCCCCCTTTTATATATTAGGCCGGCTGAAATCCCATTAAACTTTTATGGAACATAATAATTCAATCCGCTCTGGCACAAGAACACAAAAGTTGGTGCTAAGCCATTACTCTTGGTTTGTGCCCTTGTCCATGACAGAGTGCTGTAATTTTCACTTTCGGACAACCTCTAGGCTCTTGGTGTTAAGAATTTATTGAAGAAACACAAGCTATCAGACATACTTTTCTTGCTCAAATCCTTTCCTTGGGCAGCTGTTCCTTAAAAGTCCCAAACATGAAATACCTCAAACACATTTATAAATTACTCGTCTTGTTTGGCGGGATGGACTTCGTGCCCAAGAAAGGGGCATTTTGAACTTTCTGTGATCCAAAGCTTAATTGGGCTGTTGGTGCCTCCGTGTGACACATTATGAATCATTTTTAGGTGGACTGTGTTCAGCTCAACAAAACTCTACAGGCAATATGCAGTAGCTATTTCTCTCTCTTTGTTGCCACAACACAATATATTGCATATCCTTACTTGTGGCGTTTGAGCTCACAGTTAAGTGGACCCCAATGTGTTCATATGTCTATACTGTGACCATATAACATTCACAGTGCAATGATATTAGACAGAAAGAAATTCATTCCCACGGGGAAGTCAGTTATATTCTCAAGCAATTATATCAATGACGAACATAAACAGCTTCCTCGCCTGGTTTACTGTAATAAACAAGGTTGTTGTACCCAAGTGTAAACCTACCGTAACATCACCATGTGATTTTGATGCTTGGAGTTTGGTATTATAATAGTCGGCATAGCCAGAAATAACTATATTTGAACAAGAGCAACAAGTGACGTACCGCAAGTTGGGCTGCGCTTGTTTTTTTGCTGTTATAGCTAAACAGTGCACTAAAATATGTTTTTGAACATTTGATCAGCACTGCCTAGTTTTACAGTTAGGCTAAGGATGGTTTGTCATTCATATGGTAACCACGCACTAAAGCATACCCTGCATTATCGTGTATTTTACTCTAAATTGGACGATAATAGTGATAATAATAATAGAATAATAATCATTCTGCATGGAAGAAGACATGAAAATAGCGATTGAGACCATAAACTCAAGGAAACTGTTTACCATGATAAAAAATGAAATGAGTCATTTTTTTGTAAAGCTTAATAAGATCTGATATTGAGGGTGGCCAGTTTGGGAACCTGTTTTTTTGCAAATGATGTGGTTGTGTTAGCTTCATCAGGATAAAAGTCTGAGGCCACGGTTCTCTGCCAGAAAATGGTGGAATCCTCCCACTGGGTTGGGAGCGAGTTGTTGCTCCAAGCAAATTAGTTCAAGTATCTCGGGGTCGGTGATGGGAAAATGGAGCCTGAGATGGACCTGCATCTCAGGCTCCATTGATGTTGTACCACGACAGACCACCATGGAGAAGCAGGAGCTGAGTCCATCTACGTTCCAACCCTCACCTCTGTCTACTAATCCTATACTGTCACTCTTGTCAGCGAATAGTTAGTCTTCACCCCTGTCAAGTCATCAATTGATTGCTTTCTTTCAGTTGGTCTATCGTCAGAATGAAAAAATCAGTCACTAAAACGTTCTAGAAAATATGAATGAATTAATGATTACGTCGCCGCCTCAAGGGCAGCAATATTTCTTAGTGAATTTCGCATTGCTGAGAAGGATTGTCGCCCTTGGGGAGAACTATGTTGCGGTATTGATCAACTGTCTCTACATGAAAGCATAATGAACAACAGCGCAATGAAAAAGATCATTTCTAAGACATGTTCAGTTTTGGGCATGTTTCAGCAGCAGCATTGTTATTTGTGCTGAAGTTACATCAACACCTCCTGTCAACACTTTGAATAGAGTAAATCACACCTGAGATTACACATTATTAAGAACCGCTATCGTAGCTGTGAAGGCAGATCATTACATCTGTGACAATGTTTTTTTTATTTTGTTTTGGGTTTTTTTTCAGTTCACATATAGATATTGAGCTGCTACGATTACATTCAGGGCTCTCTGGCTCACTGAGATTGTGAGGGAAAGATTGTTTTGGATGTCTAACACTGAACCATGACTGTTCTTTGATATAGCCTGCAATTCTTACATGAAAGGATCTTAATAAATTCAGCACACGGTGGAGTATGCTTTTGGTGGAAATGATTGAAAAAATAACTGACCCCTGAGAGCTGAAGAACAGCTACTGTACAGCTTTCAGATCTTGAAGCACACCCATTTAGGTACCCAGTATATTTCTAAAATGTATGCCGTGTATTATTCTGCTTTTCACAATTTCTCCTTCCAGGGCAGCCGCGTTACAAGAGTCCTGATGATTCATTCTCCAACACTTTCATCTCCTCTTTCTGATTCAGGCCATCTTTCCTCCCAGTTGTGGTAGCCACTTAAATCTCTAACCTTCTTGGACTCTTCACCACATCACATTTCTTCATTCACGCTCCGCAATTGAGGGGCGTGTTGAGCTGATGTCTCAGGATTGAGTGGTCTCATAAACCGAGTACGACTCAATCCCTGGAGGAACGTGAATAAGATGTGTTTTCTCTTACCTGGGAACCACTTGAAAAGTTAATTAGACCTGTCCCTTGCTCGGTGAGCACCAATAATAATGGGGTTATTTTAGAAACTGAAGATGCCACGGGTCTCATTGTCATCTGTGTCCTGCAATGAAAATGGAGGCCATTCAGGTAAGTGATGATATGGAAGGAAGAGCTCACACTGGGACAAATGTGTTAATCAATGTGACACAGTGACACTCAAATACACGCAAACATAGCTGAGAAGAACAACTTGATACATAGAGGATGATTTGGAATTGACTCTTAAATATGAGGACTTGAGTCTTGAACGAGAGACTTGATCTGGTTTTCCCAGTAAAATCTTGAGGCAATAAAAATTACATAATGTCAAGTGGGTCTTATATATGTGGTCGTGCCGAACAGACTCCATATTTCATTACCAGGCCTGAATTAAAATCACTGAATAGAATAGAAGAAGTGCTTATATACTTTTTTTCATTCCCTTTATATTCAGAAAGATTTAAGTAATGTCTCACAGAAGAATACAGCACACATTTATCTGTTGCGAGTGATTTAATTTAAATCATTAAAAGTTATTATTGATGCTTTTACGGTCACATTTTGCACAAAAAAAGAACAGAAATAGTGTTTTGTCTGTAAATTTATACTTCCAATTACTGGTGTCTGATTCATATTTCATATTTAAATTTGCGCCTTGCGCCTGTAGATGCTGTTGAAATCATAACCAGTGTTAGCTGAGCGTATACGCCTTTTTTATTAATATTCTTGGAGTGTCTAACTAAAGCTACCCATGAATAGATACTTTTTATGGCGTAAATTTGTGGCAAAACCTTATACAGAATAATGTCCATGCGATAATGATGATGTGTTAAGTTCTACTGAAATTCACTGAAAAGACTAAAAGATGCTCTGACAGCTTTGAAAGGTTAAGGCTGAAATGCCTTTCTCATCATTGTAAATGCAGACATGTGTAAGATTCTTTGCACATGCGCAGCACCAAGCTACATAGAAGGCATTAAATATAACATGAAATACAAAATGTCAAACATACATATGAAGTAAAAATGATAAATATGCATGAAAAGAAAGTAGCTATAGGTGACTTGTGCGGCCTGGGTCACAGTCTATGTATGTCTCTGTGCGACTGAGCATAGCTCACTGTATGTGTTGAATTTTTTTTAAAAAGGCAGTGTGGCCAGTGAAATGTGTTTTGTGTGAAACATTAGCAGCAGTGAAGCATATATATATATATATATATATGCTTGTGTGTGTGTGTGTGTGTGTGTGTGTGTGTGTGTGCAAATAATGCAAACATATCATTGCAGCGCAGGTAGCTTCTATTTATTATTGACATAAACATAGAGTATAGGAGTATGTTGCATCACTGCATATGGTGGTGGCTCTACAGAGACAGCTTCAAGAGATGGCAGCTGGCTCCAGGGACTCTCTGGGCACACTTGACAACCTGCTGCAGAGCTTTGTCTCTCTGTGGCAGTACAGCTGGTGCACCATATTGAGATGTAGTACATGAGGATGTACTACATCTATGTACTTCATCTACGTGCCGGTTTACTTTATTCCACAGGCTCGCAAAGTACAACTGTTGATGTATCTTCTTAACCAATGCTATGGTATTAGCAGTCCACAAAACATTTTCTGGACAGCCAGGAACCTGACACTCTTTCCATCATGTATCCAGTGATGAAGAGTAGAGTGAATCCATCGCCACCTTTCCTGAAGTTGACAATGAGCTCTTTGGTCTTACTGGTGTTGAGAGATAAGTTTTTATCTGTGTGCTGGACCTCTGTAGGCAGACTGATCGTTGTCTGAGGCCATCCCTATCACTGTGGTATTGTCCGCATATTTAACAGAAGACAATTGAAGGGGAGGGGGCTGAGAACGCAGCCCTGAGGAGCACCAATGCTCAGTGCCCTGATTGACTGAGAATGGCCGGTCAGGAAGTCTGCGATCCAGGTATTGATTGAGGCCAGATCCTGGAGCTTTGAGACCAGTTTGGTGGGGATGATGCTGATACTGAATGCTGCACTGTAGTCAAAGAACAGGATTTATGTGTTTAAGTGCTTGAGATAGGATAGAGTGGTGTTAAGGGCTGGTGGTGGCTGAAATTATGGTTTTTATGTGTCTGTCTCTCAAAGCGCTTCATGGCTAGGTAAGTGCGACCAGACAGATGGCAGTGAGTGTGAACGTTTTAGAAGTGGAACAATGGTGATAGTCTTGAAGTGCTCGGGGACAGCAGCCTGTGACAGAGATAATGTAGGTAAATACCTGTGCTAGTTTGGCAGCACAACCTTTCACCACTTATCCAAGAAGTTGGTTAGGGCCAGCTCCTTTCCTGGAGTTCACGCTGAAGAATACCCATCTTACGTCACATGTCTGTAACTTGAATGGGTCTGATGTATGATTGTAATGGTCATCATCATCCCGAGACTTGCATCCTGAGTTGCAATTTGCTGATGAAGACTTGTGACGTGACTTGGATTGGAAAGTTTTAAAAGCAGCAGACAAAAGAAGTATAACAAGACATTTTGATCTCCGTTCTTTCAGGTGAGACACAAAAGAACAACAAAGCTGCCCTGGTGGGTTTTGGAAATCTGTAAACAGCAACTGGAGACGGACACATCAAAACAGAAGTGGAGTGGAAGGACATAGGGACACAGGGTGCATAATGAAGATGGCTTTATTTTTTTCTTCACCTTTGTCACCCATTCTTTTCCACATTCTCTGTCTTACTGGATTTGTTTCAGTGGACAATGACAAATTGTTCCCACCAAAGCCAAATGTATTCTTATCTCCACTTTGCAGCATCCTTCAGAGGGCTACCAAAATGCCAACTACCTCAGTTAATGTGCAGCTAATATGGTTAAATGGAGCCAACAAATAATGCAAAGAGGGCATGAAGTAAATTGTCAGCGAGAAACAGGCTTCATGCTTCTGCCTGGAAATAGCATGCAGGGTGGCTGCAGCAGCTGGAGTGGCGTCATGCCTTCCAGAGACATGGTAACCTAATAAGCTATGGTACACATGGCCTCTGATTTGATCCAACACCACCTGAATCTTTATAAGATTCTCTCTCTACCTAAGCTTATGTAAACCTACAAAGGAAAATGTGTTTATTTATTTATTTTTGGAGGGCCAGAGGCTTCTATTGGTCTGTGTGGGAAAATTCTTGGAAGCTCCTGAAATAAACAACAATGATTGTAGTCGATGCTGAGATTAAACCACTGGAAGGGATGCTGTGAAAGATAAAACAAGCTTACAAAGCAAATAAAATTCTACTTTTTGTGTACATAGTAGAGCCATACAGGCACTTATAGTCTTATATCTACTTCTATTCTTCTAGTATTGTTGGTTAGATGACAACATATTTTTCCTAAATCCTCATACAGCATTTGTCATTTATTTATTTTGATCTCCATTTGCTAGCACAAGTGCACCACATGAATTTTATGTGATTATGTAAATCAAACTTTGGTGAAATAATATTATCTACATATAAATACTGTAACCAGGCTCTGGTTTACACATTCTGCAGATACAGTGGATTTGCAACCAAATAAAGTCAAACAAGTCTAAGTCCAGTATTCATTTGTTTTTGTTTTGTTTTGTTTTTTTCTTTTTTTGCTCTCAACCAGGTCCTGAGGGAAATATCTGACTGTTCATTAGCTAAATGCTCTAGTACATTTCCACCAAACTTTGTCTGTGGTTTGTTGCTGGGCAGGAAGTGTACAGAGCATTTCAGTAAAAAAAAAAAAAAAAAAAAAAAAAAAAAAACAGCTGCTTGCCTGTCATGTCTTGCAACAACACTGATAATGGTGGTGAGACTGAATTAAATCAGTATAGCTGTGGGAAATAAAACCAAAACACTCATCTGAAAGACGCTAAAATGGTCCATACAGTACAGATAGAGTTATGGTGATTTGCAACCTTTCACCTTTCACCTCTCACGGCAGCTCTGAAAGGAACAAGCCTTTACCCTCCCCCACTGTACTGTAATTCAGTTACTTTCAGTGCCTAATGTCTCAGTTTGACTTGGTGATGGTGTCAGAGAAATCAGTCATTAACGTTCATCCTCTAGAGACCACGTATGTCTAATATATTTCACATGAATCCATCCAATAATATATCACTCAGGGCCAAAGTGGTGGACCAGCAGTCCATCACTGTTGTAGTCACGAGGCCATCATGGCTTAAAAGGGAAATGGAAGACCAGATCGCTTCAGCACTGTGTATAAATGAAGTATACGTCCAAAAGGGTCTTATATTTTTGATCCCTTGTGCTTATTTGTTTATTGGTTATTATTTGTTTTAATATTTTATTACTGTTTTTTATTTAAGTCTCACAAAATTCTGTTCATTGTTATCTATTTTTATTTCTTTGCCTCTTTTTTCATCTCAGTGAAGGACTTTGGGTTGCATGTTTGTATGAAAGGCACTATACAAATAAAGTTGAGTTGAATTGATAACCAAACCCATTAACAATTAACACAATGGTAAAAGTGCCCTAATGGTTTCTTTGTGATAAACAGAAGCTTAGCCAAGCTTTATCACAAACTCATTATGCATGCAGCGCGCCTTTAGGCAAGTAATTAATCATCAAGATGAACACACAATGTAAGTAACAGTTACATTGATCCAACCGCTCCTCTGGATTCAATGTGGTGTTGAGGTGGCTTTGCATAATCCACTAGGTGTCAGCATTCGCCCATTCTCTACACATCGCCCTGTACAGTCTGGTCTTAAAATGAGAGCTCCGATCACCAAAATACACATCTTCATTGTGCTGTCACACACTAGCCATGCAACTGACTGACTTTCATTTCACAGATCAGGACGTTGCCACCATTTACAGTAAATTACAGTTAAATTACAAACTGCAGTTACAGTAAGTTGGATTCATTCAGCTTTCTGAGGTTGTCCAAAAACTCATACAGAACTTAGCACACTAAATGTGAGCAGTCACATTAAAGGCATGGTTATGTTGCTGGGAACCCTTAATTAAATATACAGGAGATGTGTCCATGGCCCTAGTTATTTGCTGCTCAAAGTACACCCTGTACAGTGTTGTTAAGGCATCTTTTCATGTCTGCCAGGCAATCTCTAAATTACTCTTAGCTGGCAGGAGGTGACACACGTGTCATGTAAGGAAATCCAGAGGGCATCATGATTCCAGTAAGGCACAATGGGGTGTGTGTGTTGGCAGTGTTCCTCCTATTCTCTTCTATTGCAGCCAGGTCCTGTGCCCTATCCTGTCATGCCTGCAATTGTGTTTTTTTTTTTGACAGTTTCCTCCTGTAAAATCTACACAGGCACTTCTTATCTTTGAATGACACATCTTGCAACTTCCAGAAGTTTTGTATGTGCATTCGGAACAAAGTCTCTGCAGCCTACAGGCCAGACAAATGCAGAAGCTGTTTTAATTGTTCACCAGCTGGTCCGAACCTCCCGTATACTACTTATTTTCAAGTAGTTGTTTTCTTGCACTCAGATGACCCTTAAGTCATTTTCGCTTCCTTTTTTTAGAGAATTACCATGGAATCTGTCACTGAAAATTATCACAAAAACAAATCTATTGTTTTAAAGGTTGCGCAGGCAAAAAAAAAGTTAAAGTCGACTGGGGGCTTTACTGCGGAGGTTGTCGACGCCCATGTTCCGTAGGATGAAAATTCCTTTGTTTAGTGTTTGGAATGCATTTTTGACCCGTTTCTGATCTCTTCATGTGGATGCAGAACAAAGGCCCACATTATGCTCTTTTATTCTGTGTGTGTCTGCGTCTGTTTGTGTGTCTCAAAGCTGCTCTGAGTCATATACTTATATGGTAAACAAACAAACAATCATGCAGTGTTTCGAAGGACAGAATTCGTTTCCATTTATACAACGAACATCTGCTGACTGCTACGTCTGTCCCAAATCTGGGCCCAGCGGCATCAGTTGAGCTCAGCTGAGATGTGTGTGTGTGTGTGTGTTCATTCCCGTAGACATGTGTCTGCTGCCAAATCGTACCGCTGTGGGATTGGTCACTATGTGCCCTTTACCATCTTTATCCGCTAGGAATGTGAGCTCCCTCCCCCTGTGATTTAACAAAGGGGCCCTAAACACCTCATCGTACACCGCACTGCTGGCCCCTGGGGGGTTGAAGCAAAAGTCAAGCCAAGATGGGAAGGGCTAAACATGAGCTCATTCTTGCTGTCCCTGCCAACCCTGCTGCCCTCCACACACCCGACCTCTATGCACCCCCACCCCCCTCCTTCCCTCCGTATCCACAGTCTTGCAACGAAAACAGACAGGAGCCTGGACTTGGATTTAGATGATGTGGTCTTTCTTTAAATGCGCTCCATACTGCAGCCAGGTGTTTGAGTTTTTTTTCACCCTGTTTCCACACATCTGTCCAAAATCTCTCCCTGCGCTCATTGTATTTTTTTTTTCTCCCTCTCTATCTCCCACTTCTAGGAAAAAGAGTAAGAGTGACCTGGATTGCACACTCTCTTTGTCTATGAAGCAATATTTCTTGGAAGTGAAACATCACAACAACCATATGGGGGTCACAACAAAGACATAAGAATAGAAATTCTGTTTGAATGCGGTGTGACCTGTTTCCAAACCTCTGACAGTTTCAAGTTTATTGGTTAAAGGTTACCTCAGGCTATGCACACAACACTACCAATCCCTCACTGACTCACACGTCTAATCCAGCCAAAGAGCTCAGATACCAACACATGCTCTCACACATCCCACATTAAGTTAAAAGTTAATGATTAACCATTGGACTTTTTTAATTCCTCATAATAGGGTAGGAACTTCTCAACTGGTATTGCAGTTTGGACTCCAGATCTGATGATTTCGTCTGGTTACTTACTAGGAAAGAGGAAACAGTTGAACAAATCATTTTTATTGTGTCACTAAAAAAATTCCATGTCAGTGTTAGACTTATGTTGTTGACCGTGAGTCAGCTGATATTATGTAAACTGCTGCCACATCTCTACAGTCTGATTTCCAATTAAACAGAAGTGCGGTTGTTGTAATTTCCATTTAAGGTTGGTTCTTCTTAAGAAGACTTTGCACAATGTTAGGGTTTTTTTAAAACACATAACATATTAACTGTTGTTAGCTCAGTTAGCTGTGCCGCTAATTTAGTGGTCATCTTAGGTGACTGAGCTTCCTAGTAAACACAATCAGGACCACACACAGCCTCCAAGACTGATGGAGGTAAGTTTGCCCCCAGAGAATGCAGTACCTAGGTGATTTACAGCAACTGTGCCCGGGACTCTGACTCCAGGGACGACAAAGGCACGGCAGGTACAGGCTAGGATAGGAGAGGCGTGAGGTGGAAGAGTACTGAGATGGTGGTGGAGCGTCATAGAGGCAGCGGGAGCGTGTGGAGCCAGAATATTTTCACATCCAACAGCTTGATTCCACCGGACGCAGCTCTGTGACGTCATCGCCGCGACTCTGTTCTGGTCCACATGGCTTCATGCCCCACCAGGAGTGTGTCAGTAGGAGAGCGGATTATGTATATCAGATTATCACCTCTTAATGTAGAAGGCGGGAGAGGCTGAGGCTAACTTTAGCAGACATCTAAGCAGCCCAGTGTCAGACAAGACGTCTTTGACAAAAACTTCTCGTTCTGATGATAATTTTGGTTTGAATGTTTTAAACATCTAAAATTCATCTAAATTTGGCCGCATTATAGTAATAATAATTAGATAATATAATATGATGAGAGGAGTACTTTCACTTTGATACTTAAGACACATTTTGCTGGAAATGCTGCTGTACTTTTACCTAAGCAAAATTTAGAAACAGGACCTTTTCTTGTAATGGAGGATTTTCCGAAGTATTATTACTAGTACTAGTTTCCTTTAGTAAACTCAGAACACTTGATCTCCTACTGCTTGAAATACATATAATGTATGTTTGTGTCTAAATGGACCAAAAAAAAAAAAAAGACAAATTCTTAACCCTAAAAACTACAACCACGTCATACACTGTCAAAAGCAATTTCTCTTGAATACAGTTATAACCTGACCACACACTCATACACTAAAATTTCCATTTTTACTTTCCTCCCACATAATGTGGAAAATGTGTGCCCTTTGATCACCATTCAAAGTGATGCAGTCAGGCTTTGATCAGTGTACTATGTCTTTGACAGTAATACTTCATCAACGTGCCTGAAAAGTATTTGTGTGTATCCTGTGAAGTACTCAGGTGAGTATGTGCTGTAAGCCTCCCACCAGTCTTTCTGTCAGTTCACACAGTCTGGCATGTCTGTGCCTCAAGGGGGGATTTTCATAACTGGTTATCTAATATCCAGAAGAACCTGTACAACCCATGACAGAATGACAGACATACTAGAACTAAGTGAAATATTTTACTACTGTATGTTGCCTTTTAAAGCCAATGTGTAACAAATATACCACCTATGTTTCCACTCCCTCTGAAGAGGTCACTGTTTCTGCTTCTCTCATCCATCTATTCACCATGAGCACTCCTCACTTTTTCAATTTGTCAGCGATGACCTTCGCTCTGTAGACTACTCCGTGCTTCAGCATAAAACTCTTCTTGAAACTTTTGATGCCTGAAGTGAAGCACATTTCTGAACACAATTCTTCTATCTGCCGTCCTGAAATAAACTAGTTTGATCTATAGACCCAGTGCATCGTTGGATGGGAACTTTACGGCTATTTCCAGCTCTCGGAGAGGGAATAAACCTGCGTATCAGGGTGAAAGAGAGAGTGAGGATGAGTGGGTCAGTGAGGTGATTAAAAATGGAAGTGTTTCTCTCTGGTCTCCCTGCTGTCATTTGATCCACTCGTGCAGCCGTCTGCACACACTATGGCATTACCTCAGACCGGAGGAGCTTGGGTTTCTCACAGTGGACCATTCATTGTGCAACAACAGCAGCTATTTCTCCACCATCCTCAGCACCCCCAGATAATGATTCAAAAATGTGCTCAAGGAGTATTTACTGTATCTTGACACTGTCATTTTTTATCTGAATGATATGACCTTTCTTAATGAGAAAGTCTCCCAAGGCATGACTTTAGTTATTTTAACTCGATCTGCTTTTTTACTTTTACTTCTATGCAATGTCTGCAAATCAACTTACAGGCTTAAAACAAAGAGTATTATTCTTATATTAATGTTGCATTGTAATGCAGTAGATGTAAATGCAGGCTGATTTAAAATGATGTCCAGTTTGGAGTGCTCAGGTGCTGGTGGGGAAATTTGACATGCAAAGGTTTGGTATCATTATTTAAATTTAATTTTGATAATGAATACATAAAAAAAACCCTCCTGAATCCTGACAAAGTCAAATTTTGCACACCCCTGGTACACTCAAAAACCTGGTACACCTGGAGATTTTCTCTACACTGAGCCAAACGTGGGCTCCTGCCTGCCAGTTGTGTGTGCGTCTCTGCTTGTGTGCATGCATTTTTTCTGTATAGACATGGGTATGCATGATTATCTGTGTTTGTTTGACTGTAAATGCTCAGATGACTCAGTGGAGGCAGCAGTGGAGGGTGAAAACAGGGCTTTTGGCTGGCGTCACTGCCGATCCGCTCTGGTCAGGGTCAAGCACTGTGGTCCTCATACCCTGTCATGCTGCCTGATCGCTGGGAGCTATTTGCTCAGCGAATAAGGGGGCCACGTGTCATGTCACCTGGTTGCCTTAGTAACAGTGTGGTCAGCTTTTTCCTGTAAAGAGTGGAATAACAGATCCATATCCTGCATTACAAACAGCCCCAGAGGGTTTGGCTGAGACAAACTACTCTCTTTTCATGTGCTTGTGTTCAGCCAGTTTTTCTTCTTTGTCTGTTTTCACAGTTTGTCTGCCTCTCAGGTTTTCTTGCTTCTTTTATTCTCCTTTTGGTATTTCTCTTAAGCAAGGTGATTTCCATGAAGAGTACTCCTCTTGTCATCCAGGCAGCTGGCTTCACTCCAAAAATCACTTTGACCTTTCGCGGCTAACTAAAAGAAGAGAAACACACACTGTACTATAAAAGTTCACATTATTATTATTGTTTGTGACTTCTAAAAAAACAAACAAGCCTTACCAAGTAGACTGCTAATGAACTTCCTTCTCACAAAATTCATGTTTATCCCGTTGTGTTATTTGCCAATGAAGTAATGCTTTGTCAGCGCAGGCAAATGAACTTCAAAGGAACTGATAATAGCTGTGACTTCTCAGTAACAAGCAGATAAAAAAAAAAAAAAAAAAAAAAGAACTGAAGTAAGCAGCGCGGACCACATTACTGTAAGTTCCATAGAAAATGTATGTTGTCATTTTAAGCTGCGTGCATATAGTGTTTGCATGTTGCAATATTTTAGGTTTACTCAAACCAACCTGCACAGTGTTTTTTTTAATGGATGAAGCTGTGTTGATATTTAATATTTATGTGAAGTCAAATGCGTTGCCAGAAACTGACAAATTAGTGTTTGTAACAAATTAGCAGCACGCCACTTATTACAAGAGACATTCCTCACGATAGCTGCATAATTCGCCGCAGATGCTGTTGTATATCCTGCCATGCCTGTGTCTGACCTCATACTCCAAGGTAATGGAAAATCTTATGATTTAGTTTAAGACCCTATCCCACATGTACCTTAAAAACATTAAGGCTGCTATCTGTGTGTGGATCATGTGGACACAGGAGCCAGAGCTGCTCCCAATTGCGAGACACTAATGCAGTTTCATCAAATGTGTGTCACTCTATGCCTTCATTTCCCTTATTTCGCAAGTCTCATAACTTTTGGGAATGTTCTTGTCATAAGGGGATGCACGTGGCGTGCAATAGAGCAGAAGCCACTATTTTACTGAGAATTGTGCTCATATGTGAGGGGTTTTTGTGTGTGTGTGTGTGTGTGTGTGTGTGTGTGTGTGTGTGTGTGTTTGAAAACAAATTATATTTGAAACAAATATTCACTTCATTGCTCCCACATGCTAGTTTTATTTTGGAGAAATCTGGATTCAAACCAAGAACATTTTAACTGTGTTTCACCGTTTCTCAGCATGCAGCAAGGGGGGGAAAAAAGCCCGCAAAAGGCCACACCTGTGCATTAAATTCAAGTCAAAACACCTCAAAGTGTATGAATCAAAGGACAGGTTTGTGTTACGAGCACAGGCAGATCGCCCGATGTTCTGCTTCAAGCACAGAGAGGCTACCAGATGTGCTGTTCAATACAATACATGTATAACTGGAACGTGTTTATGCAGAGACAAGATGGAAGCCCGCTGATCTTCAATCACCTCCAATTTGTTAAACATTTACATGTTGCTCTCCCCCTGTACACACTCCATTAAACAAGCAGCTGCTCTGTCTGTCCTTGAGCCGCAGCACAGTGGAGTTGATCAGTAGGTGACTTTACGAGAGTTATGAGGAGACAGCACAAGAAAGTGTGACAGGAAATTAACTTTTCTCCTCCCCTCAAACTACCAGTTCATTGTCTGACATTAGTGTGTATGACAGTAAGTATAAATTACAGCTCATGTATTATTCCTGTGCGTTGAACCAGATGAAAATGGAGAAATATCTACAGTGGGAAAGATTCAAATGTCAAAACTAATGAATGACAGGAAATACTGAACACAGGAGCTTACATGTGATGTGCAGTGGAGTGTAATGAGCCATTTCCCTGTGTCATATCTGAATTACCGGAATAAATGGTCATTTGAATGGAGCCTGTGTTATTTGGCTTCCAAATAAGGCTATCCATTTGATTTCCAGGAAGCCTGGATCATGGAAAGCAATATGCTAAAACCATTTTAAGTTTTCCAAATATGAAAGGTTTAAGTTCAGTCTTGCCTCAACACATTTTACATGCCATTACATTAATCTCTCTCTCTCTCTCTCTCTCTCTCTTTTTCGTGAGAAGTGAGCGCTTTTGTGATGTTGCAAGTCTGTTGTTTATGGGAAGCTTATGATTTCTGGTTACCTGATGTGTTGAGAAAAAAAAAAAAACTCTCTTCGTTTTGCAACAGGCTTTTCCAGGAAGCAGGGAGAAGACTTCTTTGACATGGTTCACCTGGTTCAGATTAGCATGAAGATACGAGGTTGACATCTTTGATGTCCAAAGCCTCAAATGTTTCACTCTCACTGAGAGTTTTTATCTGAGCTGCATCTCCGATCTGTTTTTTTTTTTCTTCTTCTGTCTTTGTTCTTTCGCTTCCCTCACCACATTCATACACATACACACCGGAAGAAGTAGCATACTCGAGAAAAACTGGGCCAGGCACGGTAAAATGAGTGCATGTGCTGTCTATCTTTAAATAAAATATCATTTCGAGCTCAGGTTGACGTGCTCTCACCATCCTACTTGCTTTAAACTCCTTGAACACACCATCAGCAGCATTCTAATAACATCTATTATATGTCACCGCATGTGGCTCTTCGCTCAGTGATCTAATCGCACATGGAAAGAATCACAAAAATCTCAAATTAAGCTCCTGAGTGCGAGGGGGCTTCTTGTGCGTCAGAACTCAAAATACCACAGTGAAGTTTTGATATCTTACAGGAACCGAGAGCACTCAACCTCACTTTGCCCAACCAACAACACAGCGATGGAGTCTGTTTATCTGACTTCACCTTTATCTGACTAAACATGACACTTGTACATTTGTGGTAAAGGCATGTAGTTTAGAGGAAACCAATCAACTGGCAGGAGTGGGCTGTTCTGGGTGTTATCACCTCAGTTGAAACACGGGGGTCCCAGCGGTGTCACTTCTTATCACTGCTGTGGGTTTAAAAAAAAAGGGGGGGGGGGTTTGATCTCTCGGTCTGATGTCACTCACCATAAAAGAGACACAGAAACACGGGGGAGGATCCCCTCTCTTTCAACGCTGATGTTTTATTAGAAGTAGCCACATGTTCAAAAAATAAAGTTTGATAGGCGCACACACACACATAAATTCAGGATCAGTGATTCAGATAGTAGCAGATTCCTGATTCATTCATTCTTTCCCAATACTTATTGTCAAGGGAGGTGGGGGGGGCTTTGTAACAGTTGACTTATTGGTTGTAAATAATGCACAACCAGTAATTCAGGCTGACTGTGTTATCTTTTATGGGAAGTCAGGGTCGGGTTTTTGACTAAATGCAGCTTGGGTGAGCAGTTCGGGATGTGAAGCGTCTTTGTTTGCCGCTTCCAATCACGCGTGTGTCAATATCCTGCGTGAGTTTTAGAGTAAAGCAAAACTGCAGCAGGGAGAATCAGAGCACACCAAGTTGGGGCAGAAAGTTGGGCCTGCCATGCCCACACATAGATGGTGTGAGTTTTGAGAATGTGAATGGATAAAAAAAAAAGAGAGAGAGAGAGAGAGAGAACTAGCAAGAGGAGCGTTTTGCATAAATGTGGTCACATTTGCTTAAGGCGCACAGGTTATGAACAACATCTGAAGGGTTTCCTGATACGCCACAGGATGAGTCACACTTCTCAGAGGCCACAATCAATTCCTTGAATTATTACTAAGAGAGCAACCCTCCCTCCTCTCCTCCCTCTTCCCCTCCCATTCTTCTATTTATGGTAGTCATTTTCTCATTCATGTGGAGTGTGTCAGACAGGCTGCTCTGATAGCGGCTGACCCTTTGAGTTTCACAGAAAGGTTCGTAGTATCAGTAAACACGGGCAGGTGTGTACTTTTTTGTGACTTGTATCATGATGTTTCATCGATTCACCCAAAAGATTATGACTGAAACAAAACTTCTTCTTTTACTTCCCCCTACGCTTTTCCAACAAACTAGAGTTGATTTAGAAAGTGTTGCTCATGGGGTCTAACAGACCAGAGCATTTTTACCCAAATACAGTTTTAGGGTACCTGAATAATTCCATTTTATGCAGCTTTATACCTGTACTTCACTCCATTCAACATACTGGACTCCATGGAAGATGGCCTATGGCATCTATAAATACAAAAGACATTTTTTTTTATTTTCAGGTGATGTTTCACCAATAAAAACACAGTTATGCATATTATATTCCACCTCTGACTCCACACATTCTTTGAATGAAGCCCTATACATTTTACACACAGGACCTTTATTATTTTCAATAATATACATATCTTATTTTGAATTCATGTATAGTTTTTACACTGCGCTTGTTGACTTGACTAGTTCACTTTACGACAAGCTCTCAAGAATCATGATGTCAGATTAAAGTAAGATACTATCACAAGGAAACACCCTGCTCCTTGGAAAAATGTTTAGAGATTTAGAGATTATTTCATTAGAAACCATCAACAGCGCCACAGAGTTACCAAATTCTTCAGAATTCAAGCGTTGCACAGCAGGTTCGCATTAAAACAATCGTCCATTTCCACTGAATTATCGCCACAGTGACAAGGACTGACCATTGCGGAATATTTTTGGAACCTGTTTCAAAGTAAATGACTCACTTCCTCTATCTCTGCCCATAGTTTCAAGATGTTACAAAATGTAACTCCACGTACGCACAGATGCAATATACTGTATGCGCATGCATCATTGATAATGAAGTTCCCAGTAAGCTAAGAGCTCACAGCTGCCCCACCTGCAGCTGTCTTTGTATCATATCTTTTAACACCTGTACAATTAGTGACACTCACTCCTTCATATTTAATACGCACAGAGTTATTTCAGCACTTCCTCTGGTAGCCTATGTAAATTATGCAAGTGCATTTCTAGTTAGAGGTATTTTGCAAGAGTGTACTGTACATTTTAGCATCATTGTGCCGGGATGTACTGCAAATACACGGTGTAGCAATGTTTTGTTTTTTTTTTCTGTTTGTTTTTTTCCTGTTTTGACCAGTCTTGCATTCATTACATTTACATCTTACATCTTACATCTTTCTCTAGTTCCACTTCCTAGTTGGATATTCATCACAGCCAAGGCCAAAACACAAGAGACCATGAGTGAGTCAGAACATTTTGTTATGAGGGTCAGAGAGCTTACATTTGGGAATAAAGATGAACTAACATGAAGCATTTTTTGAGATAACATTTATTCAGGCAGGATGCGTGTCTGTGTGTGTGCGTGTTTCCAAATAAATACCGGTTAAAGAGGGGCAAACCATGTGCCCCAATTTGGAAAAAGCTGCTGATATTTGGGCCGGTAGTTAAGTTAGGGTTTGTCTCCAGGAAATGAATATAAGTCTATGTCGTGTGAGTGTGTGTGTGAGTGTGCAGATGATGGGAATAGTGATCCATCCCTGTTTACAGTCACAGTGTGTACTTTATGACTCAACCTGCAGGAACGGTGTCTAATAATCGCTTTTATTCTTTCAAAGGGTTTTATGAGATATCTCGATGCGCTGACTTTTTCCTCGGACTTGGACGAATACTCACACAACCAAGTATAGTCACATTAGAAGCCTTGTTAATAGCGTCCCCAGGGAGCTGTTTATGAAACATACCTCACACTCAATCCACACTTGTGTTGTGTTGGCTGGCTCCCAAGCTGTTCGATGTTATTGTGGTAAATACACAGCGAGAAGTGGCTCTGTTTGTCTTAGAAACAGGAAGGCTACGCTCCTTGACATGACATATTCGTGAATCAGCCGGAACAACCGCCAACACCAAAGACACAAACCAGCGGCAAGATAGGGGATAACACTGGCGTGTTATCATTAAAAAGTTACCTCAAAGCTGCCATGGCATATAATATACACAGAAAATGGTTGCTGCACTGAAAAATGTTATGTAAAAAAAAAAAAAAATGGACAGAGATAAAGAGGGAGAGACGTTGTCTCGAATCCAAGTTTCCACCTCCTCTAAATCTCCATATATTAAACATGTGAGTCAGCTCAGTGAAAATGAGTCTGCCTGCGTGTATCCTGTCCTCTACTGACCTGTGAGCTCATTTTTCTGAAGCGTGTGTTTACTTACGATCAGAGCCATGGGAATGGTATTCAGCAGAGTTTAAATATTCAAAATGTGCTTTTTAAGTTCAGTCTGTACTTTTGCCATGTAGGACCTTTCTGCTTCCAGCCCAGTTCAAGTGCGATCATTAGCGAGAGGAGAGTTCACATGTGATCTTTCCTCTGTGTAACGTACATCACACAGCTTAAAATACACGCGCGTATTCTCAGCCCTCGCTCTGTTCAGAAACCCACCTCGCTCCTATATGTTTACTTTAATATGAGGCCCACTTTCCCCTCCAGAACAGGCCAAATTCTTGGAAGCTTACACCCAACAAGAGCACAGTCATGCTGCAAATATCTCATTCCACCTCAGCTGTTAGGTCTGTGCTGTACTGGTAACTCGTGCAGCCTTTGGACTAAAATAAGAGCAAGTGATTATTTGTAAAATGATCACTCGATGAGAGGCGTTTGCCTCTGCCAGAGTCCCTTCAGTTCATCTCACAAGGAGACCTGCACCTGGGCAGATTTAATATGACATTATACAGTCATGTTTAAACAAAGCTCGGTTTGTTAATATAGCCAGTGGCATAAAAAGCACACCCTGCCCCATTACATTTACACACTGAACCTGCGCTGACACCTGACAAGATTAATGCTGGATTCTGTGTTGTGTTCATGTCTAGCTAAGTGTTTCCATTAGCATGTTTCCCTCAGTGAAAAGCTAATGTTTTCATTACCAGAAACCTTTTTTTTTTTATCATCGCTTTCAAAAACCCTTTTCTCACATCATATAAGTGCCACAAAAAAGCGCCACAGACTGGGTGTTTGTAGTGGCTACTGCCATTCTTAATAAACCCTCTTGCCACAGTAGTGTGCAAAAAATCCCATTTACTTGAAGCAGCAACCAGGCACCCGTGTTCAAAGCGGCTTAAATCAAGCACCCCCTTGTAAAGTTTAATTGGAAACTGAACCTCTTCACCCTGTCAGCATGCTTCACACTGAATTAACATGCAGTACATGCACTATAATCTCTACTTTTACTTCATGTAATCAGATCATATTCCCTGAACTGCTAGTAAATTATTTTGCTATCAATCTCTACCTCAGCTGCGTTTATAATAAATGACAGATGAAACTCCCCTTTCACGTATGTACAGAGAGAAAAGTACATACATGCTTTTTTTCTGAAGTGAAACTTCTTATGATGTTAAAATTTGTATGGCTGAATACATTTTTTATGGCAACAGAAAGCAGCATTTGCAGCTGTGGATTTTCCCATCAAGAAAAAGGCAAAAATACTAAAAAGTTCTATTTCCTCTTCACGCCAGCTAGCCCATAATAGTGGCCTTTATTATCGTGGCAGTGACATTTGAGGTTGAGGTTTGTTGTGTTGTGAGAGTCAGCGTGTGGCGGGACGTGTTTTGGAGTTGGTGGGTGGGCTGCCTGAGGCCTGCTGGGACACACTGAGCAGTGTACAGTATCGGATTGTTCCCTTTTCTCGCTGCGCTGCGTTTCCATGGAAGTGGCAGGAGCTGTTTCTGGAGCACTCTCCATGCCATGCGGTTTCCTGTGACGTGAGAGATCTGAGTGTCTACAGCGGACATCTCCATGGCAGCTGCTTGTTTTTTCTGGGACATCTTTCATGTCCTGACAGGATTTTTTAACTGAGAATGGAGTACATACAGGGGTCTGCCTATACTCCCCCCCTCCTCAGCCCTCCTTAGTCTTGTTTTGAATTCTCCAAAAGGTATTAGAAACACAACACCAGTACATTGTTTTTTCTTGTCTCTTTTGATATAAAACCAGGGGGATTTATCGGTGGATGGTTCTGCTGCAACTAAAGTAAAACACAAAAAAAAGCTTTGAGAGTTTGTCTGGAGTTTTGAGTAAAAAATTACCATGACTAATTTTCACCATTCCCCGACATTTTCTGCAGAAAGTCCCACACATTCGCACAGGCCCATAATCAGGAAAAATTCTTGAGTTACATAAGATTATCTATAAAAAAAAAAAAAAGAATTTGATAAACACAATTTAACATCCAGCCTCCTGTGCAAGTAATAAAAAAACAACACATGAAATGCAACAAGACACAGAAGCCCAAAGGTCAATCAAGAAGCATTAACGTTGAGCCACTTGTTTATCATTTCTTACGATATATTCTGGCTCTGCAGCCCAGCATTGCTCAATAAGTACACACAGGCAAGAGCTGGGAAGGATTTCTCTTTAAAACGGATGCCCTGTGTGACCCGCAACATCCATTGTTGCTTATAATGGAATGCAACTTCCTCTCTGTTTCCACATTTTGTTTTGTTAGGTTTTCTTTCTTATGCGTGTGAACTGGAGACACGATTGTACAACATGTGCCTGATGTTGCATGTTAACATAGATGGCACACGCAGCAATCACAGCCGTGCATTTATGTTCTTTTTCTCTCTCTCCTGCTTTCATGAGCTTTTATACTCTCATATTAAACCATGGCCGCTAAAAATTCCCAATTCTGATTGGTCGGGAGGTCATTTATATTTACTGGGAAGTATAAACAGAGGTCTGTGACGCAGATGTTTGTTTCCAGTTCTACATTAATGCTTCAATATTAAACTGAATGTGAAGGTAGCAAGACTGAGGCTGAGATCCCGCGGCTCTACCAGCTCAGATGAGTCCCTCCAGCAGGTTCTGTGTCTGTACTGGGGTCTCCTACCAGTTGGTAGTTTGAAGTTTATTTGTACAAATAAAGAATAACTTGTGTAACTTTGTGTAAATAATAAAATGAATCAAAAGAGGATAAAATACAATAATAAATGAAACTGCAAAGGTGGATGGTGTTGAAAATAAATAAAGAAAGAGAGTTATATATGCTTGCCACGAAAAACAAATATCTGTGGTACTCATTTCTTTTTTTTCTGCAAGTCATCCAGTAATTGGCTGCTCCCCTTTGCTGACACACCATCCCAGCTCGCCTTGAGAGTATTCAGGGTCATCTCTGGTCACCTGATGACCTCTGTTACAGGAAAGACCCGTTCACTTCACCTGACTGAGCTCTCTGCTTTCAGCTTTTTGTTCTCTTATCATAAAGTTCAGCCCTAATACACATGTGCTCATACTGTGTCAATACCACGTAGAAGTCATGCACACACACTGACAAGTCCGCTCTTTGTGTCTCTCTTTCACACACACACACACACACACACACACACACACACACACACATACACAGCTGTCATTGTATACTAAGTAAGTGGCTTGATGTATTGAATGGCTCAACTGTGTGTCAAATGATTAGATGGTTTCCAGTAAAGCTCCTGCTGCTGGCTTACGATCCACACATGATCCAAAAATGTGGCTTTGGGTTATTTTTATTTATTTTTTTTTTTTGTATTTATAATGATTGAATCCCAGTGTTTGGTCACACATCCTCAAATCGATTTTCCAGCCCCACATGTTGGACAATCAGAAAAATCTGCCCGCTGATTTGTGGAACAAAAGGAAAAATAAAAAGATTTAAAAACGTTGGCATTTTTGAGACTGGGCGCCCCTGTTTCACAGCTGTACGTGTATTTATTTTGATTATATTACTCATGATTAAAACACAGCGCCTCGTTGCTTTGCTAGCACATCCAAACATCAGGCAGGTGCAACAACACAAGACCTAGCAGCCAGCTAATATTACTCTTGCAGCCTTTTATTTAACGACTTAAAGTCAGTTCCAGATTCACTCTCGTCTGGTGGCCGACACGCTCCCATTTTCTCTTTTTAATTTTCTCCGTCAACCTCTCCTCTCTTCACCTCTGCCATTGTGTTGAACTGGGGCTGCTAAACCCAGTTACATTGTCCTGGCACAATATTGGCTCCGTTTTCCATCAGCATTCCCCTGTGTCCCAAGCCTGAAAATCTCCTCTTCCCGGCAGTTCAAACCTCCCGTGCTTCCAGTGTAAACACCAACACTCTCCCAGCGCTCTGAGCTCTCACTCTGGGCAGTGCGGTTAACTGAGCAGCTAACAGCAGCTATAGTTCATAGTTTACTTTACTGTCCTTTAGAGAAGCATCCAGAGGACATCAGGGGGAAAACCAGAAAAGTTTCTCCATAAAATATGATCCAATTTCACCAAAATAAGTTTTGTGACAGTTGCGGTGGCGTAAAGCTTTAAGAACTCCTTGTGGGAGATTGTACCCGAAGGCATCCACCTGTCCTTATCTGACACCCGCAGCTTATTGCTTAAATTTAAACAGGCCAGATAGTTTTAACAGGAATACTCAGCTGAAGATCATTCATGTTTTATTGCTTACAGGGAATTATTATATAAATCATACTCAACCTGATAAGAACCTGATAATGCAAGAGGTGAAGTGCTCTTCAGTGTAAAATGTATTCCCAGACATAAGACTCGGTGCTATCACTTTTATTTTATGACGTGCCATATACAGAGACAATGTTTGCTATGTACCATCAGTGCTTGAAACGTGCAAGTATTCAGTCCAGTCTTATCATTTTCAGCGTGAACATGATGGCGTTCTGCCAGATGGTTTCAGGCGTTGACTTGCAAGAATTTACTGCTCATCCCTAGCTCTTTGGAAAACGTTTTGTTTGCTGATAAAACAGCTCAACAGCTGGCAGACCGAGTCAGAAAGGTGAAGAAAAAAATGTACAAAAAGGCACAAGATAAAATTTTGAAATCTGACAACAAAATATGGCAAAGGAGGACATCAAAGGATAAGGCAAGATAAGACATCAAGACATTATACAAACAGGCATGAATAGTTGGGAACTATTTTCAGCTGCAGGTTACAACAGCAGGAGAGCGAAGCGTTCTATCTGTCTCTCTATCAGGCATTGTTCAAGGTTTGCCTTCAGAAAGAGTTTTTATGGTTGGTTGATTGGTCGAAGTTTGATGGTTCAGCGAATCCCCTGCCAAGTATTTATGAAAATCCCCAAACGGTTTCCAATTATGACTTCACAGATGGTTCTGTGTAACAAACAAGTTTGTGATCATACGAGTCAGCTATCCTTCCACAACAAAACACGTTACTGGGTTAAATTCATCGTTGGTTTTTGTTGTTTTCATGGGATTTCACAATAAAGAACAATAGAAATCATACTATTCCCAATAGTGACAATGATATGTTTGTGTGTACATATCTTTTTTTGTTTGCACTCTTGCGTACTATGCGTTGTGTAATGAATGACTCTGTTCTACGGAATGGCAAGAAAGTCTATTACATGTGACAGAGAAATGAAGGGGAACTGATTTTATCTGTTTATCTATTACATGCCTTAACAGCATCTAACTCGTAGAAATTTCTGAAGAACTACAAGTCATGCCCGGTGTGGTGATTGTGTCTACCAGCTGTTAGTTTCTGTTTGGTACGATGCAGACAGCTGTGGGAGGTATTCTCCGAGTGGGAGGGGTGGGCGGTGTAGACGGTTATTGTCTGTGTGTGTGTGTGTTTTTTATTTTTCATTTTTTCATGAGTAACTTTATTGTAGGTGTTAAAAAAGTAGGAGTATTAGTGAAATACTTAGTAAGCATTTCATATTTGTATGTCTGTATGCACGGCTTCTGCCAACGTGGGTACTCACTGAAGAAAGGACACAAAACTAAAACGTCTCTCTTCAAACATGAGGAAAGTACTCTTAAGTCCCATTTGTGGACAATGAGAGCGGCAGGATGTAACACACAGTACAGTTCCATACAAAGTCTGCATTATTTGGTTCCCATGGCGACGGCTTGCACAATGAGGGAGCAGAGTACTAGCGTAAGCACGCCACATTCACCAATTACATCACAGGACAACCCAGAGTGAACTTCCTGACGCGACAGGGACACACCCTGTTCCAATAAAAGACACGGTGTGTGTGTGTGTGTGTGTGTGTGTGTGTGTACAGGACAAAAAGTGTCACAACAAAGCATAAATCATTTTTTGGAACACACCGTTCAACCCTTTTGTCAACAAACACTGCTGTCAGGTAAAAAAAAAAAAAAAACAACAAAAAAACACACATGTGGATTAAAAGAAAATGTTAATGACGTAGAAGTTTTATGATTCAAGAGGCTAGCATTCTTGTAGCAAACAGTATTTTTTTTTTTTTGTTTTTAGTCGGAATGTACAATCACCAAAGATGGTGAACAAATGTTTATTGTTTGACGTGTTTTCCACTCAGAAGATAAGATGATCAGGAAGTGAGTCAGGGTGTCACCAGAACGGTGCCGAGCAACAAGCTTGTTAAAGATCTTGTACACTATCTGTTCTGTGTTATTTGATGACTGATTACATTTTTCCTTCAGCTAGTAATACACTGTCGTGTATGGCCGCCCTGCATTGTAGCTAACGTAGGCTGTGTTTACGCATTGTATTGTAAGAATCGTGGGCAATAACCATCTACCAGAAGTACGTCATTTCATACCAGGCCTGTCTACTATACCAGGCTGCTTTTTGCATGAGTGACTCAGAGGGTGTTTCCCGGCAGCACGGGAGGGATTTCTCTTCAGCTGACATTGTTTACATTTAGTACATGCTTCACAATTAAAAGCACTCCCCTCTGAAACTGTAAGTTGGTTTCAGGAAATGCAGAAAAGAAAGAAAAACTATCGGTGATTTACCTGAATTAGAAATATTTCTGTAACTTCATGACTTCTATTAAATGAAAGCAAAGCAGACGGCCTTATCTGACCGCGCGGCACTCACCATTGCACCTGTGCACTAGCATACATCTGTAATGCGCTGAATCTGTCGCCTGCTAGCTATTGTTAGCACCCTGTGTAGGTGTTTGGAGCCACACTATGACACGGCCTAATTGAAGCTCCTGTGTGACTCAAAGTAGCATTTTTACTACAAATGTGACAAATTGTGTAACGCGGATTAAATTACCAAGAAAATGTGAATGTTTCAGAGAGGCACTGTAGGCACTGTGCATGACTGGTTTCCAGTAAAACTGTAGGCTGGTTTTCAGACTACAGTAGAAGCTGTAGTAGAAGTAACACTGCGATGACTCAAAGCATTGATTCCATCCTCAAATGACGTTTGTAAAATCACAAAAATAAAATACATATACTATGCTGCACATGTGCACTCAGTGGCTAGTTCATTAGGGACATCTGTAAAATCTAATTTCACCTTTACGCAGATAACAACGCTCACTTTTTAGCGACACCGTCCAAGAGGTATTACTCCAACTACATGTTTATTACTGAGGTTGTAGCTTGCAGCTACATTGAACTGGACTGAATTATATTGAGAGGTGTTTCTAATGTTTTGGCCATTGTGTGAGGGGGGAAGATTATTAGAAACAGGCCAGTTAAACACCACCACTTACTACAGCCTCACTAATAAAGTTTGAGCACAATGACCTGCCTGAGTTGTCCGACGACTTACATGGTTAGGGTTAGGGGTTAAGGCTAATACAGTAGCCAAGGGAATCACGTACGGTTCATACAGTGCATCTGCAGCCATGGTTACTAATAAGCTATAATCCAAAGTTTATTCATATAAAAACACAGGTGGAAAGTTGGTCTAGTAGAATGAAACTTTTTGCACAATCCTAATGTTATTTTAACTTTTGTGCATTGCTTCCTTGTAATCTGGCATCTGTTAAACACACTAGAGACTAAAATAACCAAGGTCACTTTGAGAACTGCCAGAAGTGCTCATGCACAACCCTGTCTAATTTTGTAGCATTCTGTCATTTTTTTTTTTTTCTGATCCCTGCTTGGAAACCCTCGGCCTGAAGCAAAGCAGAGCAGGGATACAACACAGAGACCTGTGGCAGATGATTCCGTTGCTAACAATGCTGTGAAGACGGACATGTAGATTTATAGTATTGTAGCCAGGCAGCAGAGTAGAGCACAGGGGAGTGGAGCGCTAACTGTAAATCTGGAGGCCTGGAAGAGGAACAGGAGGAGCGTGCCCGTAGAAGAGTCTCAGTGGGTGGGACTTGCGGGCTCATGGTGACTCACTGCTGTTCCCTGGTTGGCTCTGATATCTGGCATCTGGAGCTCATTGACAATGAGTCCATGGCAACCAGCAGTTGTGGAATTGTAAACACACTGAGGGACTGGAAAGACAAGCGGGAATCGGGCTTTCGCTGTTTCTCCAAAACGCGGCTGTCAGCTCGCTGTTTATGCACGTGCAGAGGTCAAAGGGAGCAAATGAGGTGAAATGACCAGATGCACCTACAGATGTGAGATAAAGGCTTTCCCCCAGGGCGACTTTCAAGAGTACCTCTATGAACACGGCATGGTAATAAATGCTTACAGTATTTTAGTTGAATGTACATTGCGCACTTTTGCTCTTCCTTTTTGATAAAGAAAATCTCAATCTGAGAGTAAGTATCTCCAGCTTAACTGAGATTCATAAATGGGTGGGGAAAATTCTTCTACTTCTTAAGATAAGTGAACTATTTAAAACCTTCTCTGTTTTCCGGAGAAAAGCAGTTCCCAAAGGACGGGACACTGATGTATTGCTGTAGATTAACCAAACAGACAACTTGTTTGGAACTTGCATAGTCTGGCCACATCGTTTGATTTACACCGTCCAACTTTGACCTAAAGCAAATGAGCCAGAATAAGAGATTTCACCTGCATGTGTGCAGCCTCTGGTTCTTTCCCCTTCAATTTAGCTTTCTAACACCCTGAATGACTCAACTTGAACTATTATGAGGCATCCTGCAAAACATCATGGAAGCAGCCAGTTGTTAAATATAAACTATTCAAAATAAACTCAACAGTCAATGGCCCAGAACTGCAAAAACACCCACCTTTTTTTTTTGCCTGTGTATCTCATTAGAAACAACGTTTGACACGTCCCACATACATCAACATTTTAAAAAACAAGCATAACTGACACTAACACTACTCATTTCACTTGTGGGTCTGATTACATTTGTGTGATGTGTTGATCATTCGTCATTCTGAAGTGTTTCACTTCTGCAGAACTGTACACTTCAACAGTGCGACTGTGACGTAAAACTGGAAATGCAAAAGTCCACAAAGTCTTATGTACAACTATGAGGCCTACGTGAATGGATTTCCCTGGCCAACATCATCATCATAAATCTAACAATAAGTCTCTAAAATTGTCTCATTGTTATACAGTCCAGGTTGCAATTCCCAACCGTTTGAAAAATTGATCCAAAAAGGGAAAAAGTCAAGCCAGTTTTGTGATGTGACTAGTGACAGATTAAAGGAGTTATTAAAGCACAGTTAATCAAAAGTGCTGTCTGTGTTCAGATGACACTAGCCAGTAGGATTATAAATAGTGATAATAAACGGGTTACACAAGAAGAAAGAGAAGAAGAAGAAGAAGAAGAAGAAGAAGAAGAAGAAGAAGAAGAAATGTTTTGCACAGTTTTAACAAATATTTAACTGACATATAAACCCTTCTGTGATTTAAGCAATACTTTGTTATACTGTATAGCAAAACCCTAAAACATAAGCTCGTGTGTCATATTTAAACATTAACAGTTTTTGAATAAGCTTTATGTTGAGAAGATGGAAAGTCTGGGCTAAATATTACCCTTCCACTTTTATCAGTTCTCTGTTTTGTGCCAACTGTGCAACAGGTTTGAGCACAGCTGCGGGTGACACCCGGGTACTTCCTCAGAAAAACCTGATGTGGGAGCTATAATGGTTTGGTTTGCAATAGTTGCCTTAGATGCTGTGACTGGCTGTGGGCGTAGCTACAATGACACATTTATGGTTTATATAAGGAGCTCTCTGATTCTTTTAGTGCTTGTTCTCTAGAATCACATGACAGGGGACTACCAGAGAATTTCTGCTGAGCACCACAGCAGAGCACGATTCATTAACTGTGTGTATATAGCTGTATAAAACAGCCAGGATATAATACATGCACGTCTTTGTGAGTCCCCATGTATTTGCACTTCTTTCGCTTGTGTTTTGTGTATACACAGAGCTCAGGTTTACTGGGAAAGGACGGTAATATGATAAGGGTTTAATTTAAGCTCTCTGCACATATTTGGTATCATCACAGGCGAAGGGTAGATTCGACTGGACTTCCAGCTTCATCCTGCACAGGCCTTATTAAAATGAATTCAGCAAGTGAGTGTTTCACGAATCCTGTAATTGTTTAATTCTAAGTAGTCAAAGGATTTTTTACGGACAGATTGATGGAAGAGGCATGAATCACATTTCAAAAGGAGCCTCTGAATGTACAGATTAAAAGAACAATGTTGGTCTGATGCTCAGACATTACTGAGAAGAAGAAGAAAAAAAAAAAAGACAGCCCACACAGCACAAATCACCTCAGAGACCCTTTAGCTCTCTCTCTGAGCCCCATTGGCCGAGCGAGGAAACAGTAAAGTGCTGTGGAAGCAGGTAGAGCTGAAGCTCGTTCCCGTAATTATGTTGGATGTGGAGGTTATTGCAGATTCCCGTTCATCCATCATTTTAGCAGTTTGCAGTAAATGTGCATGTGCCCGTGGCTCTCTTAATGTTATGTACAGTGCAAACACGGGAAATATGTGTCTTCACGGGAGTTGCAATAAACACACTACATCTGGGATAATCAGTCACTGTGGAAATCATACTCATTAGGTTTTGTTCAAATTTGTTTCATTAAATATATTTTTACTTTTCAGACTCCCTTGACTCCCAAAATGTAGAAAAGTGTTTAAATGACAATCCTTGTCTTTACTACAAGTGGTGATATACACAAATAGCATATAGTAAGTCAAGAATGTAATGTTTTCTGTGTTATGTGAGGTCTGCATAGACAAATATATACTCAATTTTTGACAGAATGTTGACATTAGGACCCATGAGTACTCACAGTCAATCTCACCTATCTTCAAAGTCGGCCTTCACTGTGATCTTACATTCCTGTAAAGTGACTGCAACTTGACACCTGTGACACTATCCTATGCTGTGACAGTCAGACAGACAAAGTCATGTGCTAATGTACTTTAAAATACCTCTGTGGTTGTTCCCATTACAGCAGGTGTCTCCAGGACATCATACACACACACAGAGGCTCAAAAGGTGTCACGCCATCACGACAGGTGACAATGTACTACAGTGTGTTATGCTACATAATGACTGCAGAAGAACAAAATGTTAAGACAAAACAAAACTCCAAACAGACAAATAACACTTACAGAAGATGTGAAAATCCATCATATTTAACCACGTTTTACAGAAGTGATGTGTACAATTCTGTTGGGAAGAGTCCCTAGGCTCTCTGGGACCCCAAGCGCAACATTAGGATTCAATAAATTAGCTAGTGAAATGTTTTCTTTTTAGATGACATTTGACAAAGAAAGGCCTGAGGAGGGGGATTTTCTTTTGAAATTTGAAATGAAAGCACAAACATGCAGATAAAAACCAGGAAGCTTTTTTTTTTTTTTTTTACAAAGGAAGGGGGCCATGGAGTACAGGATGTGTTGTTCTAAAAATAATCCCAGCAATAATTTAGGCTGCAGAAGAAAGCTGATTTAATTCAGCTGGCTGGAGGGGAACTGGCTTGTATATGTCTGCTGGTATTCTGCTTTAAGTACAGTGCTGTGGTATTCTGTGGTATTTTATTTTGTGGTACTTTCTGAATCAGACTGCGTGGGTGCAGGTGAAGTGGCAGTATGTCAGACCTACTGTTGTTAAATTTAAGGGCACGTTGCCAAATGTTGGCAGCTCTCAGCTGGATCACTGGATAAAGTAAGATGAGGTATGCAATGAACATACCCGGTTTTTGAACTCCCTTGTATTGACATACTGAAATGTTGACATTCACGCACGAATTTTTCTTTTTAACCTGAATGCATGTTTGTGTACAGGGCGGGGGACACTTCTGAGAATCTGTGTACTTGCCATTCATGTTATAAGCAAACTGCTGTATCATTATGTTTGTGCATGTGAGAGCGTGTTGGGTCACGCCACAAGCTCCGAAGAATCCAGTGAGTCACAAAAGAACAAAAGGTTACAACTTCTTCAGAAGACTGGATTGCTAATTTACCCTTCTGGTGTATTTTGTCTGAAGCAGCTGCTTTTTTGACGGAGGAAGAAGTTATCAGCTCAGAGAGAATGACACATTATTTTTTTTTTTTTTCTGTTCTAGGAAACTAATCTTTAAAATAGAAACTTCAAAGCTCATGATGAATCGATAAGGTTTTGATGATATGGTTGAGTTTAGTGTATCTCTAAAAGAGCTGTGGTTACCTATCTGGGTTTGAGGCAGAAGGTGATTTAAGAGGAAATCATGAAAAACTGTGAACTCGTCGCCCAAACTCTGTAACCAAACGCAACATTAAGCAAACGTAGCTTAAAGATCCATGTGTGTTGTAATGTGGTGTTTTACTATTAGTCATAAAACCCCCCCAAACTCTGCCTGTGGAAACAAAGTTTCAGTCATCACCAAACAAATCAAACACTGAGATCTCATTTCATAGAAAAATAGTGCTATTTTATTATAAATTAATGAAATGTCACCATACAAATATAAATAAGTGCAAAGTTGTATCAGTCTGCCTGCTTCGTCAAACTTCTCAAATATCTTCAAGCATCCGTAGCCAGTGGTTGGCTGGCAAAAAGTACATCTTTATAAAAGACAGCAGATTTCACCTTCACTCATGTAAACTCATGAAAATAAGATACATTTGGACACTTCTCCTTATTCAGGAAAAGACAGACACCATTATTTAATACATTCATTTGGAAGCAATGGTGATCCTGTCTGTGCCGCAAAAACTACCACATCTTTTTGGTGTGTATTTTTTCTCACCACTTAAGCCTTATAAAAAATGTGACTATTCTCTCAAGTAAGATCCGCTAGGTTTCAGTCATGTTGGTGTTCCAACAAACTGTTGTCTAGTTCAGGCAAGTTTGGCATAAACCCTTCTTCTAAACAAAATATCAGGAACATGTCTTCTTTTAACATTTTCTGGTCTCTAGTAAGATTCAGACTTTCTTTTTTTTTTCTTCTTCTTCTTTTTTGAAAGTTGAGCCATTTTCCCATCATGGCTGGTACAAAACATGCACCCAGAAGGCCATCAGTGTCCACTCATTTGTACTCTAAGTTTCCATTGTCTGTGAATTTCCAGCGTACACTTGGTCAGAGATCCCAGGATGCTGGCTGGATGCATCATCCAAGGAAGCTGATGTGTGTGTGTGTGTGTGTGTGTGTGTGTGTGTGTGTGTGTGTGTGTGCTCGACAGCCTCGCAGCACGTTGGTTAGCAGCAGAGGGAACCTGTGTGTCATCAGACTGTAGACAGCTGACTACAGTTTTCAGTAAGTTGTACGTCATCAGCAGAGGTTATCGCTCTTTCACACCACCAGGTTACAGCAGTGCCCTCTCTTTGTGGATCAGTCCCTAATCCAGTGTCTCTTCCTGGACCTTAGGAGGCCCACTTTGCTGTGAAAACACATCCTGTCAGTACACATGACTCTCTTGCTCTGCTTTATAGTAACTCCTCAGACACAGCGCATGTCGTCGAACGTAGCTGTACTGAAACCACCCGGTTTCACTCTCAAGTCTTTGCCCCTTCGAGAGCATCAGTCCAACACCTCTAGATAGGGGCATCATACTCCTGAAGGAACTCCTTAAGAGGATGAGGAAGTTGGTCTCTGCTAGATGAAATGTCCAAATGTCCATTGACTGTTTTCCTGCACAAGTGCTGCAAGGTGGATAAGCTGCAGGAGAGAGGTTTGATGAGCTCCAGTGGGATCTTCTCCCCTCCCGAGTAAATGTAGTAGATACTCCCACTGCGAGAGTTCCCTTTGCTCTGAGACATGTAGTAATGGATCAGCTTGAGGACGCAGTCAAAGTGGGGAACAGACTGAATGTTCTTAGGGTCTGTTTGCAGATAAAAAGAGGATGTGTCACACTGGATGCGCAGGTTCTTGGTGCCAGACGCCGTCTTGACGCTGAGGGCAAACAGGTGCCGCTTGTCGGAGCTGTCCCTGATCAGGAACGTGCCAGTGGCTTCGGCTGCCAGCATGGCATTGGCCTCCTTTCCTGTGATGGCACCCCAGTAGAAGCCACTTTCCTGGAGCTTGTGGAGCGTCCCGAGGACCATCTGGTACTGCGTCTTGGAGGTGAAAGTCTTGTAACGGTGAGGCAGCCGCATGTTGGATTCCAAGAGGCTGCTGCTCATTGCGTTGTCAAACTTGCTGTGAGTTACCATGGCGCTGTGCCCGCTCTCTAGGCAGCCTGGGGGAGCACTGGGCACCACACAGACAGGGGAAGAAGAGGTGGTGATGAAACTGAGGTTCAAAGGGTTGTTGAGGAAGTCGGCCTGTCTGGAAATGAACACCTGGAGAGATAAGAGAAGAGAGTTTGAGCTCAGGATACATTCAAATACAAACTTAAACTTGACATACAATAACAACTAAGATCTGTTTTATCCATTTTGAAGTCGAATGTAATTCTCTTCAACTCCTGCCGCTCTACTGGAAACTATTTTTCCAGATGTGGAGGCCCTGTACATTATGCCTTTAAACATCTCTGGTGATGATTGGGAAATTGTCCCAGAGCCCCATGACTTTTTAATCATCTAGAAACAACAACGAAAAAAAAAATCTTTGACTCCTCTCCTCTATTTGAGATGAGTTGTGGTTTCAACAGAGCGTTTAACTAAAAATGCTTCCATTTAACTTCCAGCCATTTCGGGGAAACTTTTTATGTAATCTGCCCTCGGGACTCACCACCGCGGCCAGTTCCAGTAAGGACATCGTAATCCTTGATTGCGCAATTTACACACATAACCGGCTTCACTAAAGCTCATTTAAACACGAACATCTATGTTTAAATCCCGCTTATACATAAATAATAAGTATTGTAATAAATAATAATAAAAAAAAGAGAGAGAGAGAGATCCTCACCTTTAAATGTTCCTCCAAACTCGCTCGTTTCCAAAAATAAATCCAAGTAGACAAATGTTCAAAGTTACCCGGCAGTCTGTCTGTCAGGATTGTGTGTCTTTGGCAACAAACTTCAGGCTTGTTAAACACTTTTTTGTCTGTGTGTTTGCAGCCTCTGAGCTGCCCGTGGAGAGCTGTGTGAGTTACTAACGGAGCAGGAGGAGGAGAGGAGGGCTTATAAGAACGGGGCTGGCTCCGCCTCCTCTTTCCAGTAAAGCCTCTCTCTCTCTGGCAGATTGACAGGAAGCATGTATTTATTTATTTTTTTTAAAGGATTCCTGCTATGAGAAGTGCCCTCCCCCCGCTGTTCCTCCAAAATGAAGTTAAGGAGGAGTTCCAAGCAGTACTTATGTACCTTTGGTAACCAGCCTCTATTTACTGTTTCATCAACATTTGAAATATGGATATGAGTTTAAAAACAAACAAACAAATAACAGCTACAGAACACGATAATCAAATCTATCTGATCTGATCACATGTTTTGTTTTGTTTTTTTCTTTTTCTGCAATAGTTCCGCGTAAGTGTGAGGTAATGATTCACTGTGTGCTGTCGGTTTCTGAGAAATTCACAGTAATGGCAGCTCACATGCTGAGCACCGGTTCCACATGTAGAGGGCGCCAACGCAGATTTTGGGGAACTTAACAGTAAACCGAGACTTTGTTTCCCAAAAGCAACAGCTGGTAACCACGGGCAACGGGTTATTATTTATTACTAACAGTTATAATTTCATACCAGTCTTTCCCTGCGGTGTTAATTAGCATATGATTATTCTCAAGTTCCTTATTAAAACCGGGTCAGTCCCTCTCTGAAGGCACTTTGTTAACATGTCATTAAATATGCCTGTGTGTGCTTTGATATTAGTTTATGTTACTTATTGTGTCCAACTGCGTCCCATGTGCTCAAAAGACACCAAACACACTGCTCTACTTAAAACAGTACAAACTTTATTTCCCAGCCCAAACTATGAATGTGAATAAAATCTGCCACTGATAGTGTATAAACACCTAATAAAACAGACTGTGCTGTTAGGTATTTGTGAGCAAACATGAGTTCATTTGACAGCCTGAGTTGACACAAAGTGGAGGCCGGTGTAGCTACAAACAGATTGACATGGTATATGGTAAAAGGCACTTGTGATGATAGCTTCAGCAGGAGGAGTTTTAATTGTCGCCAAATGTTGTGCGTTAATAAACACTTAAAATCTCGTATCTGCTTACAACTACATTATGATGTGTTATAAACATATGTTTAATAATTACATAGTGAGTATAATCACCCACAAAAAAGAGATTTTACTAAAAAAAAAGTACAGATAGTAGTTAAAAAGTTTAAAAAGTAGTATTAATGGATAGTTTTTTTTTGGCACAGTCCTCCTGACCTTGACCCTCAGTCTCATTTTTGTCATTCCTTTTTAATAATTTGCATAATAGTATGAGGCTGTTTGACGGGAGTGTGACTTCAGATCATCGTGTTAAAGAAAGATCAGTCTTTACCAACATGCCTGTGACTGATGGATGGGTCATACCATCCACATCAGCTTCCTCCCTGCTGACTCAGCTATGAGCACTAGCCTAAGGTGGTTACTGTACTATAGACAGACTCCAGGCGGTGGTGTCATGTCAAGCTTTGCCTCCCTTCAAGCAACTCATTCATTTTACTCATCAGCAGACGGTCTGTCAGTAACAACCTGAACGCTAGATGCTCTGACGCTTCTCAGCACAGGCCGGTTTCAGTTCTCAGAAAAACTTAAACTTGATTAAAAATACAGATTTCTCTGTTTTGGTGTTGGTTTCACCAAACCTCAGCTGGGAGCTGGTTACAGGGGAGGGGCTTGGCTGAAAAAACGAAGTGACGCCAAAGAGCCTGATGAGTTTTGGTAAAAGCCAGCTGTGTCCACAGAGGTGAGTCAGGTGTTGTCTGATTCAGACCACCAACAGGATACAGGGCGAAGGGAGGGGGGGGGATCACTAGGATAGCCTCGTAACACTCCACTTGTTTCCAGAAAATCTACTGTCATCATCATGAGGCATGTATTTAGCATCCAGAGTCTCCCCGGGGACCATGATGATAGTCAATGGAAAGGAAAAGACGCAGAAAAAGTTGGCTGAAGCTGGGAGGGAGAAACCCCCACACTGTGTTTCAACTTACCACGTCTCCATGGAAACCACTATGCACATCATTAGTCTACAGCATGCTGACTTGGCTTTTTTTTATCATGTTTACTGTAATTCCCTAAGTCAATTACTCCTTTGATAGAGTGGAATAAGAAGTGCAGCAAGGAAGAACCTGTAAGTGCCCCCAGACGTCAAGGCTTGTAAAGAAAAAAAAACACAAAATAAATAAAACCACACAGTGCTGACTTAAGGTCAACCCTCAGATGGTCGGTCAGTCGAGGCGGCTGATGAACCAAGTGACCTGGAGCTAAGAAAGCCTTCTACTCTGTTGCTGTAGCACACGCTGCAGGACTCCAGCCAAGCGTCTGAGGCTCCTGGTGTGAGGTTTGGCAAATGACAAATTTGGCTCCGTAGGCTATGCATGTCTGTGAGTGTGTGTCTTTTATCTCCAGTAGGTTTGCAGAATCTAAATAGAAAACCCCAAACCTCCCTTTTTCCATGTTTTCTTGTGTTTCTAAATGGGTATCCAGGCTCAGCAGAATTAGCCTGCCGACCGTGACACGGAAAGGGATTTCGGTTCACGAGCAATGTCAATGAATTCATCCCTAATTTAGTGGATGAGACAAAGCCTTTGCACGATAGCTTGTTGGTCTAAACCACTGTTTAGTGGAAAAGGCAGCTGTTTAGGTTTTCCCACACTGACTCAGAAATTTACTCTAGCTCATGGTTCCCGTAAACCCGTTGGATGCAAGGGGAAAAAAAAAAAAGCGGCCCTCTCGACTGGAAAGAGGGGTGAAAGGTAGAAAAATGTTATTCGACAAAATATTTTGGAGCGGCCGGGTCGAGCAGAATTTCACTGAACAGGGAGATCTTTTAAAAGCTCTGCATGTTTTTGCTGGTTCGATGAAATTATTTGTGGCGTTGGCAATCACAATGGAGCCGCTTATTGTTTGTACAGCTGAATACAGTGAGCCCCGAATTCAGGTTAAGTCAACAACGTAAGCAGAGTGAGGGATTGAGTTCAAAATCTAAAAATTCAACTCACTGAGGCCTCGTAGGGGTGTGAGATGTATATTATGTGATTCAAATCCAGTAAGTTGCTGTGGAACTGTGACTGATATGCTGGAAGGTTCCTGGTAAATCAGTATATCTAATTCCTATTAAGGCTGTTTTGTTGTCATGTACAGTAGCTTCACTTCCTGCCTGTGTCCCTTACTTTAATGCCCACTATGTAGCATTTCCTTTTCTCTGTTGTATTACTGTAAAACTTCCTTGTTGGTTGAGCAAGGCCACTTCTGTGCTATTACCAGTCATCCAGTAATAATTTCCTGGTAACCGTCTCTCTGTTTCTCTCTCTCTCACTCGCTCTGTCTGTTCTCGCTGTCAATGTCGTTCTTTGTGTGATCCTTTTTCAGTTACGTGTCATGTGTGACCACCACAGTTGAGAATGAACTACAAAGCCACAAGGCCCCTAACTGTTTTTCACAGTTCAGTTTTTAAAAAAAAAAAAAAAAAAAAAGTCCTTTTTTGGCACTGAGATAAAACGTGTGTTTGTGTTTTGCGTTAAACATTGTAGAGTCGTCCACTCATGCGGCATGTAGAGTGACGGCAGCAGTTTACGAAAGAACATTTTGTTCAGGAGAATCAGAGATTCTTGTCTTTGCACTGATTACGCAACACTTCCATAGAGCATTACTGTAAATTTACAGGGAAGAACACTGTATTATTACTGTGTTCTTCCCTGTAAATTAGTATTATTATTTGTTTCAGTCTTTAGAGGGAAGTGAACTCACCCTGTGAGCACTGCTGTCAGTTGTGGGAATTAAAGGAACAAAAGCAAAGTAAAATATAATTACAAGAAAAAAACTTGGAAGGAAAATAAATAACTGATATGAAACCTCACCCAAAATCAGACTTTGCATTTATTTCTATGAGTTAATTAACCAGCAAAAAAGAGAGATCTTACTTATGTTATATATCACTGCAAAGTACTAAAAGTGCACTCTACTGTCTGCAGGGCTGATAAAAACGTCTCCACCCTTCTGCACAAGACAGGGACGTTTCTTTTTATCCATTAGCAGACTACTTCAAAACAGAATGTTGGTACGTTTGTAAAGGAATGAAATGTTGGCGGTAAACATGCTGGGCATTTGCTGCTTCATGCAAGTCTATTTTTAGCCGAGCGTGACTGTCACAGCTGCCTTTCTGGGAAGCACTCTAAAAGCAGAACACAAAGCTATTAACTTGTACCTTTCACACCCTCAAAATTATCCACAATGATATACAATATACAATGCCAAATGTTCTTGTGGAGTGTGTGACCTTTTTTACCTTATGCTTCATGCAACCTTTTGATATTAATTCTTATTTTCCATCAAATGCATAGACCAAAAAAGTAACAACAGTACAAGATAAAGTATAGGCATTACAGACACAAAGTGTTTAAAATATCACAAGTAAAAGTACTCCTGCAGAAGGATTTATATCAGTTTTATATTATTAAGCACCACTTTATTGTTGTAGCTCGACCAGGGGAAGCTCATTTTAATAACTTAACATAGTGTTTGTGTGATTTAAACTGTATGTTGTAAGCTGATTGTATGTTTAGAGAGTGAAATATTAATCTGGAAAAATAATGGTACTTCTGTGCGAAATGTGGTGGAGTAAAGTGGAAAAAAAATTGAAATATTCCAAGGAAGTAAAGTACATTATTCAAGTAAATGTTCTTTCCACCACTGTCACAAATTATGAGCGCTTAAAAATATGTCCATCCATGTCACAACAGCTGTGAAGCCTTTTTTGTAACACTATCCTATCAGGTTGCCAAGAATGAATAAATCATTTGATTCCTGATTTCATGACGTTCTTTCTGGCATTGCTTGACATTGACCCTGCCAGCAAATGACCAGCAAACTTTGCAACTCCGGGCACTCCTCCAATATTTACATAGCACCACACTGTGGCCCATTGACGGGGACAGTGCCAATTCTGCTATTCTCAAGGTTAACAAAAGGCAGAGAGAAGGAGGGGGGGGGGGGGGTTAACTGTGACAACAGGAGAGCTGTGATAAACTTTTTTTGCTTCGCTTTAATTTTCCTGGCATAAACCAGTGAGACAATACGAGTGCTGTTGAGTGGATAAGTTACGAGTGGAAGAGCACATGGGTTGGTTGCCAGCATTTTAGGTATGTGACACTAAGCTGGAAGCTCCAGCTGGGGCTATTATTGAGACAGATATCACAAGACTAAATTCTGAAAGACCAGTACTGGAATTTCAAAACGCTATCTTTCCAAATCACATATTACTGACACAATGTGGCAGTGACTATTTTGACATGTAGCGCTTGTGAAAATGAATACAGGAAATGCGCGCAGGGAACGCGTGAATCTGTCACTTTAACTGCTCAGTCATGGTGTTGAGGAAGAAGTTAAAGAAAGAAGTGAATGTCACAAACGTCATCAGTGCCCGGCATCCAGTGTGTCATTATTTTCCACCGCTAGCTGCATTGCGCCAGATGTGGTTGCTTAGCACATGGCACCTTAACATTTACTGGAAAGTTGAAGTTCAAACGTGTGATATTGTAGTGTGTATGTCAGCTGATCCGCATCACATTCTTTGCACTTTTGTGCCATACGAGGCTCTAGAAATTATGAAATAAGCTTTTTAATTGTTGACTTTGGGAGACATTGTTTCACGTTTTTGGGAAATAAGCGTTTTCGTTTTCTTGCCGAGAATTCAATGAGAATACCACATGCGTGCCTGTCTGGGAAATATGTAGCTGGTTAGCGTAAAGGCTGGAAACACTAGGAAACAGTTAGCCTGGCTCTGTCCAAAAGTAACCTCCCAATCCCTCTAAAGCTTACTAATGAAAACATTTCGTATTGTTTGTCTAATTGTTACAGAAAATGAAGTGTAAGAACAAAATAATGTTGACTTAGAGACAGTAAAACAGCTACTGTTGTTGCTGCTACCATTGCTAGGCTAGCAGCTGTCCACTGTTTCCACTCTCTGCGCTATGCTAAGCTAAGCTAAGCTAACCAGCTGCAACCTGCATTTTGACATCTACTGTACGACCATGAGAGTGTTACCAATCTCGTCATCTAACTCCCGTCAAGAAAGCGAATACAAAATGTTTCCCAAAAGGTTAAAGTAACGCTTTTCATATATTTAACAGTGTATGAGTCATGTGCAAACAAGAGGAAAAAGTAATTAACACCCTGAAGGAAACCATCACGTGCAGGCTTACAATCTGCAGCTCTTTGATCTTCAGCATTTTCCGACTGAAATAAGTATGTGAGGTCATACCACCATGATGGTACGAGCCGCATCTGGAGAATAGACATTTGCCACGTCCACCCCACCCCCCCTCCCCCAAAATGGCCAGTGTCCAGATCATGATCAACTGCTGCCTCAAACAGTCAGATTGCATCATGGCAGATAATATGATTGATCTGATGCTGGCTGCCTATCTCGGCCCGCCTGCCACTGCCGCCACCATCCGTTTATCAGTATCAAATGCTTGGAGACAAAGGGAGCCAATGACATAATCGGGATCTTCAAAATGGACTTTGATTCCCACAAATCCCAGAAATAGCTGGCTGATGTCATTGGGTAGATGGTAATAAATCTGTCTACACTATAATAGCAGGTTGGCTGGGAGATGCTGTTAACTGAGAACACCTTGTTTAAATGTCCTCGAGCAAGACTACGTATAACTTACATCAGAACTGTCTGTGCACAGAGCACCCGCATGCACGTGCACGCACACAATTTTCACATGCAAATGTCGTTGCGATAATTATCCGCCACACTCATGAACACATGCAAACACAGACACGTACACTTCCTCCAGAACACAGTCGTAGTAACTTGATCCCGAGCTGTGCCAGTAAGTCTGACATTTCCGGATGGATAGTGTGTAGCTACGTGCAATGTCCACACACCAGTTTTGTGGTTACGGTTCAGATAAGAAGAGTGAGGATAGAGGTCTGTGATATGTGCCAGGCAGAGGACAGGGACATTTCAAAGGGATTTACCTGGAAGATGTCCCGTAATTCTAGAGGAGCAAGATCTTGATTGCAAATGTTCCCTTAATGATAAGTTTTCCCTCATACCCCACATTGTCTAACAGGCTTGACTCAGTCACAGATGTTTGAGCATGCTACTCAGGATGCATCAGTCACCCAGAGGAAAGCTTTGATCCAAGCTATTCCCTCAATCAGTAAATGACTCCATATGCGTGTATGACTGGGCCTTCGATGACCTTGCACGAAATGTCTTCATGGCAGACACAATGAAGTCATATCAGGGGACTATAAACTGACTACAAGTCACTGGGAACTTTGAATAGAGCCTATTGTTCCTGGTGCAGGTGTGTTCCTGCTCAGAGTTCTGCTAGAGTGAGTTACAGGAGCACTCTTTCATCTGCTCAGCAATCATCTGTTTCCTGCCTTTTTGATAGCCTCAAATAAAATTGCAGCTGCATCAATGAATATGCACTTCGTCTTCTTCTTCTTCTTCTTCTTTCACAGCTCTGTTCTCTTTGTTTGCTTCAATGATTCCATTTTTTTACCCCCTCTCTTGGCCTTTCAGTGTAGATGTGAAACTCCTACACTTTAGTGTAGGTTTGTGGTTTGTGACCTCTGCAAACATCAACTCAGTGACCCCCGAGAGGCCTAACAGAGGGAGTTCCTGTCTCCACGGCCCCCTCCTACATATTTCAGATATGTATTCTGATTGCACGCTTCACATGCAGGAGCTCAATGGGACCATTTTTTATTCTGACCCTCAAATGCAGCAGCTTTTCATTATCTTCCCAAGGCATTAATCACAATAATAATAATAATAAAGTGCTGCAGTAAGCTTGCCCTGAATCAGAAAGGAGCACTGCAGGCGTCTCTCTCTATATATCCAAGGAATTTCCTTTTGTCCCCTTGTAGCTGGGCACTCCCTGTAGACAGGAAATTCTTCTGGAGGTGTTCCAAACCACGACCTCCTATTCCGTCTTCTTCCCGGTTTTTAGCCAGAAATCTTGGAATCCTTGTACAGTCTGTACCACCCTTTCGACCTGTATGTAAACAAACAATCCGCCTGTTCCAGAAATCTCTCCAGCTTATCCAGCTTCCAGCAGTTCCCATCTGAGATTTCTGCAATGCTTGCATGCCTGTAATTATTAAGCTGCAATCAACATGAGATAGTACAACAGGACCCTCCATTAAGGCATGAGATAAATCGTAACAACCCAACGGAGGAAAAAAAAAAAGTGCTTCTTTTCACACCGCATTAGAAAAACTACAGTTTCCCAGAATGAGAGCCACCCACAGTTCAATGAATGTGCAGAAAAATCCCACAATACCATTTTCCCGCTGGGACAAACAACCTTCTGTCTTGTTCACACAGTTATTCTGAAGGCCCTGCATCAGCAAGTTGACTACCAAAAATATTGTACACATGGAAAAGAAAAAAAAAAAAAAAAAAGTTGATTCTTCTTTTCCAGTAAATCTAATTGATGTGGCACTCAGACAGCGTCTATCTCACAACTCGATTCTTATTCAGTCAAATCCAATACCTTGAACTGATTACATTCAAGAACAAATACTTAGGTTTAAAGTTAAGGTGGCTGCATCACTTCTCAGTTGTAATCCAAGAATGCCAGTAACAGCAGCCAGTTTACTGTCTATCCGTTGGATCATTAAAGCACCTTTTATTAGCTACACATGAGCGTTTATAGCTTATGGCTGGATCATAAATCCCAACATGCTCCTGTTTCTGTCGAGCACCGAGCACCTAGGACCTGTTTGTTTACACCCCTTCCTTTGTTTCTTTCCACACTGCTGTATGTAGGTCACTATGTCACCTGCAAACTGGACCTCAGATTACCGTTTCATCAGGACGAACTGCAGCAGTTACGGAAAAGTAGCCTTGGTTAATAGCTTTTAGGAAAACTGCGAAGAGAGATTCGGGATGTCTCATTTCAAACACAGGCCACTTAAAATGGACGTGCAAACAGCAGCTGCACCGTTTTAACGTTTAGATATAGGATTCAGTCGCTGAGATCTTCATTTTCTCGTCTGCTCCAGCTAGTTTTAATTAGATGTTTTGCAGAATTTTTGTATTGTGGGTAATTTTCAAACTTTCACAAATGCATGTCTGTGGGAAAATACTTCCAAAAATACCGAATCAGTAAATCATATATTCCATATCCCGACAGTGTTTTACTCTCTGCACACAAAAGGAGCCAAACTCTTTGACTGCTTTTCACTATCACTGTTTTAACCTCGCTCTCAACAAACACTGATACTATAAAGTAACTGCATTTTTATACGAGTGTGTCAGAGAGTGTGTGTGTGTGTGTGTGTGTGTGTGTGAGAGAGAGAGATATAAGTAGAGAGATAGTGGAAGGAGGTGGGTGGGGTGGGGGGGGGACTTTGTAGTGGTTGTTTTATAACTCCCTTTCTCAGAAATCCTGCCCCGAGGATGAATGCAATGTCCCTCAGCAGAGCAGGAGATTCCTGAAGTGATTTGAGCAGGATTTATTCTTCCAGTAAAGCAACAATACATGTCAACACAGCACCTGAAGTGTATACGCACCTAAAACACAGTATCTCAAAAGATTTTTGAGTATGAGCACCTGGCTCCAGTCTGTCTGTGTGTGATGTTTTGGTTTTTTTTTTTTTTTTCTATTTTTGCATAAACAGGATGGTCTGATGGAATGCTGTCTTCCGTAGTGCTCATTTTGACAGCTCTCATTTTTTTTGTTTTCGTGACGATTTAAATGATTGACGGCCTGCTTCAAAGAATGTCGCAAAACCAAATACCAAGAAACCTGCCGAAGCTTTAATCCTAGCCAGCTGTGAAATGGTTCTAGCGAGAAAATGCCCACCGGGCCGCGTTGCATTTATGTCTGCACGCCCGTCTGTGTGTAACATTCTTCTGCCTGCATGAGCCTGTACGAGAAAGGGCCCTTCTCATGCCAGTTGAGGTCAGGTCCGGACACCGTGGGGTGCACCCTTCTCCCACCGCGGTGGGCTGAGAGGCAGGGGGAGGCCTCCAGCGCTTCTGGGAAACAGTCTGGGCCTAATTGAAGCCCGACTGGTCTCACATGTCTCCACTTACTGGAGGAGACGGAGGATCCCGCCGCCTGGCCTATGAGAGCTGCTGTAGAGCCCAGGCCTTTCCCACTTCATCAGCATAACCACAGAGAAGTGAATTCACCAAGCAGGGCCCTGACATGACAGCATGACTGAGTGGCTTGGTCTGGTGTGTTTGAGTGCAGTGAGGTCAGGTCATGAGCTGTGTCAGGATACACAGTGTTTTTCAGGAGAATATCTGACCTTGATAAAGCAGTCTGGGTACAGTTTGTTTCTAAGGATCTCCTGTGCAGTACGTGCACCCCGCTCTATTGTTCCCCTCTTAATTCATTTTGAGTGAGGAGTGATGAAACCTCCCCGCCTACTGTACAGTGTATCACGTTCCCCTTCTCACACACGCACACGCACAAACCTCAGCCTCACAGAGAAAAGATGCGCGAGCACGTCGTCTTTTCATGTCCCCGAGCACATCCACGCTGCAGAGAGAAACACGGCCAGTGAAGAACAGCGCGAACAGAGAAAAACAAAGACTTCCCTGCCTCTGCTGCTGCTGCTGCTGCTGCTGCTGCTGCTGCTGCACCAACACCACATGTTCTCAAACTTTTTTTTTTCTCAGCTTTTTTTTTTTTTTTTTTTCTCCTGCTGTGGCAACGTGCCTCTCATTTCCCATCAGTCACGGTCACCTCCTTGGCCTCTGCTCTGTAATTCTCAAAAACGTCATTATCATCCTGTTTTACAGCACTGATGCAAAATGTTGTTTGACTGCAGTTTTGCAAAAAAAAAAAAAAAAAAAAAGATTACGGGCAATTTAACCATCCATTTTTCCCCTCAAACAAAGCTCTGTTCATGTAATATTAGAATGCACAGATGCAAAGCAACAATCTTTGTTTTGCAAACGTCTTGCTATTATGTATTTTCAGTGCACATCTGGAACAAGTTGTTTCATAATTTGTACCCATGTTCCCCCAAACAACTGCTCCAGGCTATGTCCCAGGGGAAATATCATACAAATAAGCATCTATTCATTTAGCCTTAAATTTCAGTATAATTTGGTTTGGGGAGAAAAAACACAAACAGATTTTAATCTTTCTTAGATCAAAAGGCTTTTCAACGTAATTCTCCCTGATGTTTTTGCCTGTTGCTGCTCAGATAAACACGCCTCAACCTGAATAAATTATACAGAAGCCTTTAAACCCCAAGACAGAACTTTTCTAGGTCTTACTTTATCTACTAGCTGCTCAAGCATGACCCATGAGGCTCTGCAAAGTCTAACTATAATGTATGTGTCAGTGCAATTTAGCATTCATTGTTTTAACTTAAAGCGCTTTTGTGGCTGAAATGTTCACCCTGTCACATGTAAAAGGCAGAGAAGCTTCTTTGTGTTTGTGCAGATGGCTCATCGTTTAATCGAAAATGTGAAGTTAGACCGAGCATTGCTCAAAACTGCCTTTAAGTCAAAACACAGGAGGCTTTTTTGGCAACTCCATTCCATTCCTTATCCATACAGTAATACTGAACCAAGGCTTGTGTATTAATCAGTGTGGTATTTACTCCTTTCCATGGTAGTACTGCAGGATGAGTCACAAGTCTGAACAAGGTGAAAATCTGGTTATTTTCTAAGCTGTTTCATGTAACTCCTAATATGAGTGGAGCTCAGCAGGCATTAAACAGGAACCCAAAGATGCGTGCACACGTTGTATTTTAGTCTTCGTGCTGATAACTACAAGCGTGCCCCGCCGTTTCCTGCATGCCCGTTCCATTGAGAAAAAGTCATTTCTATTGATTGCTTTTCCAGGCATCATTTAATATGATACATATTCACTTGTAAATATCGACCTTTCCCTGCTGCCCCGACGTTTGTGCCATAAATACTTTAAAAGCAAGCTTGTGAAAAGATATGAAATGTTATGAAGCTGTAAATAAAGTCTGGATTTAAACAGTAACAGGAGGTGGTTGTTTTTTTGGGGGTTTTTTTTATAGAGGGTAACTGTGGTTGGAGTAATGAAAACTTGGAAAGTTGTGTGCTTAAAAAGGGAATGATTCAATTTCAAGACTACCCTCAAGTGGAAGCAGTATTCTGGACATACAGCAGGTTGGCCTCACTTAACCCATAATTTAATTAGTGCTTGATTTGGCAAGGCTGTAATTCAGCTGAAATTAATCAGCAACATAAAATGCTTGTTTCACGTCCTCGCTTGCAGCAGTGTGCTTCACCAGTCCTTCTCACATGCTGCCACCTGCTGGCCTTGTTTTACTACTGTAACGTGCACTTGTGTAAAGAAAGATATTCGCAGCCAGTATTGTGACAGGATCGTCTTTATTTCAGCTTGATTAAATGGTAATGATAGAAACCTCAATTCAAACATTATTGAACCGAATAACAAAAGAAAAATGGCACAACTAATAAGAAACAAAAATGAAGACAAAATACCCACTATACATTTATGTATGTACAACTTTGATAAATAAACCAATACTGTCTAGAATTCTGATTGTTTTGCATTTTTCCTTATTTTCCCTAGCATTAGTGAGCAGAGAGGAAGAGAACCAGGAAACTGAACAGGCAGGGAGTGAGGATAATGTCCAGCAGGCACAGATGAACAGAAGACAGTAGACAAGAGTAGAAAAGACAACCGCTTAATGCACAACTCCGACTGCATTTGCAAAACTGTACCACAACGCAGTTTTTTGCTATTTGACAACATGTCACTGCCTCAGTGGGACCAATCAGCCGTCCTGCCCCTCCATCTTTTGCTTCAGCACAGTACATTCCTCATACACTAGTAGCTTTGTTTCACATCACACTTTGGATCCTGAGACGCGGGGCAGCCCCTTCTTTTCCAGGTATAGCTTCGATGAACCACACATTTATTGGTGCCACTTTAAAGCCTCTGTTACAATATGTCATATATTATGTCTTATACATAAACAACCTGAAGCGCACAGTATTGTACAATGATAAAGGAGGTTGGAGGTCTGACGACTGGAAATGACTTTTTGTTTTACCGTTTAAGAGGTAACCCTTTACAAAGACAAAATATTAAAGGCAGGAAATAAAGATTAAATGTTGTTGTGACTGGGAAAAGCAATCTCTGTGAATTACTGTCGCTAACCAGCAGCTTGTCTCATCACATTGCATCTAGAGCGCCAGGCACTGTGCAGCAGTAAAAGTAGCTAACAGTTAAATTGCTTTTTGTATGATACAGCAATAGAAAGTGGTTTGTGGTGGTGAGAACAAAGAGAAAAATGTATGGGAAGAGAGAGAGAGAGAGAAAAAAAAAAAAAGGAGGCCACCAGATCTAATTTTCAGACAACTTGGGAGCTCAAAAACAAGCCCAGGGTGATAAACACACGTCCCGTTATGAAGACGCCAATCTCCAGGATGCATCTCCGGGACCTTCAGGAAATGAACAGTGAGACCCTGTCCAGACAAGCAGACACCCACATGTGCAGCAGTGCGGCTACCCAAGCTGCAGCTTCACATTTACAAAGTAAAAAACAAAAACAGTTCAGTCTGGGGCCCAGATGAGGCTTTCATTCCTCACATGGCTGTCATGCTGTGAACGAGACCCACGCCGTTTGTCGACGTGGATGATTCAGAACATCGTAACAATCTCCTGAGTGGCAACTTTTTTTTTTTTTTTTTTTTTTTTTAAAACCAAAAAGTTTTCTTTTTTTTCCTTTTTCTATAAAATTACTAACAGTTGGCAAGATAGACCCTCCCTCTCACACCCGCCCACCCCTGCAGTTTCTCTACAAAAGCAAACAAACAAAAAAAAAAAGACTCGACAATAGAAGCTGTAAAAAAATAGACACAAATTGCCCGAACATATTAAAGCACATCAGAAAAGATCTTTGCTTTTCTTTCAGAACATTTTGGTTGAGTTTAAACAATGTGTGCTACAGGGGGTCCGCATGAGTGTATGCATGTTGTATATGTGTATATGGGAATTGTGTGTGTTTTTTTTTTAATTGTTTTTTTTTATTTAAAGCATCTTCAGAGGGAATTTTGCTGAGATACACAGCAAGATTTCCCGTTCGGCCTCATAGACAGAGAGCACATACAAAGCTGAGAGAGAAAGAGAGACATTCAGACAGGAGGTTAGAGGAGGCTTTGACCCTGACTCTTATCTAGAAATCCCAGCATGCTTCCTGTTTTTTTTTCTGGCCTGTAGAGTCCCAAAGCCAGAGCTAGTATGTATTCTAGAGAAATCCCCTGGAGAGATCTGAAGCAAACCTCAACTGTGGCCTCTGCACCGGCCCAGGCGGGGCAAGCAGATACCCCGGACACCCCACCTGCTCTGTCAAGTGCAACGTCGGCAGCGAAGAGCAGCTCTACTGCCTCTTCATGGACGACACCTTCTTCTTCCTGGTTGCCAGCATCTCGTAAAAGGGGTCCCTGCTGATGGCGGCTCTGTGGGAACAGGCGCAGAGGGAAAATGTCAGTGAAAGAAGGATAATGGCATAAGTACGCCATTTCGCTGCAATCGCACGGCACTGTGACGACAGACATGGTGCATTTGCATGTAAGTGGGGCTCATTTTTCCATTTTTCTTTCAAAACACTTCTAATCTTTGTGTGCACGTGATAAAAGTCAAATGGTAAAAAACTGAAAAAATAACATTTGCAACGCCAACCATGAGGTTTAACTATTTCATGTTATTTTGAGAGGCTATGCTCAGCCTAAGAAGAACTTAATAAGAGACTCATAGTATCTGTATGACTTCAGAGAATATAATCTCTGATCTGATCATAGAAAAAGACGGAGAATAAGCATGTTTAGTAATCCAGTGATCTCTACATCCATCGATACATACTGTGTGATACTTAACATGGAGCCTTTTTTTTCCAAAATATAAACAAAGGAATAAAAAAAACGTAGCCACAGCTAACTGACGGCATGACACTTACAGTTTACATTCCCCAAATAAAGATAAGCAGTCATTTTGAAAAGACCCAACCGACCGCGATGAGCCTCACATCTTACAGATACGACACAGTGTGTCATACTATGCCTTTAAGAAGTGAGGGAATAAACATTTACTTGATGCTGTTCATCCATTCGTCTTTCTCCTCAGCAGTGGGTGCAGAGATACGGTAGAAGGTGTGATTGCCCTCCACGACGCGACCGTCAGCCTCGGTCTTACACGCTTTGATCACCTGGTCTTTGTTGTCAGGAATGAAAAGCTCAAAGCAGTTCTGCAAAGCAGCAAAGCAGATGGAGGTTAGAAACAAAAGATAGAATGCTGTAAACACTCGTTTAAAAACTGTATTTATTAAAAACGCTATACACTTTAGGCGCTGTGCCGTTCCATATGTGTACACTGTCATCAAGTTAATCCTCAAATGTCAAAGCTGTGGATCTACTGATATAATCCAAGTCAATTTTCTAAATGGACAACACTGGAAAGAGTCCTAAAATGTAGTTTGTAGGGTGTAATCATAGAATGGACCAGCAGAGGGAGCTGTACTTACAGGCTTCTTATCCTCCACCTCCTTGATGCTCAGGTTCTCCAGAGGGATGATTCCTCTTGGCTCTTTGTCCTGGACAAGCGCAGAAAATGTAAACAACAGAGCGCTGCACAGGAGGTCTTATTCACTGCCAGAAACTAAGCTGTACTCACTGTGGTGTACTCAAAGTAGTACAGACAGTTGTCTGTGAGGATGAACCACCTCCTCTTCCAGGTTTTGACTCGTCCCCCTGTGGAGCAAAACAGCCAGCGTCAGACAGGCTCAGCGAGGGCGAGAAGGGAAGAGAGAGAGAGAGAGACGAGCGCCGAGTGGAGCAGCAGACAGGCAGACAGATGTATGGGCAGACAGACAGATGACGGCTCCAGAGGACTCCTTTTACCCAGAACATCCCGCTAATCACCCTGATCCACCATCGCACCATGCGCTCACCATCACCACGAGTGCATAGCCTTCGGCTTTCTGGTTACCATTTGAGGACTTTTAGCTATTTTCACACCTATATTTTAATATCAGGGACTTAACCGTGGATAGTTGCCATATTAAGGCTAACTGGAGTCAATGTGATGATGCCATAAAATTAAACTACATGTCTGCAAACTGTCCTCACTTGATGACTCAGGTGCAAATCTGAAAAGCTGGGATTGATAGACAGGATGCAGATCTATGCGCTTTGCACTCACTGAACTTAATGAACTACCACCCAAACGAAGTTACTCGAGGACAGTCATAAATGTGGAAAGCACTCTAATGACTCTATGAGGACTGACTGTGGAAAGTAAAGAGTGACTGAGGATTAAGTTCTCACTCACGCCCTAGTGGGGGGCTCTCTGGTTAACTCTGCGTTCACTGATCTTTTGCTGACCTCTGACCTCCTTTTGTCACCCAAACTTCCTGTGAGGGGAAACCTGATCACAGTAGCAGATGGCAGTCTTGCTATGGGGAGGATGGGATGCCAACAAACTGAGGGGGCAGGAAACGCAGTGCCTAGAGCTATGCGTGGCCTCTATACAGGCATCTCAGACTTGAATTTCCTGTGCTGGCTTTGTTAAGTAACTTTTCGGTCGTATCTGAGCAGTGTCCAGTGAGTGGGGTGGGGAGGGGGGGTGTAAGCTTTCTTCCTAAACATGACATAAAGACTTAAGCCTTGTCTAGACTTTGCTATCCAACCACCAATGTTAGTAAAAAGCTGCGTCGTGAAACCCATGTACCAGGACAGAGGAGGCTTTGAAGATGTTTATATACACACATAAACAGAACACACTTGTAATTTCATATAGCAGCACTGGCGCTGTATATGATCTCCCATCATATCACACCATGATAGGTCAAACACGTCAGTCTATGCTTGTTATCATCTACAGACGCCATCGACACGCTTCACTCGACAGGAAGAGATGGAGAGCCCCTCGCCACATCTTGACTCGTCAGCGTGTTTGCGACAAAAAAAAAAAAAAAAAAGCAGACAAACAGAAAACACAGACGCGATGGCAGAATCACACGGCTGACAGCCAGAGACTTGATTGGGTTGGGCTGGAGGCTGTGACCGGTTTCATGGTCGTGTCAGATCCTGTCACGCCAAGAAAGACAGAGATATGACCTCCTCCTTGTGCAAGAATGTCTGGGACGAGGCGGGACGTCCCAGAAGATTGTTGCAGATTGGTGCGTGGATGGTGCTGGGCTGGAGTGGAGCTGAGTGGAGGGAGGCACCCATGCAAGACGGGACTGTGGGAGGCTGGGCAAGTAGAGGTTAAGAGGGAACAGGTCTGCTTGTAAGTCATGTCCAGCTATTATGTCTCCTTTGGAAATTTGAATTAAAGCTATATTTACACACGGGCTCTTATTTTGTAATTAATAGGAAACACGGTCAAACTACTAACCATGTGCACTTTAAGTATATATTAAGCAAGCATGAATCATTTGAACCATGCCTGAATCCCTTTAAGCACACTCTTCTGCCCACACTTCTCTCCCACAGTTTGGTCCAGTCCAGTCCAGCACCACACAGGGCCGCAGCCACACTGTTACCCTTAAGATCCATTTACAGCATAAGATAAAGAGACGAGAGCCACATTGTTCAAAAGGTGCAGTATTCCCCTTTCCATGCAACCAGAGTGCAAAAAAAAACAACAACAACAAAAAAAAAAAACAATTAGCCAATGGGTAAATGAGTTCATGATCAATTTAAGTCAAGGAAAAGTCCTTTGTTGTTCTCGATGTATGGAAGAAAGGGATAATGCAGCTTCCAAAATAAACACAGATCAAAGAGCGTGACCACCACAGCAAACAGAGAAAAGAGGGTCAAACTGCTCGGTAGAGTGGTCACAAAGCATCAGCTCCCCGAGCCGAGCCCGCGGGGTGGCGAATGAACCCCGCAAACCACCCACAGAGATAAAAGAGTGTGGACAAGCCACTGGCTCAATGAGAGACTGAACAGACAAACATCTGAAGTTCAAATGAGTCAATGGAGAGACAAAAATAAAAATCTATAAAACTACAGACAAAAATTTAAAAAAAATAAATAAATAAATAAAAACCCTGTGTGAACGTATAAAAATGAGGAAGAGAACAAAAAGCATGGCGGACCACCAAAAGCACCTGAGAGCTGAGAGATGGACTAGCATTTGGGAAGAGCAGGTGTACATACCTCCTGAGGAAAGACAACAGCCAAAATCATGGGAACAAACGAACAAACGAAGAGGAAAAGAAAACAAAAAAAATCAAATTAAATGATAAGGAATTATTGCACCACAGTCCTGTTAATCTGGCTCCAGGGAGGCTTTGATGCACTGCTTTACAGCTTCTTTTTTTTTTTTTCATTTCAGAAGACTTCATTTTCTAATGAGGGTCAACAGATTTCACACATCTGCTGTTATTACAGCAGTCCACAAGGGGGAGATCTGCTGTAAAGCATTACATTAAAATATCGCCTCCACATCCTGTTACATCCAGTAATTTACCTTCCACCTGGATTGTTTTACTCAAATCTGCCAATTCAGAGTAAGTGGAGAGAGAGAGGAATTTCTTTACTCCCTTGGTGTAATCAGTTGTAAAGATTCACAGTGTTTGAAAGATTCAATTTCACTTACATACATTCATGCTTTTTTTTTTTATTAAATTCATTGTGAATCTGTACAACAGAAAGAGATCTTAGAGGAAACAGAGGATGAAGAGCTCAGGGGGTCCGGGTTTCTGCTATTCTGCTTGTTTGTGACCAGTAAAAGTATCAGCTGACATCCTGTGAAACACTTCTTATGATACAGATGTGTGTGTGCATGTGTTGCAAGGTCATACATTTGCAAAAGGTCAAAACAAGACACCATTTATTATTAATAAAGTTCTCAGGCCTGGTATTAACTTTAAAATCTCTGATAAGATTTCCCCAGAGGATCAAAATGTCCCCGGAAAAAAAAAAAAAAAAACATTGATCAAGACATGATATACCATCTAAAATCAAACATTTCTAAATTTTGTGTACATACAGTACATGTATGTTTGCATAAACTTGATTTACCAGCTATAAAACTCCATATTTGTGCATGTCAGTGTATGAATATGACCTGTCTTCAATAATTTAAAAAGGCCTCTACGTATGGTGGTTTGATCTCAAGACCACATTCATAATACATTACAGCAGGCAGAGATGTCTTCAGATGTCTCGGGGTTGAGTGTGTATGCAGCTATGGAGAAATGCTCACGGGCTCCTAACACACTCACACATGTATATACTGTACACACACACAGGTTATTAACCTTGGGAAGGGGGGGGGGGTATCGCTTTATGGAGGCGGATTTTCAGCCTTGCACTGTGATAAACACATAACATGAAATCTATCAGCACAGCCACGCTGATGCGAGTTCATGTGCCCAAATATAAAACTGTGTGCGTGTATTTACAGTGTCACTCACCCAGTTTTAGCAGCCAGCCTTCTCTGTCTGGGTTGAAGAAAGTGTGTGTGAGGTCGTTGCCGTCATCCTCTGGGATTTTGAAAGGCTCGTTCTTGATGCTCTCGTACAGATTCTACAGCAAAGACAGTGAAGCTTGAATACAGAGCAGGTTTGACACAGAGGAGGAATCGCTCACGAGGAGGACTTTTAAAGCCGCACTGACCCTGAGCAGGTCTTCAGGTAAGTCTCCTCCATCGTTGATTCCTCTGTTCATGGAGATGAATCGCTCCACGGTAGGCTTGTCCTTCACATTCGGGTTGTGGAGGCTGGTGTTTAGCATGATGATGGCAAATGACAGGATGTAACAGGTGTCTGTAACACACACGAGTGATAACACCATAAGAGAGGAATGAGCTTAATGAGATGGCAAAAAAAAAACTGTCTTGCTGTTTACCATAAAACTGCTGCCAGTGTAGTGTTTAAATATAAATGTAAATTAGCTGAGCTGAAAGGAGTGCACTTAAGGGACCACCGTCAGAGAGGAACAGATAGGCGAAGCTTCGTTAGCGAGTGGAGTGGGTGGGAGTGAAAGGCTGCGCGTGGGCAGCTAAGTATGCATGTGTGTTTCAGGACGTGCCCTCTAATGTGTGTGTGTGTGTGTGTGTGTGTGTTCATCGTGGCCAGCACACGGCTGACGCGGCAGCACTTTATCTGGCCCGTTAGGCTGTTGAGAAGTCCCATGCATTATTCACATCCATCTGCATCTATGTTAGAGGCAATCGCCTGTCTGCTATGGGCATTATTTCCCAAAAGCCAGACGGTCTTTCGTGACACTATTTACCTCAGCAGACTTTGTGTCTGCTAAATAAAGCAGTTAGATATGAGGTCCACTGACATGCTATTAGATCGCAGTGTAAGATGGAAAAGTAATTCAGGAAGACAAAAGTTTGTCCAATATATTCCCTTAAAAATGAAAAATGAGTTATTATTATTGTTCTGATTAGGAACTGATATTTGGCTTTTCGTGACAACACCAAAAGCTTTGCTGTATGACATGATGGTGCTACCTGTGGACTGGAATACGCCAGGGTTGCATTGGCAGTAGCGCTGAGCGAAGGCCTCCATCATGCGGTCGATCTTTTGAGCTTCTCCCGGTAACCGAAAACTCCACAGGAACTGTCTGTTAGGGGGACACAGCTCAGCTGTCAGCGACAGACTCATAAAAACTCAGATTCAAACTAAATGAGGCACAAGACTGAAATTAACAGTTGCATCTTTATATTATGAGGATCTAGTCAAGAGTTTGGTGAGTATGTAGCAAACATGAGGATGCAAGTTCCCGGGGATATGCTGTCTTACCTTAGGGCCTGAACCAGGTTGAGGTCTGTGAACTCATGAAGCTCCACGAAGGCATGGAGGACTTGGATATTGAATTCATCTCTACAGAAGACAAAAAATGACAATGTGTGCCATGATCAAGTGTTTTCTTACTGGTAAACAAGTTCTACTCTGCATAACAAAGACAAATTAAATATACAAAAAAATGAGGGTTGCACCTAACTACTTATTTTAATCTTCTTTGAATGGAATGAAGTGTTTTTTGACGTTTAATGAATGACCTGTTCAAAATGAATTCCTAGTTTGGTCAAAAAAACCCAAAGATATTTGATTTCCTATTACATAAGACAAAGAAAAGCAGCAAACCCTTGCTATGAGAGGCTGGAACCAGGAAATGTTTGGCATATTTGCTTGAAAAGTATTCCACTGGTACTCCTTACAATTCAGCAGAGCTCTCCTATAACATCGGATGCACAATGGATTTAATTAAAAATCAATTCCAAAGAACCAGAGATACAATCTCCTTTATTACATGCATTCTTCTTCGGTCAAAAGCTGGAACCTTCATGACCAACAATGCAGTTCAAATGCAAATCGTTTTCGGTACTGATCTAAAAAAAAAAAAAAAAGAGATCAGTACCTAAAAACAAATCTAAAAATTTGCAGCTGAAGAGGAGACACCATCAGGAACATGTCTGAGGACTCGGCTCGGGGTGGGATACGCTGCATACTGTGACCGTCCTCCTCTCTCTTATTCATCATCTAATCTTGATCATGACATCATTCACGACCTTCATGCCCTTCAGAGTAAATGATCTGCCCTGTGGGCTCATGGGAAGCCTCTATGGTGCTCTCATGGACTGAGTCATATCCAGTCACTGCCAGTCCCAATGGACGAGTGACCAATCGTATCCAGAGGGCCCCAAGCTGCTTCGGCCCCTCCTTCCAGAATCCAAAACATTTGAAAGCTTGATAACAATCACACGGAGAGCATTCATCAACAGCCTGGTTCGATCTCCAGACCACACCCCAACTGTAACACTGCCTGCCCTATAGTTTTTGAACATGCATGCCATACATCAGGCCCATTACGACTTCCTGTATTATTTCTTCACTTTCACAGTGATGGTCTGAAGGATGGCTCAATCATTCCCGGAGTTGTGAGTCTCTTGATTACGTTACTTGTGAATGAGTAAGATAATCAAAGACAGATGAAGGCTGTTGAGTAATGGACATCATCTTGAGAGGATGATCTAAATGTGGGACCAATAAACTGTGTTTGGGAATGGATGGGCGTGTGCCGGACCAAGAGGAAACACAGCAAGGCGGAAAATATGCTATTGCTATTTGATGCTTTTATCAACCACATGTACGGATGTATGGGTGCTAGAAAGCATGAGAAGGGAAATGGTTAGGCAGAAGAAAAAGCAATGAGTCAGTCTTCATCCTGACCTCTCCCCGAGGTAATCTCCAATGGCTGTTTTGTTGAGGCCCTCGCCCTTGTAGAGGAATTGAGCAATATCATCGCTGGTATTCTTCAGCAAGTCATTCTCAATCAGGAACTGGATCCCCTAAGAAAGAGACAGGGCCCCGGGTTACACCCACGTTGGACAAATCACGTTTCTGAACAATCACAACAGTTACTTCCACTTACCTTTTTGGGGTCCATGTTGAATTTCTTTCGGCCCATGGCCACCTGTTTATTCCTCTGCATATTTTTCCTGGAACAGCAGAGCGTGGGCTGTTGTTAGTTGTCAGAATATGGTTTTAAAAAATGCCACTCACAATTTCCCAAACTCAATAATGCCTACAAATTGTCTTTTTAATCCAAAATATAAATAAATACACTGAATTCACTATCACAGATGACTCTGGAAACCAGAAAACATTCATGTTTGAGAAGCTAGAATGATTCATTCTTGGTTGATAAACAACTTAATCATCACTATCGTGTAAACATTTAAATTTTTGACTCATAAGTCACACCACACACGAATCCAACAAATTGATGGTCTGTCAGTATATAAATGTAAGTGCAAATGTATTCACTTCATTTCCCGAAAGTATCTTTCCCATTAACATTTTCCATTTGTTTGGCAGGGGTCAGCCTTTCCTCCCCCTCAACTGTTATGACAAAGTGTTGATGAAGCGTTTAACATCATGCATATGGGAATGTCTCATTTCTCAGGCCTTGAGTTATTCAGGGGTCAAAGTGCACTCCAAGTGTCCGCCATCACCATGGTTACATCTCCATCCCCAGCCGGTGAGAGGTCACCACTTCTTCCCACTGATTCACTCACACCAGCATTCCTTCGGCTTTTGTCTGGCCAAACTCAATTGAACAGAAGCTCCACACAGTCTATCTTGGACTTTTTTCAATAAATGGATCGCAGGAAACTTTGATCACAAGAAGGTGCTGTAACCCTTAATGGGTTTCAGATTCAGGAGTGCTTCAGGATTATTTGGTAGCTGATGGCATCCCTATTCACTTGAGTAGACCAAACCTGAGCGCTCTCTCCCTTGGGACCTTCTATTGTCTGCTTCTGCACATACACCCACTGCATTATTCAATGAGGCCTCCCATCATGGGGGCGTGCCTGATGAAACATTTAAACTGCCTTAAAAGCAAAGCCAATTTGGGGACGTGTGTGGTGTGATGGGATGGGTCCAGCTTTGCCATCAAACATTAATAATTGACAGCTTCATTTGCTAAGTTAATAGAACGCAAGCGGCAAGTCAATTTAGGCAAAAACAGCGAGGGTGTGGGGGTAGGTCAAGTCAGGTCCCTTTTTCTTACCTCTCCTCAGTGGAACCCAGGTTCTCGATCTCACTTGTCACTTCTGCTATCTCATCCTTCAGCCGCTGCAGAAAGGATAGAAATGTTCATATTAAACTGTCACGAGATGTGGAAGGGTGTGCCCAACACAAACAACATGCAAAGCATTTGCGTAGAAACACATGAGGGCTGTATTAAACAGTGATGAGGGAAAGGCACAGTCTGAATCATCTCTGTTTAGTCTGTAAGCCAGGTGGCCTTTTATCACGTACAGTAAATACTTGCATCAGAGCCATCAGCTCAACAAAGAGAGCACCTCGTCACACGCTACTGCACAATCAGCTCCCTTCTGTTCTCTTACACTAAAAACTGATAATAACTTTTTATATCAGCAAATTTGTTTTTTGTGTGTGTGTCCTGTAAAAACAATCCTCTGATCCTCAATGTGATTAGGCGGAGAACAGTCAGGGGTAACCTCAACACAAATGGAGTAAGAAAGAGTAAAAGTAGATTATATTTTGTGTGCCGTTTTAGTGATTAATGGCCTTAGAGGCAGATTTAGTCGATCGAGCCAGGCCTGCTGGTGCCAGACTGGCGCAGTAAGGGCACTGCAGAGGGAAGAGGATGGAGAGGGTGATGTCAGCCTGATCAAAGTGTGGAATAATAGACTGTAGTCCTGTACACAGACAGAAGGGCCTCACCACTTAAAGTAAAGGTTGCAATCATCGTGTCTCTTCATTCATATCCAGCTGCAGTGTTGCTGTATCATTTTTTTTTTTAATGTGAAATACCATCTCGCCATAGGCCACACCACAAAGGGAACATCTGTGTTTTCAAGGCCTGCGCAATCACAACACATTCCTCACATGCTTGCCTCCACAAACAAAGGCTGTGCTCATACAGGAAAAGTGGGTGATTGTCGTGTGCAGGTCGGAGAGGGGACCAGCAGAGGAGGGTGTGGGAGTCGAAGGAGGAGGAGGAGGAGGAGGAGAGGGGTCAGTGTGCAGACCACAGAGGAGGTGAGGAGGAGAGAAGAGCATGGGGGCAGCAGTATGGATAGACATGGGGGGGAGGGGCAGCAATGGCAGCGCAGGCTCATAAAAGAGAGGTTGTTGGATCACGCCTCCAATGTTTGTCTGTCAGGGCCAGCAGCAGCTTCCGCTGGGACATCTTGAGGGCAGCTCTCTGTCAGGGCGTGATGGTCTGTCACCCCTGTGTGTCATTTGCTTACGGAGCTGGTTACTGAATGACAGGTCTGACCTGAGCAGCCAGGTTTGATCATCACCTGTGCTCTAGGTTCAAGGCAACAGCCCAGAAAATTATCATGGGCTAGGACAGGAGTCAGACAAACCACTTTAGGGAAATTCAGCTGAGCTGATTTGAATCTGTGTAAATCAGAGAGTACATGACGGATATTCAACTGGCCGCATGAGCTCATTCCTCATAAAAGCATAATCCTATTTTATCTGTATGCGGGATCATTTGCTTGTCTTGTTTTTTATATTTATGTGACATTAAACTGCGCATTTTAATAAAAACACCCAATTAGATGACTTGTGTCCATAAATGGCGGTCTACAGCGCACAAACGGTTAACCAATAAATAAAAATGGTTTGCTAAGGAAGAGAGCACTTGGCAGGAAATTCCCCGCATTCCACTTAGGGTCAAATGTTTTAAGGTCTCCTTGGAAAAGAGAAATGTGTACGACTGGATAGACGGTGAATGTTTCATCAAAAAGCTGAGGAATTGCAGTTGTGTCTGAGGCCAGTGGACGTGAGCCATATGCCTGACCCTCCTGCCTCTTGAGCATCTAAATCTCAAGCCTGCTCATTTTGAAGGGTGGATCACTTCAATATTTCATCAAGATGAGTCACAGCACCCAAAAATGTGTGGCAGATGACTTACTCTTTGTCCAAAAGAAATGAAAATTATAGTAAATGCTAAAGCTGGACATTTTCTGCAGTCACACATAGTACATGTCTGTTTTTGTATATTGTATATATGAACATTACAACAGTTTGCATATCCCTTTCCAGTATTACCTGAATGTCCTCCAGCAGCTCTTGCTTGCGCCGGCGGATATTCTCCAGCTCCTGCTGCTCCTCTGGAGTGAGGTCGTCCGGCACTGGCGAGAGATGCGAGAGAAAATGAAGAGTTAGGACAGAGGTGTCCAAAATATAATGCACCTTTGTCATTTTCTATGCAGATTTATCCCCTGAGGTTTCTCTCAGTGCACAAAAATAACATCACACTCTATAATTTTCCTCCTTATCAGAAGGTGATTGAATGCCACAGCGAGACACGCAGAGTACGCCATAAAAAACATTCAATGACAACCATGAACTGATAGCAGGAAATGGGGATGGATCAGACAGTAAAACACTCTCACCAATAGTAAATTAAGCGCACTTTGAAGTGGATCTAACTTTTGTGTGTAATGTGGCTGACTAAATGAAACCGCTCAGGTCAGCCGAGGAGGACACAAGCATCGGTGCCAGATTGGCACAAATGTGACAGGTCTCAAAGCGCTGGCAGTCCGCCTGTCACTCACACTATAGGCTGTTATAATTAGTCTGTGCCAAGGACTAAGGGGCGAGCAGTGTGTCCCGAATGATTGTGTTTGTGTGGCTGTGTGTGCCCAATCCCTACCTGCACTCCAAGCATAAAGGGACACCACGAGTATCAGCACTCTAATAATAACAACAGCAGTTCAAGAACAATCCTAGTTTCACTGAGCTGGAAGAATTTTCGCTATAGTCTGTGTTATTTCAGTCTCTATTTGAAGGCCAAGTTATTTTTGCATTAGAACTATTTGATATTTATCTTTAATAGAAAGTAACTGGTAAGTTAATTTTGAAAGGATGCAGATTTGGTCCTTTTCCATGATCACAAAAACTTGTTTACACTTGCTGAAGAAATGCGTGATCCAACTTGCAAAAGCAAAGATCTCCTTTAGTGAATTTAAAACAATGTTGTTCTCAGGGTAGGTACTTAAAAAAAAAAGTACCTTACCAATAGCACCTTCTGCTTTTATTATATAATACAGCAAGTCAGGTGGAAATAATTTAGTTTAACTTCAGTCAAGAGTAGCACAAGGTATGTTTATTGTGGATATGTGTCAAGTAATTTGAAGTTAACACTTTGCTGACTTTATAAGCTAATGTATTCATTTCTTTAATGGGTTATTCTGTTGTATTCTGTTGTTGTATGTAAACCCCCTGAACTCTATCATGAGTCGCTCAAGATCATCTGTCACTCAGCGTCTTTTTCTCTGGCTGCCCCAGTGGCCAAGCACAAGCCCCCTCCTGTGACCTCTCTCTCCTCCTCCTCTTATTACCACAGCAGCAGGGTTCAAAAGGTTAAAAGGGGATAGAGCCTAAGGCCGACACGGTGGATCTCTGCAAACGGTTAACAAGGTAATGGTTAAAGAGTGGTGGAAGCTGAGGACAAAAGGTCTCTCATTCCACAACTGTCTGATACCAGCAATGACCTGGAAAAATAATGTCCATTTTCCTTTAATCATTCGCTCTCCTAAATGAAAACGTTAATTCAATATTGGTCCCGCATAATCCTCAGATACCGCAGAGGTAAAACTCATGAGTAAATGTGAGTGGCTAAACGGTGTACGCAGTGTACCTGCAGTAAAAGGTCAGTGAAATGAAGGTTACAAAAGCTAAACTTTGGCACGGTGACAGCGATCAATAAAGCAGGGACGAGGCCAGCCATCCAGAAATTATGAGCTTCATTGTGTTTTGAGACACACACAGACAAACATACACAGCTTCACGATCAGCTCAGCAAATGTAAAATTCTAAATAAATGAGCATTTAACAGACATCCTATAGAGAAAATATCCAAATAGCAAATAGCCATGACATTCACTGGAATGTCTGCTAATATTTAACACAGGGATAATAGACAATGGAAGTCCAAGACAAGAGCCTTATAGCAGCCCGTTAAGGAGCTCCAAAACAAAGCCATGCTGTTCCTGTCTTGTTTTCAGACAGCCGGGGGAGCACGACGGTCCACTCGAGGTTGACCTTTCACACATCATACCTCACAGCCTACAGTATTCGCTTGGCAAACCAGTCGAATCCATCCCAAATGTTCAGCGTATCCATGGAAACCACGGTAACCTCTGCACAACTGTTCTCACTTGCAGAGGGAGCTGACGACAAAATACAGTCGCTTCAACCTCTCTTTGTTTTGTTCAGATATTTCCCACCAGAGCAACTCATACTGAGGAAGAAATATATGCTTTGATACAGAGGCATACAAAAACCGATACGTCTGAGAATGCATGCGCCGCTTTGCGTTCAACGAGCCCGATTTCCCAATCGACTGGCCGAGTTAATGTCACGTTGAGTAAACCCAAAGCAGGTTGTGTGTTTCACAGCGACAGAGGACGAGATTAAAGCAGGACGTCCCTTCCACTTTCTGGAAATATGATGTCAGGTTGGGCAGCTGGCGGACACTGAAGGGAACCACGCCACACAAAACAGGACAGCGCGACCAAACACAACACAAGCGCAGCATTCCTGGCTCAGGAGGACCACAAAGTGAAGGACTGACAGGAGAGAAGAATTACAGAAGGACTATAATTTAACACAGAGGAGGAGACAGAGGGAGCAAAGGAACGTGATCATTTGAGGATGGAAATCATCTGTTCACTTGCATAAACAAGGAACTTGTAGAAAATCTGTCTGAGCCCATCGGCAGGACAGATGCATGATGACACAGAGGTCCTGTTATTAAAAAGGGAAGGCTTTTGACCAAAAGCGCCACCCTGCCACCACCCAACCGGTCAATCAGGTGCACATGTCACCGTTTTCCTGACTCCTCCCAAAATAAATCAAACCACGTCAGGGAAGGGAAAGGCCCCACCCATGCATGTGCCACAGAGATGGGCACCAAGTGGGTGTTATTTCCCAGAACACAGCAGATATGGGGAGAACCCATCCACTTAAATAAAACGCTGAGAGCTGCTTGTTTCTCTTCCGTATGGGAGCGCTGCTTGGCTGTCATTCAGTAAATCTCCACTGGTAAGGCCAACGAAAAGAGGCTGTCATCAGAAACAAACAGGAAATGACAAAGACAAGAAGACAGGGCAAACAAGGTGAACAAAGAGCGCGGGAGAGTACCTTTTTCTGTGCAAGGAACACAAACAATACTTGAATATCATCTCTTGCTGAAGCGGCATGTTCACATTTACTACTCCTCATATGCCCCATCTACATTGAATTTCAGGGAATCTCTCAGAAGCCCCTACAGCAACCTGACAGGGGCAAGCCGGTATATCGTGATTTCCACAGGCTGAACCAAAAACACAAGCCGCCCACATCTTCAGTCCTTCAGGGACTCGCACTGCTTGGAAAACAGGTCATTCAGCAGAATCACATGCACACGGAGGCGTGCACACAGACCCGGGTGCAGTCACATGCACTCGCTTACACCCACAGCCGGGACCCGACACAGTGAGTCCCTCTACTGTGCTTGGCACTGCGTCAACGCTCTGCAACTTGTTTTCTGTTTCAACTACCAACACCATCTGACTGGGACTGTCCAGACTGTCATAATTCAAACTGAATCCATTACGTCACTACAAATATGTCTATTCAGTTTCAATTTGAGAGATTATTAACCAAAGTCAGTATTACGAAAGGAATATAGTAATACATGAAGTCATTTACTGGATTGAATAAATAAATCTCTGGGACCAAGGTGCCACAACGTAATTTGGAAAGGTGCGATTGGAGAGTGGATAATGGCTCTACGTGAAGGTTTCTGGGGCAGTATAATCTTTTTCCCGCCATGCAATGGCCCTCATTACTACTGAGTGCTGTTTAACCTAAATATATGACTCAAAACACTGAATATATTCCCTTTGAGTATAATCACGGTGCCCACTCTTAAACTGGTGCATCCCCATTTCCTTCAACACTCCGTACAAACTCTTGTGGAACTTTTGTGCCATACACCTTTTTAACTCACCTCAATGCTTCATCCGAGCCCTACATCTTCATTTAACATCAATATTTTGGAGTGTATGTTCTAAAAGAGTCTGTCTGCAGAGTTCCTACATAGTGAAGCAGTTTTTTTTTTTTTTTTTTTTTTTTTTTTTGTAGAGAGGGCTGGGTCAGTGGAGAGCGCCGGGGAGGTGACATCAAGGGAGATACCAATTATAGTTCCCTCTCCCACAGCGGCGGAGCCCACTAATACACATCCTGATTGCCATCCTGGCATAAGAGGCAGACGTCTCATTTCCACCCAGATCACTTGAAGAACTCTCCTTGGAAAATAAGGAAATTAGAATTCTGAGTGCTTGTAGGATCTCTCAGACCCCCCCCTCCTCCCTGCAGATGTGACCCAATTTAGGGAGCTCCTCTAAGCGCAAAAGGACTCACAAAAAAAAGAAAAAAAAAACAAAAGAAAAAAAACTTATTAACTAAATAAGCTCCTTACCTCGGCTGCCCCTGTTGACACAGCTACTGGACAGGGACGCTGTAACCTGTTTTAGGGTAGAATTTATGCTAAATTAAGGAATCTGGGTGTATCGCAGTAGCAGATGGAGACATCAATGAATTTATGCCACCACGCTGCCTATGATCTGCTGACTGAGGGAATATGCAAAGAGATACACATCCATTTCTGCAGCCACGTGGCTGTACGTGATTACATTTTGACAAAGTGCACGCACTGATCGAGGCAAATGACTGACACTGGAGGAAGAAAGGTCCTTCGTCTGTTTACAGCTTTTTTCCCCCCCTCCATATATTTGCAGAAGACACAGACTCCATTTGGTCCATACACACTTTCCATTAGGCTTGATTACCCTTCTTCTTCCTCCATCATCTCGCCTTTCATCTCTGTACACCCCCCCTCCCCTTTTTGTTTCCAGCCCATCATATCTCCAAAATGCAACCAAGATCATCAATTTTCTCCAGCCCTTCAACCCCTCCCCCTGTTCCTTTAGGCTGTTGTTGCAGCCTTTGTCCTTACATTACATAGTTTCCTTTAAACTTGCTAAAATGAACCCTCCAGCCTCATCGTCCCTGCTGGCACCAATCAATTGACCCTCAGCCTAAACCAATAAGGAGGCCAGCGATAACAAGAAGCAGTCTACTTCATGATTAGGTTTAATGCATTCAGCACAAAACACACACATACAAGCAATCGATCGATATGCGAGCTAGGATCGGCAAAAACACACACACACACACACACACACTCACACACACACACAGAAGTACACTGATGTCTATTAAAAAGGCTCTGCTGTTCGCTGCTAGAATAAAGAAAGGTGATTTAAAATGTGAACATCTCATGTGCTGATCTCTGATCTGAGACTGAATCTCATTACAGTAAATCCCAAGGGGACTCTCCCTCATATATTTTTGAAAGCGCACGCACACACATACACACACACCTTCATCTTCTGAACCATACAGCTTGTAACAAAGCCGAGCAGGGGCTGTGAAGGAATGCCAGTCTTTAATTTGGGCACCGACCCCAAAGAACTTGTTCAACTCTGGCCTCCAGGTCCATAACTGCCGCGCGCAAGAACAGATTAAAAAACGGACCACCAGTTATGGATCAAAAAGCCACAGAGCATCCAACCTGACCCGGCCTGAGGGTAGGAGGAGGCGAAGGCGGACTAACAGAGGAGAGATAACCGGAGAAGGAGCCCTGTGTTTGGCTGGGGAGGCGTGGGACGGCAAATGGCAGGAGAACACAGAGACAGTGGGAAGAGCGGTGGGACGATCACAGCTCTCCCTTTGTGTCTGCAAGTGGCCTCTCAGGACATTCCTCAACAGGGCCCAGGCACGGGGACTGACAGCCTAAGCATCCTTGGCTTTACTTGTTGGTCATCCCAGCTCACTGAAACCATCTTTTATGCCATCGACTTGCTGTGGTCATAGAGCTTTTGCCTCTGGATGCACTGAGGATTGCTCAGATATATGGTCCTAGAGAGCCAAACAAATATACATTTTTCTACAGACACAAAGACACACCTCATCCCCACTGACAGCACCACACTGCCCAGTCATTGGCCTACTGCACCAGTGCTCAATCATCTCAAATGTCAGTCAGTGGAGCTCCATTCACCAGCCTTAATCACAACAAACCAGTCCGGAGAATGACAGGAAAGCCCAGCAGAGTCAAGCCACCAGGACTTCTTACCCTTATGGACAGCCGAAGTGATTTAATCTTCAGTACAGCGTGACCAGGGTTGAACAGAGAGTCAGCGAAAACTGACCAAAATCCCACATAACAGCGAGGCGGCAAGCGACACAAACAATACAAGACCAATTAAATAAACACACGAGTGTCAGCAAATTTAAGTGCTAACCTGTGCAAGAAGTCGTCCAAAAGTCTCAGTTTTTGTGTCTTCCTCTCCAGAGAGCTCCTCTTCTTTTTCTACTCCACCTTATCTCTCCTCCTCGATTAAAAAAAAAAATAGTGACCCAGCAGTGCTTTCTTCTGTCACCTCGTGTGGCTTAACGTGGGTGAGCTGGACGTCCACATGGCGTGAAGTGGGAGACAGAAGGAGCCTGCTCCTCCTCCAGTCAGGGAGAGAGATACTGCCGGGTTTCTCAGCTGTACAGCACAGCTATCAGCTCCCAGCATGCTCACGGCAGACTGACAGTCCATTTGAGGAAGGAGCCTTACTCGCTACCTCACTCCCTCCTCTCCCTCCCTTTCTCTCTACTCCCTCTCTCTATTTTGCTGTCACTACCATTAACATGAAGGCTCCACCCAGTGGTCATTCCCTTCTCTACCTTCTCCTCTTCACACACAAACACAGACAGGGCTGGGCAATATGAGAAATAATATAAAGAGCTTTCTTTCAGGTGTAGTTACAGCAACAAGCTTGTCATTTTCAGATCGTATTCTCAAATATTTGAAAATTATTTGGGATATTTTAACTGAATTAAGAAAAAGACGGATACAATTCACTTTAACAAATACTGATCTGAGCCCAAATGATAGCATTACAGTGAATACCAACCCCTGAAAACCTGATACATAAAAAGTACTGAACTTGATGATGGATGGAAGTTTTTACTCTTCTTTGGATATATCCGGTCAAACGGACACGAGTCATAAACTCCAGCTACAGCTGGTTTTATGCGTCAGCACGTTGAGCCAGGTCTCCTCTCTCCTGATAAGTCATGCGACCAGTCACACTATCATTATCACCTCCAGTTTAACAAACGCAGTCTGTGCCGAAGACAATTGTGTATTTTTTTAAGTGCATGAGCGTTATCCTAATGCTTATGAGGCATGCCAAAAGATTGCACAAGATTCCCAGCATTCCCTCTCGTCGCGTCCCGAGTGGAGCGGGAGTGTGTTTTTTTTTTTTTTTTTTTACTGGATGAGTGTACACTTGCCCCGGGTGTATGTGCAGCACAGAGCAGACGTTAGCGCATCTTTATGAGTCAACCTGGAGCCCTCTGCTGTGCCGGCTGCACTCTGCAGTCCCACAGTGACAGAGCTTCCCGTGACTGGTGTCAATATGGGATCCATGTGTTAGAAGGGTCATAGTTCTGACCTGGCGTTGACAAGTGGTGGTTCATATCCTGCGTTCAAGGGGAATCCACGTGTCGAGCATAGGACGAAGAGACGGATCTCAGAATCACAAAAAATGTGTTGGGACCATGTCTAATAATAATTCAATAAGAAATACTTAAGAAGCAGAGAAGCTTTCTTCTCAAGAGACAGACCGGTGACAGGAACTACTCTTTACTACTCATTATATCACTATTAGTATTATTATTACCCTTCAAAAACACCCTACAGATCAAGATGATGCACCCTTTTTGTCTCTGGGTTACATCAAGTATTTTATTGTGAAGTGTTGGAAATCACAGAGTGAAGCAGAAGTACATATATGTCCATTCATTACAGGTTACATGAGTTGTGAGCGGCACAACCTACAGGGGATTTCTCCTTCACAGGTCGTTCAACTCAAAGAAATTTTGGAGGTCTTAAATAGTAAAAGTAACCAGTGTTTCATAACAAAACACACAAAAATGAAAAAGACTTCTTTATTCCTTAACCCTTTCATAATCTTGTGACCCATTCAATTTATCTAGAGGCCCTTTGGAGGGTCCCTTCCCCCAGATTGGGAACCGCTTCACAATTAAACCACCCCATATTTTGGATTTCTTGTCTGTCCAACAACAAAAACAGCCTAATCGCTAAAATCCTGGCTTGCGCAAAAGGAAATGTCCCTGCCACTGCCGGAGCGAACATTAACATCCCCGAAACAGTTCACAGTGAGTCTGCTGGCTGTTGTGAAGGAATGTTGGGACCAGGAGGAGGATGTGACTGGGTGGGAACTGAAGCTGGAGAACGTATAGCTAGGGCTCACAACCGTACACACAGCTTGGGTGTAAAGCAAACATACAGACGACTCCAGCATAAACATCCACACACACGTACAATACATCATTAGGAACACAAAAGATCAGCTTTCTTAAATAATCTTCATTCTGTTTTATTGGCATTTATCAACATTAATTGTTTTGAAAGGCCAATGTGGAGGCTTCTCAGTGTTTTCCCTCAAAAGCGGAAGTGCTATTTCTACCCACAATGCGTGCCTTTGTCCTCTGATGCCGTTGGCCTTGATTCTTATCAGAGCTGTCCTACTATCAACATCCTCTCTTGCAAGTAAAACACACACACGTCTAGAAAACACATGATGGGAAAGCTGAATGAGCCGCCAATAATTTCTTCTCCTCTCTCTGCGACTTTATTTCTGTCTCTGCGTTGCTTTTTCTGGAGCAAAAAGCAGTGTAAAAACTCCAGCCCACGCACAAACTGCGGGATGTCGTTTTATGTCAAGCATATTGTCAAACTCTCGGCTTCCTGTTTGTGAGCCGTTTCAGGGGAGGAGTGAAAGCTGTTGCTAAAAACACCCATCCGGTGGGAAAGGCAACGAAATAGCCATTCTTCCTTCTTCCCAACGCTAATCCTTCAGCTCTGTAACAGCATGATGGCTTGCGTGCTCGACTGTGATCTGAATAGTGCACAGAAGACAATATGACTTGAACAAAGCAGCTATACAACTCTGCACGCTTTGTTTACCTCTTTATGGTGCCAGATCTTTCTCTGTACATTCTGTGTCTTTTTAAAACCATAGACATAGTGACTACCCCAAACACTGATTTGCAAAATCAACAAGAGATCTTCTAAGAAACTCAGGAGCGAAGCATGTAATGAAAGAGATCCTGTAGCCCGAACACATTATACACAAATAATGCTGAGCAGAGCAAACTGAGTTTGGTAGGCAAATCAGCACACTCCTCCAAAACACTCTCACTATGGAGTTCCTGCCGGGTGCCATTTTGAATGTCTGGGAGCCCAATCAACGGGACTGATCACAGAGTTTCGTCCTGCATAAAGAACATGACTATAGGCGTGTTGAAACCTGAAAGACACTCACATCAGTGCTGGAAGAGAAGAGAGAAAAATGCAGATGATTCTGGTGCAAGGGAAAAAAAAAATGCGTGTGAGAGACAGATATGTAAATGATGACTAAAATAAAGCCTAGGTGCTAAATGACCAGCGCCCTCATATCTACAACATCCCCTCACACACATTGAAGTTTAGGGCCGGTTGATCTATTTGTGGAACAGAGAGGATATGGCTCCTCATGGGCCTCCTCATGTGATGACAAATTTATGTGAGCAAATACAGCGTCTATGCAAATCAGCTCTAACTGTCAACTGTATTAACAGTAATATGTAGCAATATGTAGTTAACATTTACAAGTAGCACTGCAAGATACTGCAGTAAGTTTAGACTGGTCTTCTATTAAGATTTAATCTGTCAATTATCTTTAGGATTATTTGATTAAATGTTAAATGTAAGCACCCAGAGCCCACGGTGACGTCGTGAAATTGATTGTTTTGTTTTGTTCTGTCAATCAATTGTCTTGGCTAAATTTTAGACTTTGACAAAGCTGTATGATTGTGGCTGCTCCATGCTTTCAGAGAGAAAAATACTTACTGAAAAGTACTCCTTCGTGGCTTAAGGTGGACACAGACTACAGAGGTTTTAAAAATCCTGACTGATTTTGAAATGGGGTTGCATCACACACACGATGACCGACATTCTTCTCTCGTCTCAAGCGTGCTCATGCACACGATTAAAGACAATGGCACGTCACACACTACGGGATATTAAGTTTACCGTGCTAAAAGGAGCACCACTTCACATGATTTCATGAAGAAGCAGATAAACAAAGTGGAGACTGCTGTGGTGCAACTTGCTGCAGTAATGCTTCGCAGTGAGAGTGAAAAAAAAAACAAATGACGAAGAACACAGGTTGACTGGATTCTACAGAGACCTGAAGGTGAGATTTTAACCGTCAGTGTTAAGATTTGTCAGTAGGACTCTCGTTTCCACTTGGAGAGTATTGACATAACTTCTTACATCAAGCATGTTTGATTTCATCGGGTCAGCAAACAAAACACAACTAGGATCTTTTTTTTATTTATTAGCAGCTTCCGCTATGATGGTTAATGATAAAATTTGTGTTCTGGGAGGGCATAAGCAGAAAATGTTTGAGAACCACAGATGCAAATCTTAGTGTGGCAGGTTGCAGTGGTTAAAATGCTGTCAATAAGGGTAGACAGCCCATTATTGTACTACTGGCTTCAGTGACTGGTGATACCACCCTGAAAAATGTCAGCAATGCAGCCTTCTGAGTGTTGCTGAGCTACCAAACATGACAACACCCAACTGCACTGTATAGCTGCATTATAGGCGCTATGCAGAATGAACACTGACCCGAGTGGAAAGGAAAGCTGCAACCGATGCAGGAAAAAAAAATGGCTAAAATATGATTATAGGGAGAGGATGACGATTATCAAACCACCGGGCATTAGTGCCAGGCAGGGCACATTGTTCTGGAGGGCCCATTAGAGCTCTCAGCGCCGCTCATTAGGGAACCATTAGTGACAACTACTTTAACTTCCCAGACCACCCACCTCTAAGTGGCAGAGACAAATGGACTCGAAGAGAATCGACTGTTCCCATCGCTCATCCCTTTAAAAAACAATGCAGCCGTGTGCCAGCCAGACTCAGTCAGGGGGGGGTGCACTGAGGCTAAAGAAAAAAGAAAAGAGCGTGCAAGTTCTCCCTCTCCATCCGCGGAACAAAGGAGCAGCAGCGTATAACAGGATCAGTCAGTCAGATGTTCACTGGCCTCTAAACACGATTAATTGTGACGCAAGTCAAGAGTGCTAATTAATGCTGCCAGCCTAATGGAGCCAAAGAGATGAAGGCGTCACGTTGAACAACAAGAGCTTTGCAGTCAACTTCAAAGGCTGCTTATGTCTATAGTAACACCCTCTGTGGTTGTAATAAAAAATAAAAGCATGACAACAGTCTTTTAATAGTTTAAAATGGGGCTTTCGGTGTGGATAATAAGTGATTTAACCTATACAAAGGCAGCAGTAATACAGAAAACTCAATACAGCGTGTGTTGCTTGCATGCTGACACTGGGCTCTCACACCTGTTGCTGCAGCGCTGACACTGAGGTTGTTCTCTGTGATGTAAAAAGCCGGCCAGACCATCAATGTGCTATTAAACTATTTGTGTTACATGTGGCTTTGAAATAACACCCACAGTGCTAAAAATAAAATCCACAAATGTGCTTATTTGTGTTTGATGTTCATTTCAGCAGACTGACATATTCAATGATGGTAAATTTGATAATAAGTAAACAGTTAACAATACAAACTTTAACCTACAGGAGCTGTTTAAAAATGAAGAGGTGAGTTGTTTTTTTTATTTATTTACATTTTTGAATTCTCTTCTTGATGTTAAATGACTATATTTATGTTTTTTTTTTATGTTTTCGTGTGGTTCTTTTTGGTTGATAAAATATGCCCCATGTTGACTCACACTCAGATACAACAGTGTTGGCACAAATGGCAGAGTAAACACTGTAAACAAGGCCACAGACACATTCATTTGGTTTCCTGAGATTTACTTTGAATATAAAACAACCCACAAACGACAAAACTCGTGGTTTCAGACTGCTGGTAAACCTCTCACGAACGTCTTTTCGTCCAAACACTGTCCTTTAAACGACATTTAGACGAAGAAAAACGTCTTTTCTCGACTGTTTCACTCACCTACGCCGTCTTCCGATTTTAACACCATGCTGTCTCCGCCCGGCTGCTCCGACTTCAAAAAGTTTCAAGTGGCGTCCGAGAGGCAAAACTTCGACCAGATACTAGTATCGATAAATATATCGACCTTTTTTTAAAGGTTTTATGCCGAGTTAACACAATACACTTGGGACTGGTTTCTTCGGAAAGTGAAGGTTGCTCTGTCGACAGCTCCAGGGAGTGGTTTGAAGAGACGGAGGACTTTAACCAGCCAATCCTTCCTGCGCGCGAGCCTCTGTCAACCGTTTACGATAGAATCCACGAGCTTCAGGTTGTGACTTTCAGAATAAAACTCAAACTCATGAGGCAAACCTTTAATGTTAGCCTACATGTCCAAACTATTTTTTTTTTAAGGAGGGCCACGTTTGACAATGTGAAGGTGCCTGGGGGCCAAAAGTAACATTTGAAAAAATGAAAAAAATAACCATAAACGTTTCATACAAATGCACTGTTCTATAACAATTATCATTTAAAAATGACAATGTCACCAAATCTGTCGCCAATCAGGCGTGAATAAATCTAAAAAAAAATAAATAAATAAATAAAAAATCAATTCTGCCTTTCTTACACATCTGGAGTCAGATAACACAAAACAGATTTTATAGAAGACGTTAAACTTGCATGAAGTTGATACAGATCTTAACCTCATGTTCATTTTAAACTGTTACCACACCACTAACTTTGGCAGTTGGTATTGCATCGTGTGTTAACCTACATATGACGAATAAAACTGAACTTTTAAATCAAACAGGAGAATAGAAACTACACAGTGAGTTGAATAACAGGAGTTGCAGCACTGTGTCCTGAGTTCAACTCTGTATGTATGTTAGATAACAGGCATATATAACGAATTTAAACAACCCTGAATTCCTTTTTAGTGCATTATATGTCGAGTAAAGTTATAGAAAATACACGGCATTAACACTAGCCTCCTTGGCAAATTTTACCACGGTTTACTGCAAGGATACTTTAGAGAATTTTAGACTCTTATTTTGAAAGCATATCCGGTAACAGCCTACAATTGCTGCGCAATTGATATTTTTCAGGCTGAAGGTGCAGCAACCGTGCCAGATGACGCGTTATGCCGCCTGTCTGCGTTTCCACCCTGTTGCCTTGGGCGCTACTCTCACACACACAGAAACACACGCACACACCATACTGTTGTTAGGACCGGGTTGAGTGGGGGCAGGGTGAGTGTGATTGACACACACAGATACATACAGCACTTCACCGCTGCTGATCTTGCGCTTGGTTGCGGCGCTTGATTCACCACATCCGCACAGAGCAGTTTTACCTCGGAAACATATGTAAAACATTCTTTAGAAAATATCAGCAACACCTGTTTGTGGCAGAAAGTCACACTAGACTTTCAGACACCTGTTGAATAATGAAATAAAGAAAATCACAGTACAGAAGTTTGATCAGTACAAAAACTCATTAAAACTAGTGTTTTGTACCATTTTCGATCTATGTGCACTTGAAATGAACTTAAAAAGCCACAGCAGTTCTTTTTTTTATCATGGGTGTTAAAATGTTTCAGTGGTTCAGTTAAAGAGACGCTTGTCAGCGTCATTAAAAGTGTGTGATGACTCCAACAAGACTACAGGGACGGTGAAGCCGGTTCTACCAAATCCTGGTGAGCAACCGTGCAACATGTCTGATCTAGAGACGAGCAATAAAAGTATCATGTTTTTCTGATTTATCATTTTAATGTTTCATCCTGGCCCCCACAACAGACAGTATATTCATATTTTATGCTTCCTGTGATCAAAGATGCATCTGATGGGGGTCTTTTTGTTGTAGCACAGGGAGACATTTCTTGGCTGCATATTTTAGGGGAAACTCTGTTGGAGAGAGCAGAGCCAGCTTTCAATCCCCTTGTTAAAAGTGAATAAATCAGCCTGCCGTTTGTATAGCACCTGCTCGGCTGTGTTGCTGTCAGATGGGAAAGGGCCGAGCCTGTCCCTGCCTGTTGATGAAGGCACAAGAAGGCCTCGAGGAATGCTGCGCTCACAGCCAATTGGAGAGGCCACGAGAAAAAAATTCCTCCTCTCTGTTTTTCTTTTCACCTCTCCGATCCGATCTGATGCAACGGGAGAAAGAATGTGCAAAAGTCTGCACGTCTGGCTGCATTTTGATTGTGTTGAGTAACGCATGAATCAAGAGCAAATACTGGGATTCATTCCGCTCACTCACCACAGGGAGTATCATGACATGAGCCCACTCTTGAAAGGCACTAGTCTGTACAGCCACTTCATTAAGGGGCTCTTCTTCAAGCTGTGGCCCATGAATGCCTCAGTTGTGCCGCACAAACTCAACAATGTAGCCTGTGTGAAGTGAACCCTGTTCACACAAAGTTTCAATTCATTGTTACAAGTCCATCCGGCCCCCCCCCCCTCACGCCCCAGAGTACTGCTGTAAATCTGTGCTAAAGAACCCAGAACAAGCACAACCAGAGAACCGTTTGACTTTTAAATGAAAAGATGATGTTGATACCAAACACACTGTTGTCGTCTGCAACTTCCTGATCTACACAAAGACGTGGTGAAATCCTCAAATTGATGTGACGTTAGTGTAGTGTGTTGTGTATGCAAACATTAAATCAGCGTCATATGAAGTGTAAAAGAGGCTTTTGTTCTTGCATGTTAAAAGATGCAGATGATTTGAAAGTGAGATGGAGAAATTCCTCAAAAGAATAAAGTTTTCTTCTGCTTCTGGATTTATAAAAGTTTCGGCTCGTGTTTTTGAATTTCAGGGTGCTTCAGTTGGACAGTTTAAGGTAATTCAAGACGAAAATACCGTGAACCGTGGCCTCAAGGGTCACAAAAACATGCATCAACACTTTTCTGACACATAAAAGAACAACAAGTTTCACGTAGCTATTTTCCACAGGGATATTAGACTGGATTGGATAATGATAAGAGACTGGGCTATTATTTTGCCATTTCTGTGATATTATTCCTTCTATTGTCCCTCAAGGACACAAACCTGCTCTGTCTGCTCCAAAAGAATGATACTTTGGTTTAAAAAAAACACAACAACACAAAGCTCCTTTTGACAACTTTCCAGCTGTATGTGAGCTCTTTTTAAGCAGGAAAATAAATCTGCATAAGCTGAAAGTGGCTCACTAACACCTGGAGAACATTTTAATCTCACACAAGCCTTGGTCATATTACAAAATAGCTGTTGTTCGTTCTTAGCGTACTATGTCAATCTTTGGATTACAGTGTTGTTGTGAGTGACCGAGCCAAGAGATCCTGCTTCTCATGTTTGAAAGGTACCTCCCATCGAAACTCTTCCTCTGTACACTGGCTGTCAATCATGACAGAGCGTGTTTTATGTTCTCTGCTTGTTCCCTCCATATTGTATCTAAATGAAACAGAACAGATTCAGCACTTATTGGGATATTCCAGCACTAAAGTTGTGAGTACTGCAAGGGAATAATGGTCGGTATCGATTCAACAGAGGCAGATATATCCTGACTTTTAGTGTTCAGTGTGAGCTAACCTCTTCCTGATACTGTCTTGATAGTGTTATCATCCATATAACCATAAGAATGCATGGACATTGCTTTAGGTTAGAGTAAATCTATGTGTTTAAATGGTCTGAATTAGAAAACTGCACTATGTGAGAACACAATTTTCCTATAAGACGAGATGCCAAGAGTGCCCCCTGTTGATCATCCACAGTAATTACAGTTGTACCTGCAAAAAAAAAGAGATTCATGAAGGTAATCTTAACTATACTGAGTTTCATAAATGATACCCAGACACATATATCACTATAATATAAATGGGCCATAAGCGGGAGACATTATTACACAATGACTCACATATATCTCATATTTCTTAATATCCAGTCATTAGTTAGCTGCAGGATGTTTAGTCACTTCACACAATGACATGCTTGTTTTTCTCTTTGTCTCTTTAACTCACAGAAACAATTCCTCCTCCTGTTTTCTCAGGTTAGTTTCTGCAGGGCTGCTCGAAGCAAGCAAACAGCTGGCATAAACAATGAGAAACGATTACTGCACGCATGGACGGCAGACATTCTTTGGCCTACCGTAAGCTGTGAGTTTGGCTGCTCCGTGCATGACTCATGGCACACGCTGATTTTGAAACTTTCCTTTTGAAAAGGTGCAGTCAGAGGTAATGAGACCTTTGGATTAATCTGTTCTATAATTTTCCAGGTGAGAGGGAGTTCAGGCCTGAACGATAAATTACTGACATGAGTCATATGATGAATACAGTTATGTGGTTCTCGTGTGACTTTTCTTATGTGGTTGTGAAGAGAAGAGAATACCCTGTAGGTGGCCACTTACTTTGCAGTTGCAAACATAAAGCTCTATTTTTATACTGAACATGCTTTAACAGCAAGACTTTTTTTTGTCTTTTCCTTCGTGCTTCCTTTTCCTTTCCCTTCCCTCGGCCTACAGCAGAACTCACCCATACATATACTGCTGTCAGAAGCTGTGACTTCACAAATCAGTTTTAGGAAGACGGTGTGAAATGCAGAGAGCTCCTGATGAAGTAGGACAGCTGTCTAGAAGTCACTCTTCCTCAGGCTAGACCCGAAGCATTCTGCACCGCATACATTTCTTCAGCTGACACAGTCAGACCAACTGTCACTGTCTTGGTAGACTACAGACTGACAAAGCATTTCTTCATCTGTAATTAATTATGCATAAGTCTTCGGGAATAGAGAAAATAAACCACCTGCTGTTCATAGATGGATTGTGTCCGCAGGCGTGAAAGCTCGATGAGGCCAGCATGCACATTTACAGTACAACAATGAGACTTACAGTGTGTTAAGAATGTCAGAGATAGCCAAAAAAACACACAGCCGAAAACATTTTCATGTTCACCAACAACCGTTACACCCACCCTGATCATTTCATGCTACTTTAGCAAGATAAAAACCAAGAACTCAGAGAAAAACAAACCCGCCCACACCACCAGAAAGATCTTATTTGGCTAAAAGAGCTGTGAGGAGTTCATCTGCCTCTGTGTGGATTCCCACACACTCCTCTTTGAAGCGGCTCCCTGGCAGTCTGTCTCATTCAACATCCAAAAACACATCAAGCTGTGTGTTACCAGAAGAAAACAGCGCTGTACGTGTGGAATGTGTCTAATGAGATATTAACGTGATGATCTTCTTTCTTGCAAGTGTGGCCAGGATCTTACTGAACAACCAGGCCTTATACTCAATGTACAGAGGACTCTGTGCGGTAATATCAGCATAAAAAGTTTGAAGTTTGTATCCCATAAGCCAGCAGCTACCCCCAGAAGGATTGCAAGGAAAATCTGAGGGATCTCGAGATGTGAACCAAACTATCTGAGGAGGGGAAATCACTCTTTGCTCACGTCTGACACATGCATTAAGTAGATTTCACTTAAAAGCTACATTATGTAACTTTTCTACCTAAAAATAACAGCTTCAATGTCATTTTGATCCAAGACTGACTTCTAATCGGGTGAATATTGCTTCTGTTATTCCCACTCTGTGCACTGTACGCCTGTTCTTGCACTGACTTTGTTGAAAGTGGGTAATATTTTAATATTTTTTGGAGAAAATGCTTTAAAGTCTCTTTGATGTCTTTCAAATCATCTCTCAGAGTGGAGAGATGATTTACAGAGTTACAAAGCTACAAACTGCTGTTAGATAGTTAGCTGGACTGCCCGGATTCGCAGCTCAGAGTGCCGGGGGAGTGTTGGTGGTTACACTGGCAGAACAGTAGCTCTGGACCACTGGGAGAAGTAGTTTTTCAGGCTGGGGCTGGACTAAGCTCAGACGAAAGGAGAGAGTTAGAGTTTGAGCAAGAGGCCAGCGAACAAGCATAAATCTTGTACTGGCTTTTAGTAATGGGCAAGCGCTTTGTGAAATAAACTGCTGCAAGACTGCCACCCAGCTTGGCTTCTTGCTGTTGGGCTGGTAATATTACCCGGCTTATGTTGCACTTGTTTTGCATTTGGTCGTGTAAGGAAAGTCACCCATTAGCAAGTTTTTGATTAAAGTACTGGAATCATAACAAATGCATGTGTACAGCCCATATTTAGAACAGCGCAGCGGTATATAAGTGAATTGCACAAACTGCCAAATCGAAACAAATACCGAGACTTACATAATCCTGGTGTTTTGTTGGTGTTATTAGACCAAACAAGGACACTTTTCACGGTTTATACTGTTCACCAGCAGTTCACTTGAACAGTCTGTTGCTATAGCAACCCAACAATTCTATAGCAGTTCCCACCAGGTTCAGTCTACCACTTTGTCAGGTTTGTGACTCAGCAAAGGCGCCTTTATCTAGAGCATTACTATTTTATTACAGATGCTTTAGAAGGATTTCTTTTTTCTATGCTCAGCTTACTGCTAATCAAGCTAGTCAAGCTAGCTTACTGTCTGGCGTGTCCAAGGAAATATTGAATTACTTTTTTACTTACCTTTCACTGATCATGCTTGAATTAATTAATTTTACAGATCGTCTATAGTGAATCAAGTATCCTTGTTATTCTTCTAAACTACAGCACTTGGTGGAATTTCTTTTTTTTTAGATAATTTTTTAAATCTTTTTTTTTTTTTGGTCCTTTTTCAAGTTTTATTTCCGACAGAGACAGCTGAAAAGTGACAGGAAAGCGGGGAGAGACTGACAGGGAATGGCATGCGGGAAAGAGCCACAGGTCGGATTCAAACCCTGGGCTTCCGCAGCAAGGACTGAGCCTCCGCTGCTCTACCAGCCGAGCTGAACGCCACCCCAGCACTCGGTGGAATTTCACTAGTGTTGTCAAATTTCACAGTTTCAAAACGGCCGTTTGCTTTCACCACCCTTTACTGGAAGTGTATTAACTTCCTATATACTTCCTGTGCATCGACATGCATGCACAAGTGGTGGTAGAAGATAGGAAGAGGAATGTAGCTATACATTATACAGATAAGGAAATATGGAAATATTAATGTTTGGGCCCAATTAGACTCCAAAGAGGTCAAACTTCTTGTTAAATGTTAAAGTCCAATAACGTAAAGTTAACTTATTTCAGATTTGGGTTTATTGGATTTCATCTGTTTACACAGAGCGTATGAACGTCACTTGTATTTTACAGCTTGACACCCCAGACAAGGATTATTATTAATAATAAGACAAGTCATTTAGTATTGAGGTAATAAAACAGTATTAGGTCTGTTTTTTTGAGTAGCCAAAGACAACAAAGATATCCAGGACCCCGCCGAGAACATTAGGGTTAAAGGGTCACAAGCCAAAAAAGCCCGGGACCCATTATTGTTAGCACCATTACCCACTACCACTGCTGCACCATCCCCTCTTTTGCAACAAGCTGATTTGGCAAATACTCTCGAACACTGGCTGCTGCTGCTGCTGACCGGCTTGTTTATGCTCCCAAGCAGATCACTTTGTCCTCAACTGCCCCTGGAGCCCACACAAGTAATTTCCATGTCAAAAAACCAAGTCAAAGCCCGGGCAACACCTGCCTCGCAGCCCGGCCGACCCTCATAACTGCACTGGTATTAATCAGCTAAATTACTATCACATCCGTGATACGCTGCATGTTATCAGTGCCGGGCCTGTCCTGTGGATTAACTGGACGTGTTGAGTCACACTCAGAGTGACTGTGAATGTGAAGCTCACACAAGCGTTTACAGTCAGAAAGGGCACTGAGATGACACTGTACATGTGCTAACATTGATTTAGACGACTGAGAGAACACATAAAGGCCTTTGTGAAGTCAGACATCAGCGCTTGAGGTCAGGCGGCTTTTTTTAAACTTCTCACTCATGTTTGTGCTTGGTTCTTTTTTTCAACCTGTCAACGAGCATTCGGCTATATTTTAGGTATGATTTAATAGTTCTCTGATACAATGTGAACTTGCTGGACAAGCATGAGTCACACATGAATCACTTGCATGATTCACGGTCAAAAACAGAAACACCAACACATACAGAACACCGCCCAATCTCTTCTCGTAATGTAATAGCTGCTATCGCATTTTCTTTCTTTTTTTTTTTTTTTACAGTTTAAGCAAAAAAAAAAAAAAAAAAAATCTGACACTTGCAGGCGGTTGAGAGCTGAAATGAAACCTTTGGGAATACATTGCTTTCAGCCCACAAACCGAACTGGAGGCTGAATATTGAAACTGCAAACTGGTGTTATAATAACGAGAACTTTTTCTTCCATTCGGCCCAACGTGTCAAATCCATTTTTTAGTTTGCTTGACAAAAAATCTCTCAAAACCCTCCTGCTGCTGCTACGCTCTTGATACCAGAACAATCCACGTTACTTCCCTTTGAATGTCCAAAACGAATAAAGTCCCCTCTTTTCACGCAGGTCCGTGATGCTGATTCAGGTGTTTTGAAATCACTGAGACAGCACCGCTTCCCCTTGCCACACACTCAGTCAGCTGATTCACCACAAGCCAGCAAAGCTGCCTTTAGTCATGTCAACAGTGCCTTGAACGGCGTGAACCTCCCCCCCACCATGCTGTAAAACTAACCCCACATAAGCAGATCACAAACACATCAGCTCCATCATAGTACAGATCTCGCTATTACTACAGTGTGAAAGGACAAATATGGGGAACATGGTGACAGATGGTGAGTATATATAAAAAAAAAAAAGCTTCTAAAGAGGGCAACGTCTTAGCCAGCTCTACTTCTGCCTGCTCCTCCATCTGTAATTAAACTGGGAAAGCACAGAGAGTTTGTTTATCCAGGTTTAGGAGGCGATCTCTGGTAAACACAACGCCGCCGTCATCCTTGTTATCAAAGGATACAGCAACTACTAACAGGGACGAGAAGAGATGTTCTGGTGTACTGCCAAGCAGGGTTGGAACAGAGACATGAGCATGTCAGAGCGTGGCTGTGTTTTCACCTGAGGTTTCAATTAGTTTGGCAGTGGATGTATGCAAGACCTGCTGGAGATTAGATCTGCTCAGTAAGTAATAACATTAGCTTGTGCGCCCTCTCTCTCTCTCTCTCGGTGTGTGTGTGTGTGCACAGAGGTTTAAGTTGTGCTTAATGAGAGAGCCTCCTCAGCCACGAGAAGTCATCCCTCTATTTCTGTCCAACTGTTATCATTATCTGGTGGTGGAGCCATGTGTTGGTGCACACACACACACAGTCAACAGGTCTACCATAAGTCATTCAAAACTAATGGTGTATTTAAGTTCAATGACAGCACATGCCAAAAAAATAAAAAATAAAAACAGCTGCCATACCACAGTGATGCATTATTAGGGCCTGCAGCTGTGACTTTACCTGGAGTTTCTTGGGGCGAGTTCACAGCTGGACACAAGAACGTCTGAAGGCTGGACACGCAAAGTTCACTCACAGTCCCCATGGTTTTAATGTGACGTGTCTATCTATGAGTGAAGGTATGTCTCCGTTAGTTTGTGGCCGCTCCCTCCTGATGGATTCGGATCGAGATGGAGGAATGAGGGAAGCTGCGAAGGGCCAGACTCCCCGCTGTGGCTGCTGAGAGTCACTCCGAGCTCCCGTCCATGGAGAGGCTCCCAGCTGTAAGGTCCTGTACTTCACCTAATCCCACTGACTTGGATGAATCCTCTGCCCCAGCGGCCAGCCGCTCACGCTCACCTACTTTCTCTTCCCTCTAGATTTGAATGTGCAACTTGCTAGGAAGCTGATATCACTTCTGCTTTCTCCCTGTTCCCCTTTTGTGCTGGTGTCTCAGCCTCCCTCTATCCTCCTCTGCTCTCTCTCTCCTTTTCTCTCTCTCTCTCTCTCTTTCTGACTCTCTCTCCCACTTGCACTCTCTTGCTACTGACATACTAATTCAAGCAGATATTATTAGACTTAACAAATCGCGCACACAAATAGAAAAGTCAGCTATAATTGTCTTGTCAACACTTGTTTTTGCTTCAATAAAATGTAAAAAAAAATCCCAGGCAAAATCAATTAGAGGAACAATTAGGGAGAAAGTTTTACTATGCGTTAGAATTACGGTGAACCATCAGCAGCACGCCGCTCTCTTGTGCGCGCCGTTTGAGTCCCATCTCTACCCTCTGTTTAGCTTCTAGTCACTCATCATTTTTGGCTTCAAAAGCCTTGTAACATAAAAATCAAGATTTCATTGTTGCCAGGCAACGGGGGTAGAAGAAATGATTTGCTCCTGGGCAAAACACTGTGAGCCATTTGTTTTGATTAGATTATTTTCACACCTATTTGAGGTTATTCACCACAACACAATCACATTTTGCGCGCACACACACACACACACACACACACACATACACACACACACATACACATACACACACACACACAGACACACATTCGGAACTAAATAGAGTAGTCCAGCTGTAGCACAGATGCGCTCGTGATCAATGACATTTGATTATGTTTTGGATTTTCACTTCCTCTTGTTGAGGAAAGCGGAAATGTGTACCTCCACTCTGCCACTCTAAATTACCCTGCTTGTCACTCACAAAAAGTGTCTCTCACTCCTTAACAACAGCCTCTCTCATTCGGTGTCAGTCATTAATTAATTTTTCAACTCTACCCTCTCCGTCAATCTGCCATCAAGGGGCGGTGTGTCAGCCACTCGGGCTTGCGGGGCAATTACCGGAGGTGGATGTGGCACATAGTGCATTTCTACAGTTTGCATGGCTATGACATCACCTCTGATCCAACAATAATCATCCCCGGTTCATCGCCAGAGGGTGCTGAGTGCCTCGGAGTGACCCCTTCATGAACTGCAAAGTCAGTCGTGACCACTTTAAAATGCAGCAGCTGCACATCACCCAGAGGAGCAGCTCTGTCATGGGAGGAACAGCCGCACAGCACACCGTGAAGTCAGCACAAATGTTTCTCTTCTCTTTTTTAGTATGCATATTCCTCCCGGCTCCACGTTACCTCTCTGAATAAGAGTGTGTTGTCAGCAACTTCCAGAGCACCTGCAGGGAGGATAAACAAGTGGATAGATAGATAGATAGATAGATAGATAGATAGATAGATAGATAGATAGATAGATAGATAGATAGATAGATAGATAGATAGATAGATAGATAGATAGATAGATAGATAGATAGAAAACTAACCCTCTGATCTACAGGTGGTGGTAATGAGCAAAGATCTGCAGCATCACACCAGCAAACACGGGGAAAAAGAAGAAGACACCTGAGAAATAAACAATGCAGGAAATTGGCTTTGCAAATATTCTATGAGGAAAGACATGCATTCAGCACATTTGCTGGACCACAAGAAGTGCACTGTAGTGACGCTATATATAAACACTGTCTACAAGAAAACGTAAGGGTAGTTCACATAGATGCCAGTACACAATGATCTTTGGAGATTTTTTTTTTTGGAGATTTAGATGATTCTTTGATCCCACAGAGAGCTTTTGTGAGTCTGGAGGTCAAAAAACGTCCAAACCTGCCTTAAATTGTTCAGTTTGGATTAAAACACAACATAAACATTCACACACATGCTCAGTTCAGCGAAGTGTGAAGAGTCAACAGTCATGGCACGGAACAAAGAAACAGCAGGAGAAACATTTTCGCTGTCTGCTTGACCTAAAAGTGTAATTAAAGTTTATAAAACTGACTGAAAGCCACTATAATGTATTACTATTAGAGCAGTAATCCTTTATAAAATCCTGCAACCTCAACCTCAAAAGTTATTAATTGAAAAAATAAAACTTCCCTGTGGCATTCAATACACATTAAAAATATTTGATCCGGCCGCATTTAAATGATTAGATGCCACACTGAAATGATTAAATGCGGCTGTGCATCAAGGGGCAAACTCTTGAGATTTCCTTCACACAGAGCTGCACACAGTATGTAATCCTGGCCTTGAACTGGACCCAACACAACACTCTGCTTGAGCTGTTATGCATACATGCCACCAGGTGGACATACAGCAGTACAACACCTTTATTCTTAGTTCACCAAAACAGGCCAGAAGGAGGCTTCAGTCACACACCAAGTGAAATTCACCACACATCAGCTTCAGGTTTAACCCATCTATAAAATGTGCGTAGGTTGGAGCGCTTCATGTACAAATATTACAAGCAGCTGCCTCAGGAGACGAGGTGATTCTGAAGAAAATCACTTTGCGTTCAGACAGTCAGTCAGGTAGGCTGACAAGACTCCTGTGTGATCAAAGAGTCCCCCCCCCACAACTCTGACCTAAAACCTACAGAGCGCTTACTGATCTGTGTTGGTGGAACTCCTACATAGTACATATCAGTGACTAACAACTGGGCTGGGTGGGAGCAGAACAAGCACCTCTGCTGGTACAACTCCGCTGAATACTCACCAGAATAAAGCTTAAGGGGCTAAATATAGCTTGAATAACATCTTCCTAATAGTAAGTTGCTGCACCACAGCCCACATTTCTCACAGAGCCTGCCTTTGTGTGCTTCTCGTTATCTGCTTCTCTTTGTGATTGGCGTAGATTTAACGATGGGAAATTTAAAAATTATTTCTGGATTCTTACATGTTTAAGTGAAGGTGTCAGACGTCAACTTTCATCTCTTTATTTCATAATGAATATGTCAGTGTGAGCCCACCAAGAATTTGCGGGTGCTGCTTTGACAGTTTTTCTCTGAGCTTGCTTTCAGCATAAGAGGGGGCTTATGTGCTGGAGTAAACCTGTCTTATCGCAAGAGCAGAGTGACAGACTAGAGTAAAAAAAAAACGACTTATTACAGCCCCATAGAAGAAACTATATTTCTGTAAATCACACAGTTAAGAAGAGGGGTCAAAATAAGAGAAGACACCCAGAACCACAGCAACCGCACATACCTGGCACTATAGTGCACCACGCCTAGAAAGCAGCACACCGCTTCCTTTGTGTGCACAAGTTTCATTATGCAAAAGAAAACTGAGCTGCGCTGACAGGTAGATGGCAAAAGAGCACGGAAAGAAAGAAAGAAAGAAAGAAAAAAAGAGAGAAAACAAAGACTTTTTTTTTGACAAGCTGCAGCGTTTGAAGTGAGTCTTGAAACGGAGCAGCACCCAATGAATCCCAAGATAGCTGGTTTAGGGCACAGCACCTAGCAACATCACAGGAACGGGAGTGCAAAAACACAGTATGGTAATACTGTCATAAATTTTAGAAGGTGACGCAACATATGTCTCTGCAAAATATAGGCCTACAGATTATCCTTAGATACACTCCAAGTCTCCACACGCAGATAAAAGTCTTTGTTGCATAAGTCTGGTCTACATCAATAATAAAACAGAGGTATGGCTCACTCACACAGGGGTGCCAAAACAAAGATGTAAGAGTCAAGTCTCAACAATGGATGGATTACTTTCCATCCTCTCTCCTTCTCGGACTTCAATTATGCTGAACAGTCACGGTGCTCAGGGACAGAAGAGATGACAGGACCTATACTTACTCATTCACGTCCACGAGCCGCTGATTTGACCGAGGAGGTGTCAGAGTGTTATTTGAATGTGTTGGGAGCTCAAGAGCGCCCCCCTGCTCTTATGCCTGACAGTTTAGCACATAATTACATAATCGTCGACTGAGTCTTCAGCTGAATTGCAAATGGTGACAAATACATATGATTATCCATCTTGGGAGCAAACATGCTGCATGAGTGGAGACCATGTGTACCACGTATTTAACGTCGAAAAACTCAATCAAGAGGCGAATACTTTAGATTCATAAGAGGAAAATTAAAGTAGAGCATGAGAGTGCAAAATCTCAAAGCTGTTTTTCTACTTCGATTCAATTTTAACTTTTTTTTTTTTTTTTTTTAAATCTCTCATACGTGACTCACAGACACCCTCCCTTTCTTTTAACAGAGCATCAGTTGAAATCTTGCAATGAGGCCATTGCTGGTGGATCTATTTTGAGATGCATTAAGCTCACAGAAAAACTAAACTGCTAAATAATTGAGATGAAGCCTCCATCGTAGCCTAAAGTGAGCCATCAGCTAGCTCATCACAGCCTGACATCAGGGATGGGTCATCCTATACATTACATTAAAGTGAAGTTCCTGTAAGGATGTTTCTTAGCAATGAGGCTGTTCTTTTATATTTTATTTTTGTGAAACTGTGTCATCTAAAGAGCCTCTGCACCTCCGACTAGCTGGTATGAATAAATCAGTTTGTATCTTGTTAATTCCCACAAGAACAGGAACTTTTCTGGTTTTCACTGCTTTTAGTCTTCTGTGTAAATTTGTGTGGATTTTTTTTTTCTACACTGTTCACCATGTTGTCATAGCTGCAGTGTGATGCTTAATAATTCATCATATTTTTTTTTTTTTTTTATCCCTTTTGGCTGTGAATACTACAGAGGCCACCTGTTTTTAAGCTGGCTTCTAAAAAACCCAACAGTGCACTTCCCTTCCTGTCTGTGCACTAAAATAAACATGACAAATGAGTGATGAGCTCCTTTATGACTTTATAAAATTGCAATCAGTCATGCTGTCATTAAAAACTCCCACCGATCAGTCAGACTGGCAGCGGTATGAACATCTATGTTTAGTATCATCTGTCATTTCTGTACTCTCGGTACGAACACCAATGCTGAGGCTCAATGGTGCAGTTAGGCTCGGATGCCAAAACAGAGTATGTTAAGAGTGGGATGAAGACAAACCGTAATTCTCCCCCTCCATCCTGGTGGTCCTGATGCTGCTGCCGCTGCTGCAGGCGTCACTAACCCGGGGATGTCTCTCGCCAAGCGCCCGCCAAGCGTCCGGATACCTCCGTCCTCTCCTTTCCGGTGTCTTCTCCGCTCTGCCTTCGCTCACTTCCCCAGCTTTTCAACTTGATGGCAGGCTCTCCAAATATGCTAGCTCACTCTTAAGGTGGTACTTTTCAAGCTTTCTTGCCGTTTTGTTTTGTCCTGCCTGTCCCTAACCCTTCTGTAAGCGTGTGTGTGTGTGTGTGTGTGTGTGTGTGTGCCTGCGTGTGTGTGTTTGTGTGTCGATGTTGGGCAGGCTGGTGATAATGCTTCCAGAGAAGCCGGTGCACATGCTGGCCCCGCCCATCCCAGATGTGATGTCACACTCTAACTTATTATTTAACCAACAACTTTGATGAAATGCAGATGTGATTTATGTGCAGACAGGACCCGGAAAACATGAAACACATACTGCAATTATGATAAAAAAAAAAAAAAAAGGGTTAAAGGTGTGGAAAACTTATTACACAAACCAACCTTTTGCAAGCTTTTAGTCTTACTAAGGATAAAAAAGTAAGATTTTTTTTATCAGAAAACATTCTTTTACCATTTGACTCCACAAGGTATACAATCGTTGCTGTATTGCCCTTTAAATCAGTTTTTCTGGCCACTTGGGGGCAGTAGTTTAGCAGTTACAACATTATTTCATGTTACCAACTCTGCGCTACCATTTTGTAACGGATCTCGGCAGCCCTGCCTCTGCCACCTCCAGGTTAATCTAAAATCTGGATTGTCAGTGAACCTAAAGTGGCCTGAATGATACCTGAGTGCTCAAAAAAGCTATATGTAACAGCATGCACCCGTCAATCAAAGCAGCCATGCTGTTAATTATGCACCTTAATATAATTTGAACAGGTGAGTTAAACAGAAAATCAGTCAGCTCAGGAAATTAGCTCTAGAGACCAAAACTGTTCTTGTACCAGGCTGTACGTGTTTATTTCTGTGGTGAAATTGGACAGTTTAATATGGGAACTAATGGAGACTGACATGTTCTGTAGCCAACTTCAAGTGGCCATTCAAGGAACTGCAGTTTTTGGCACTTAGGCATTGGCTTCGTTTCACAACTACCGGCTCAAACTCGTTACAGAACTCCATAAAACCAGGAGCTGCAGATTAATTTAATTCTCTGTAGGTGCATCATGATGAATGCTGCCATTATAAACTTCTAATTATAGTAACTTTAAAGTTTCAGTATAGCAATCTCTTGCACATCCAGCGAAGGTCACAATGGGTGTGAATTGTGAATAGGTCTACCAATAAATGAAGTATAATAAAGTATAATAATAATGCATATACCCCTCGCTGAATCACAGCAACAACTGCGCTTCAGTTGATCATTTTTGTTGGATTTTGATGCGACATTGCTGTAAAATATTAGGACATTCATTCATGGCAGTACAAGACAGAAAAATACACAGCGAGCTCACAAAAGTCACAACTTTATTGCACCTTTATAGTTAACTATAGTGTGGCAAGAGACACTTTCATTATGAAAGGTCTCTTCCATGGTCAGAAAAGGTGGTGCGAAATATAGAACCATCAATGCAAACATGTTGACCGTCCATTCACACTGGTAAAAGTTCCTCCGTGTCAGTTTGAGAGTCACACCCTATGTTGATTTCACAGCTGACGAACACATCCTATGATAATTAGGCTGCCGTAGCCTCTCTTGTACTGTACACACTACAGTGACATAGGGAAGGTCTTGCATGAAAAACAGACAAACTCTCTTATACACAAATGAACTAACACATTTGCAGATTAATTCTCGTGTTAACATCCACCAACTGATCTGAGTATTAGTAGCACATTAAAGATCTGTCTTTTCTTCTTTAAATTATATATTTATAACATTAAATCCTATACTTTTTATAGCCAATTCAAGGCAACATCTCTAGAATGAAAAGAAATGCATGGGCAGATCTTTACAGCGTTGGAGGGAAATGGGTAGCACAAGATGGACTGTACAGTCTTCTACATTGGCAAAGCGTTTTGTTATAACGTTAGTTTCTCTACGCATCTGTGCCTGGATTGGTGCAAGATGATCCCATGGTTTCCACACCTGAAATACTTTGTATAAAACAGTTTCTACAGGATGTACAGGATGCAAAATGGTGGTCCAGGGAGAGGGACTACTCTGATATGAAACGGGAGCGCCTGATCAGAGACAAAAATGGAATACAGGATGTCTGGGTTCCTGAGTCTCAGCCCAGTTTCTACGTGACCAGCATGACCGTCAGAAAATTGCATAGAGATATTAAGATGTAAGGGGAAAATAAAATGTTAGCATGTGGCAGTCCCATTCTAACACAGTGCCTGAAGTATAAAATGTAACCCTTTTATTTCAGTACATTGTTAAAAGAACAGTTTGTGGAGCGAGTTTGTTACAGAGAATGGAAAAGGTCAAATCTCCAGACTGTGAACTTCTGAACGCTGAACTGATGAGATGAGCTACATAGTTAAATAGCTGCACAGTAGAAAACAACTGCTCCCAGCCCATCTAGTTTCTTCGACAACTCCAACCTCTACAAATGCACATTGCCCTGTGAGATGTCAGAAAACAATACCACCCAGGTAAACATACAGATATGGTGAAGCTTATAGCATCCGATGTGTTGTTTTGTCCACAGTTGCTTCCGCAGTTCATACAAATCAGCAGAGCATTCTTTTGTGGTGCAAAATGCATCAACATTGAATCTGAAACTGAATCTGTTATGGAACAAAAAAGGGAAAACAACCAAGAGAGCAGATCTAAAAACAAAATTCACCATAGTAAAGTTTTAAATCAGTTCAGACATGCATGTATTTTTTTTTTTTTTTTTTTTTTAAATGGTGGCTATTTTAAACCTTCATTTCACCAACAATATGCGGGCAAAATTTGGTCCTTTGAAAAGAAAAAAAAAAAAAAAAAAAAAAGAGCCACATGGCACAGATACTGCAGCAAAATAAAACGATGGTGGATACAGGTATAAAATAAGAAAATCATACAGAACTCTAAAATAATATGTTTTAATGAATAAACACATTTGGATCTTTGTAATTTGGTATAGCATAATTTCAAGAGGAAAAAAAAAAGGTCACTTTTTTTAAATGTTCAACTTACTGAGCCCTTATGTCTGCAAAAGTATGCTCTGAGATTGTGTACAATTTTCAATACAGGACAGCCAAAGTGTTGCTGCAGGTGTCATTCTTCTCAAATACGCTAAACTGTATCTAATTTCATAGTAGCGTGATTGTTGGGAGAACAACCGAGGCTTAAAAATGATGCCAACATGCAGTAATTTAATAAAGAGTTTATGTTAAATGCTGCATGCATAGAAACTGTGTTATTTGGATTAAAAAGGGGATATGAGTGAGTCAAATCCCGCAGGCCAGTGTTACTAAAGCCTGATGACAATTCATGTTTCCATCTGAAATTGTAGGGGCTGTCAGTCAGGCTGTCAATGCAGCCTCTGCTGCTTTTGGCTCATGTCTAATCTCAGGAATTTTAGCCTTAAACTTATAAAAAAAACAAAGATTTAAAAATAAAAAGTGAAACAGAAAAAAGGTACAGAAGTTTGGTATACAGTATTGTCTCGATTTCTAGTCAGCATGACCTCAACAGCAATCTGGACTCTCAGCGACGAACTCCAAAAACTCTCTTCCCTCCGGGTGTCACAGACCACTTATTCCGCCTGTCCTGGATCTTCTGGAAGATGTTGCTGCCACTTCTCCACTTCTCTTTTTTATAGTTTTTCATTTTCTTCACCTGTTCAAATCACACAAAAACAGAGGGACAGGTTGAAGAAGACTGTGACAACGGGCCTTGAGATTAGCAGGCCTAAAGAAATGTGCTCTCCTCACCTTTCCTCTGTCGAATTCTTCATCCCACTCGTCGATCACAGTGTCAGACTTGGCATGGCGGGCATCTTCGATGGCATCTCTACTAATAGCCGAGACCTCGCCTTCCCAGCTGAGGACTAGATAAGACAAACAATCCCTATAAGAGCACATCTATAAAACATCCTTTGCTTTTGGTTCAGAGTTAGAGAGCACTCGGGGTCTCACCGTTGGCTCCGTAGGCCTTATCGGTGGCGTTCCTGAGCAGCTCCTCTACAACCCCGCTCGTCTTTTTCCCGTCCCATGCAACGGGAACAGCTTGAGGCGGGGTCTGTCCTGACGCACCAGCCGCTGGCGCCTGGCTGCGTTTGTAGCCGTCCCTTACTTGGCTGTCCCACACTACCACTGTGGCTGGATTTGAAAGAAAAGGAACAATTAAATCTGGCATTCTCGAAACATAATGAATCACGTCTCTTAATATAACTGTGTAACATCTGGTCATTTAAATCAAAGGCTGAGAGGCTTTAGTGGTGCAGCGATTTTCAGTAAATGACTTTAATCAATACAAGTGGTATTGTACGTTCATGTGTTGGCATGGAAACAGGATCGTTTCTTCATTTCCCACTGCAGTTCTGACTGTATGAATGTCCAAGTCCACACACACACATACCTGTGCCTTGTTTACTTATTTTGCCGTTCTCTGTGGCGTTCTTTTTGGAAGGGGGCTCCACTGCTTCGGGCTCGTCGTTCTGCCCATCTGAGCATCGCCTGCTCTCCTCCCACAGTTTCACCTCTTCTTTTAGCCTCTTCTTCTTCCTTTTTAATTTCTTTTTCAACAGTATCAACTCTCCTGTGTCATTCTGAACCGTGGCTTTCATTTCAGAAGCGCTGTTGGGAGGGGAAAGAGGAAGTTAAGCAAAGGTTAATGTCACGCTGTCACGTAAATAACTGGCAATGAAAACCAAAGACGACAGCACCTGCTGCTTTGCATGCTTTTGGCCTCATCTTTCCAAAGTTTAGCCGTTTAAATACTTTGAGAAAAAGATGCATGATGTCAACTATTTCGTAGAAAGATGACCAACTAAAAAAAAAAAAAAAAACAAACAAACAAAAATGGGAAAAGTACAGGTAGAGAAATGTTCACAATGACTGCATTGTGGGAGTGTCAGACATTAGCGCAGTTCAATGTTAGAGCTAGCTGGTTGCTATAGAAACAAAGCCCCTTTCGTCAAAGTGAGCTCAGAGTTTACTTGAGGCAGCACTTTTTGAACAGAAATGAAAAATTGCAACTAGTTATCATTGAATTTAAACAATTCTCTAGGTCCATTTTCCCAAACCTGAGAATACACCTCCTTCCTTTGTTTTATGTTTTTGTAAACTGCGTATCTTCTGCAACATTTTCAAATTGCTTGGACAAAACAAGCAAATTTAAGATTGCACCTTTGACTAAAGGAAACTATGGTGGACCATGTTTTTAGACAAATTATAGTTAATGCATTCTAACATGGCACAAAATATGAACAAGATGGACCGCTTGTTAGCATGACTCTTTCTTTCCTTTTTTTTTTGCATGCATTTTGCAGATCTTCAGATTTTCCAACAATGCCATTTTAGATCACAATGAGCATCTAAATACTTTCACATTTAGATTTGATGATAATAATCTTTGCACATTTCACTGCAGCGAGATCCAAATGATCTTAACAGATGGTAAAAATTTCCACCTTGCTTCATTAAGTCTTTCCAAAGTTGAGTTATGAGTCATGATGCCCTGTGCTTTGTAGCAATAAATAAAAATGAAGTACAAGTAGAAAGGTACTAATTTCTTAAGTTAGACACATAGGTCAATGATGGAGCCATATGGTTGTTATAGAAACAAAGTTATGTCCCTCTTTCTCCAAATGACTTCAGGCAGAACTTTTTTTATTTTAACAGAAATGAAGAATACTGCGTAAGCAAAAAAAAACCTTGCAACTGAATTCTAAACTTTAACCAACCTTTCTGATGTAGAGCATGCTGAAGTAGAGTCCTGCAGAGCCTCTGCCAGTTTCTTTTTCTTCTTCTTCTTTTTTAACTTCACAGAGTCCCTTCCCTGTTCTTTCTGATCGGACTCGCACTGCGTCAAGGCTGCGACAGCTGACGGAGGCTTTTGCTTAGACTGTTCTGTATCTGGTTTAGATGTGAGACTCCATATGCCACCGTGACACCAATCCTCCTCCTGGTTCGATGTGTCTAGATGAGATGGGACGCAGTCCCTCTCCTCCGCTTTCTCGCCGTCCTCGTTCTCCCTCTTTCGCTTTTTCTTTTTCTTCTTCCTCTTCTTCTCGCTGGCTGATTCCGCAAGGTCGACCGGTGTCGCTGTGGCTGGAGAAGTGACTGGCTCTGTGTCGCCCTCCACCTCAGAATGCCGCCGCTTCTTTTTCTTCTTCTTCTTCTTCTGGTTGACATTTGCAGCCAGAGGGCTGTTGAGGTCTGATTCCTGGACCAAGGAGCTGAGGTTGTTGGAAGACTTGGGGCTCTTTGGGCCGGCACTGTGAAGCCCGTTGGTTTTAAGAGGAAGGCTGGCGTTTGGTTTTTGCAGTGTGGAGAGAAGGGACTGTTTCTGAGGGCTCTGCTGTTTGAAGGATCCACTTGAGTGGGCAAAAGGCTGCGATGACTGGACTTTAGGTGAATGGAATGGACCAGCTCTGGGAAAAGATCAAGAAAGAACACGTGGATTTAACTCGGCTATTTTCATCACTAGAGCATGCCTTGTGTGGTATGCGGTCCAGAGTTCATACCTGTGAGTGTGAGTGGGTGAGGCAAAGGTGAGGGGGTTAAGTTGATTGTGATGCGTGGGGTCCCTGGACAGCTGGCGTGGCAAAGGGGGCAGAGCATCAATGCTGCTCGGACTCCGGTTGCGAGCCTGCAGTTATCGACATAAATAAAAACTTGGTGGTCTAAAGAAAATAGCCATGAATGTGACAAAAATAAGGAAGAGGAAGATTAAAAAAAGGGATGGCAGGAAAAGATGGAGGGAGGAAAACAAAGAGGAAAGGGTATGGCAGAGAAGAATTAGAAATGGTTAGAAAAAAAGGACAAACTAAAGGAAAAGAAGACAAACTCTAAACAAGTGCTATCGTGTGGTTGATTAGACAGGCACACTGGAGATATAACACATTACATAAAGCTGAAAATAAGCTTAAAAAGTAGAGTTTACTTGCCTTCATAAAACTACTTATTGAAATCAATGGTCAAATTTGGGATAGCAGTGTGGAGTGAGGCAACAGGAAACCAAGGTATCATGAGCTTTCACTAAGACAGGAGGTGGTGCTGCTGCTGTGGATGGGAATGAAGTTCACCTTCTTGGCCGACAGGGCCAGTTTCTTGGCAGGTGGAGGTGACATGGCGCTGGTGGCTTCTGATGTGATGTTGTTGAGGGCCGGGGGTTTTATTTTCGTCGTCTTCTGCTCCTCTGTGCTCTGAGAACGCTCCACACTCTTGGCTGGAGACGCCAGGCCATTAGAGCCTTTCCGTGGGGTGGAGGGAGTCTCTCCTACTGGCGCACTTTTGGGACCGGCGGAGTCCTGGCCGAAAAACAAAGGCAATTAGAGGCTGTGGATACGCTTCTGTGCATCCACACTTGGGTTGAAACAGCTGTTATGCATCACCTTAAACAATAAAAATCAGGATAATACTCGCTGCACATTGGAATATTTTGGACCCATCAGATGATAAAAAAAAAACAAACTTGTTCCTTCAACTTTGAGGTCAGATTTGTGTTTGCCTGTCCATTTTCAGTGCAAATATTACCTTTGAGTCAGTGGTGTCGGCAGAGGAAGAGTCAGACAAAGACTTAATTGAGGTAGATGCTGCCATGCCTCTGCCCTCGCCACCTTGCTTTTTATCTCCCTCCGTCCTGCCAACCCCATTGTTGGAAGGGGTCGGAGTGCTGCTGCGGGACTGCGCTTGGCTCTGGGGAGAGGGCTTCTTCAGCTTCTTGAAAGGTTCCTCGATGACCGTGGGCCCACCTGGCAGCTTCGGCGGGCCATTGGAGGATGACGTCCAGTTGGAAAGTCTGGGCTGTGGCTGAGAGCTCACACCGTTCCTGGAAATTGGCAGGCCCAAACCACCGTCCATGGACTGGATCTTACGCAGTTGGGCAGGCTCAAGTTTCTGAAAAGTAGAGTGTTTGAGTTAAAAAAAAAAAAAAAAAAAACTAGAGGGAAACTTTCAGTCCATATTAAGTCCACATGTGCGTCAGTGGGCTGACTGTGATCTTGTCTTGTACCTTTGTGACCTGCGGGGAGGAGAGGGGCCCGTTCAGATTGGCCCTTTTTATCTGTTCAGACGACGCACTGTTCTTCCCAGGATGCAACATTCCCTGCTTGGTGGTCTGTCCATCTGCATTCTTCTTGGTTTCAGGGATCCTTCAATACACAAATAAGACTCTGGTTTACTGAATTACATATTCAGGGAAGAACAGACAACTCTTTTTTTTGATCTCTTACCTCAGGTAGAAAAGCACATAAGCCTGCTGGTTCAAGACCACTTTGATGTTACTAGAGTGCACCATTGAATCATTCATTTGGTACCATTGTCCGTTGCTTGCCTAAGAGGAAAGAAGGAAGAGATAACATTTTTAAATGAAGGATGGTAACTACAACTCCAGCCTCATGTTAACTCGCTATAATATGTATTCAAATTAACCTTTAATTTCTGTAGGTAATGTTGCACATTAAAGGACTACTTTATAGCAAGATTGGGTTTACAGCAGGGCTTTTCAAAGTCAGGCTTTCTCTCACTACTGCTTAGTTTACTTCCTTGGTTCTGCTCAATTCCTGGCTGCCTGTGGGATCATGGTTATGTTATTTGATCCCATAGACAGGCAACAACTGAGACAAGATAGGCTAATATTACTGTTTGATACAACTTTAGACCAAATACATAAACATCTGTAACCAAATACATAAAAATATCTGTTCTGAGGTGTTTATTAGTTTCTGGCTGACAGTGTTTGAGGATGTGCATCTGCTCGTCTTACCTTGACATAGCAGTAGTAGTGGCCAGCGTGACAACTGTAGCCAGAGTGCACCAGAACAGCATAGAGGCCGTACATAACAGGATCGCCTGAGCTTTGAGACATGTAGGGTCGGATGTTCAGGAATTCTGGGTAACCAACATCCTGAAAAAGTGTGACAGAAATGTAAGATCACAGAGAAATGAGACAGCACTTTTAAAAACAGCAGATAGTGCGAGAATGCTTCGTTAACCTTTGTTATTTTTCCTCCGCTGAAGTTTGCGAACCTCTTCAGCGAAAGGGTCAGTACATTAGATGTTCGATGGACTGTGAAGCGCTTGGTTGCTGGAACTTTCTTTTTGCACCTGACAGGGGAAAAAAAAAACAAAAAACAAAATGATATGTCATCTAAAAAGGATCTCTAATATGAATAAAAATAAGATGTTAGACAAACACTCACTTAGCACACATGTAGGCATTCTCTCCACTCAGTATGTCTGGTTTAACAAACAGTTCCAGGGCTCGCACGATGTTTGCCGCTTGCTAACAGAGAGAAACAAAAAATATCTACATTAAAATATTTCCACAGAAATTAAAAAAAAAAAAAAAAAAAAATCTAAAGCGATCTTGTGTGACGTACCCGAATCTCCACAGCGATGTCCAGATACGGGTCGTATGTGTCTGACACACTTTTACAAATAGAGCATTTCACTGAAAGACAAGATTAAAAACAAATCTGACTCTTCTGAGAAAAATGCAATCTGCTCGTGTAAAAGGCTGATCACTGATTACTGGAATATTTCACACCGTCCTCGGTTCCACTTCCTGTAAACAGAAGACTATCAAGAGCCTCAAACAACTAACCAACGTGCTGATCAAACATTAAGGGGAAATCACCTTTACCTTCAGCACTCAATATTTCCATCTAAGATATCACTGTCGTTTTGGTACAAACTTGACACTTGCAAGATGAAAAGATCCTGATGAAAGTTACGGTATAACTGCCTGAAATCGTTGCATCTTACAAATGCATGTAAAAACTTTAATCCACCGTTTCATTTCTGCTAAAGAAACTACTGATTTCTAGAAGTACAGAAATATGCTGCTTTTAGAATACTTTGAACTCAAATGAGAGATACAACACACTAAATGTGTGTTGCAAAGTGTGATTTCTAGACATTTAAGAATAAATTAAATCTCACTTTGCTCAGTCAGGGTGTTAAATACAATGTTAAGCATCAGAAAAACTAAAGCAAGCACCAAAAATTTGGTTTGGTGGCATACAGACTTTAGAATAACCTCTTATAGTTCTTCCTATGAATACAATTTTCAAAAGATACAGATGTGCAGTATGCCACATCCTTGAGCTAAAAATATTCAGGACCCGAAAACTATTCATTGTGAATATGTACACAGTACATTGGTTTAAATAGAGATGGAAGCTACAACCAGCCGAGAGCTAGTCGCACTCGTTTTAATGCCAAAAGAAACAGAAGCAAGAAGGTGTTAACTACTACACTCCACTAGTGAAGTCTAACCAGCTCGGGTGTCATTGTTGTTTTAAACCGACAACCACTAGAAAAGGTAAAAATGAAAGACAGAAATCGTGACACAAAGTGTGCAACAGGACTTCATCCTTGTGTGTGGTACAAAGGCTACATCAGGAAACAGCAGAGGGTGTAAACTGTGCTATATTCAACAGCCAACAACTGTCTACTACTCTGTGTTTGCATGTGTGAACACAGAGTAAAGAGTTTATAGATTAAACTATGTTAAGCTGATTTGGATACATACTGTTGACTCTGGTATGTTTCAGTAATATAAATAAAAGTACCAGAATTCTTAACACTGCACAGCTCCAGAGGCGTTTTTTCTTCCTACGTTACTGTCTGCGAATAAAAATGAAAAAGTACCTCTTGACCTGAGGTAACCTCCAAAGATCTGGTGAACCAGCGTTGTGGCCTGGGTCTGTCTGTCAAGCCTGCAGAAAGCAAGGAAACAAAGAAAAACATCATCAAAACAATATTCGTTACATGTATTCATACTTTCAACACTTTCAAGAGACAGCAATAAAGCCTTACTTAGGGTAGCCATTGAGACAGGCTTTCTGCATGGCATCAATGGTGTACCGCAAAAACTCATGTGCGTCCTCCTGGCTTCCAAAGCGAAAATGTCTGGCAATTTCTGCGGGAGACAAAAGTGCATGTTTGCTAATTAATAATGTCTAACCCTGAGAAATTATTATTATTTCAGCTACAGCACTTACTGAAACAACAGAGTTCAATATTTTTAACAGGCACATAACGAAGGCTGCTTAATGAAAACGTGGCCATGTGTGTTCATCCCTGGTTAATATGTCAGACAAACTTTGAGTTTGTTTTTTTTTTTTTTTTAAATATGCGGCTGTGCTTGTGAATCAAGCGTCGAGCATAAGCAGCAGTAGCGGACACCTTTTTGGCACGGCGAGGAGAGCGCTGGTGGAGGACATCGCTGAAGCCTTTCTTCGATTCTCTCTCTTCACAACAATCGCCAATAAAACAGTGAATAATGATTTTTTCATTTGTTTGGATTGAACATTAGCCAGTTGGCTCTTTGAAACACGGTTCTTCAGTTTCTGTAAAGTTACTTAACATCAAAGAAACGTAGGCTGAAAATCTTTATTTACTTATTTACTGCTGGACGTTTGGTATTAATATTTATAGACATGATCGTGAGTAGTGAGGCCTGTGATAAATTCTACCCCTCAGTAGTGTATGTGTGTGTCAGAGGGAGCTTGAAGTGATACTGGCGTCAGCCTCGGGCTGTGATCGGAGTGAAAAATTGCAGACTTTGTCAGACTGGGGACCTGGAGATCTAGTGCTGGAGTTTTTGGCCTGTGTAGGTCTCTATTAACAATCTTTTGTTCTGCCAAGATTGATATTCTCTAAAAATATGTTTCTACGAAACACCAGAGAAGAGGCTCGGTAATAGAAAATAATTCACAAGCTGACAACTTCGTGTCAGACTTTGAAGTTGCTAAACAAACAAGTGTGTGTTCTTCAGACAATTATAGCAACTAGACAGCTTAAAAAAAACACATTCATATTATTATAGTAGCAGGGCATAATGTGAGTTGGAACTATTGAAGATATTTCTGTCTGGTGATTAGACACACGCACACATCAGTGAAGAGGGTTTATGTAATAGGTTGTAAAGGTTAAAGAGACTTTCATGGGTGCTTACAGCTATTCTCTATGGTTAGTACCTCGTGTATCTCAGACACACAGTTCAACAGCGACCTAATAAAAAGCTTACACTCACTTAGTGATTCCAGTAGACTGACGACTCATTTGAAAGTCTCACATTAGAGATAATGTAGCTCTGAAACCATTTGACTCTGCTGTTATTTCCTAATGGAAAAGGGGAAAGCATGAGCTGGTACAATTATGATGCGGTCATCACCACATTCCCGGCACAGCGTCGCTGTACGACAATGAGTCACCCCCGAGTGGGGAAAGAGGAATAGGACACCATTATTCTAATGACCTGTTTAGGGCGTCTTCTCACAACAACATCTTGAAGGTATGAAATTTGTAGGGGCGTACATTTGGGTGGTTGTGGTTTTATTTTGTTTTCGAGACCCTAGCTGTGAGGATCTGGAAGGGTGGGGGCCAATTCAGGATCAGATGGAGGAGGCTTTAGAAGGGGAAACTATAAAACACGTACAGTACTAGTCTAGACTGAAACGAAGGGGAAAAGGCAGACTGTAAATTTTTGTGCTAAAGCTGCTCCTCTCAGCCTGCAGTCACAAGGAGACAGAGAGGGCATCAGGGAAGGAGGAGGGGGGTGGGGAGTGACTGAAAAAGAGGCGCAGGAGGTGGAGACATGATTGCAGCAGCATATGAGGAAGAAGCAGGCAGGTAGGGAGGGGACGTGGAGGGAGGGCTCCTGTGAGACTACAGCACAGTTGCCTCACCATGTCAAGGTGCAACTCACACCTCATCTCTGCTCTCTACATGGTGCTCATTCACAGCCTGCAGTCTCACCGCTCCACTTTCGGACTGCAGTTACTGGCTGTTGTCACACGGGACACAGTGACCAGTGTTGCGTCATCGTGCCTTCTGGCAGTAAATCAACCAGGAATTTTTTTTTTTTTTTTTAAAAATCAGGTGTCTGTGACTCCTGACACAACCTACATTTAAACCTAGTGAGGACAAACAGTGTTGAAGGAAGCTGGCGGTCTTACTTTTCAGGTCTCTGATGAAGGAGACGGGCTTGATGGCGTTGCCCGTGTTGGCAAAGGCTTGGATGATGTGGTTCTGCATTATACAGATCATACAAAAGCCTGACTGGTGACCTGAAACACAGACGGCAACAACAAAGAGAATGTGAGTGAGTCACAAAATGCCCATCACGACACAACGGTGATCAGTCTCTGGTGTGGCTCTTTCATACAGCAAGTTAAGAACCTCAAATTAAACACAGAATGAGGCTGACTTAATGACACACTGCTTGTGTCATTAAGCTTTTGCTAAGAATTATTAGGACATTTACTGGTGTTTAAAAGTCACAAATTTAAAGGACGATGAGGACTCTGACCAGCAGCGTACTCTGCTTTTCTCCCCATTTATCGCTTCACTTGCTCACCTGAAGCATATTCTGAGCTGTGCCTGCAGCAAGAGCTCCTCATTTACTGTAAACTCTGGTGAATAGTGTGTCGTTGCAGCAGAAAACAAACCTGGGTGAAAATCGGTTCAAAAATCGGTTTAAAAAAAAAAAAAAAAGAAAACCTGGTAGGTTTCCAGTGAGAAGTGGTAGAAACCGAAAATGTGACATAAAGTTTATAGTGTGTAGTTTGGGAATAACAATGCTACACTCATAACACATGCAAATTAAAACTGTGACTCCTTCAGAGTCTGAATGAAACTGGCCCGACAGGAGCAGTTGTCTTTGTTTTTCTTCTTCAGCTGCTTTGGCTTACATTCCACGCTGACATTCGGCCACATGTGCTTGCACACAAGGTAACGGTAGCTAACGGGACTGGAGTCACTTCCATAACTTGAGACTACGTGGGCGCGTGTTGTGTTAGGATAAACATAAGTGAATGAGAGCGTAAATCCTACAAGTCTGGCAGTGTGTAACAGCTCCATCCAAGTACTCACAGGCACGGCTGTGCTCCTTTGAGAGTAAGTAGTTGGCAAGTGGTGGGGTGTAGGTGAGACACTGCACTGTGGAGTTGAGGAAGCAGGTGTTCCCCAGGTTGTGGAGACCGGCTCCCACCCTGTACACGCGCTCCCATTTAAGGGTAAGCTTGTTCCCTGGAAACAGCATCTTCTGCGGGGCGGGGATCCCATCGCTCTGGCCCCCAACAATGTTCTCTGAGACTGAGAGAGGAGTGCAGTCAATTTTGTGACATCATCAGGACAGTAACATACACAGGATATCGACGCTGAGCTTTTTAAAAAACTGGCGAAATTTTCAGTTCAATTTGAGAGCTTACCTTGCCTCTTTATTTGGACAGGCTCTGTGGCCTTCTGGCTCGTAGCGCCCTCATTCCTGGGATTGAGGATCACATATTTGTTCTTCAAGCTGTCCAGCTGATAGGAGAAACCCTTGCTGGCAGGCTCGAATTCTATCTTCTGCAAGAGGACCTTCTTAGCAGAAGAGGCCAACAGTTTGTTGAGGTCGCCCTCATCACCCGTCTCCTTTCGACCAGGTTTTAATGCCTCCTTGAGTTTATCCACTATCGGCATTGTTGGAACATCACTGCAGAGAAAATTGGAGTGTCAGTGTCATAAACTGTTCACTTCGTTAGGCTGACAAGTAGCCGCAGAAAACAAACTTACTAGGTCTACTCCTTCTTTAAAAGCACCTCACACTTCACCTCATTTCACGTCCTGTGTGTTGGTATTCAAACCTGTGGCCTCGGCAGTGTTTAACAGCGATCTGAGCTGAACAGTGAACCTTCATTTCATCACATAAATACATTTTCTCTCTCAGGTAATCAAAGTAGTGCCCAATAGCGCCACTGTACCTCCCTGGGACATATATCCAAGAGATAAAAAGGACTTAGTATATGTGAGGTGCCAGCTGGGACTTGGCAGCTGTCCCCACAGTTATGCAAGACGTTGCTAACATAGGGTGGAGAGCGGGGGGTGGGAGTGTGTACAGTATGAGACAGGAAAGGAGGCGCAATTAGAGTGCATAAGGTGTAAACAGCTGCCAGGTCATTCTTAAAAATTTGTTTTGCCTGCATCAATGTTTTTATTATCTTGCAGCAGCTGCTTCCTCAGTGAAGCTGTTCAAATGTTATTGTCAAATGTTATCATCTGTAGCTATCAGCGACTCGAGAGATGTAGTAAAAGATGACAAATGTTGCTGGGAAACAATGACAACATTTACATTGCCTGTCTGCTGTCCCTTTAAATACAGTGTAGCTGAGCGCACTGAAAGAACCATTTCAGTGTAGATAACAGCGTGTGCACATTTTCACAACGACCATCTGCCACAGTCAGTCGAGTGAATGACTTCTGACGTGCTATCTTCTACAAAAAAAAAGGCAGCAGGCAGGCAGGCAAAACGTGTTCAACGCTGAACGACGAGTGTGTAAACCAATCATTCGGTCTCCAGTTTCTCTCAATTTACCCGGGGTGTAGCCGAGGCCCCCCCCCCCCCAACCCCCAACCACAACAAACCCTCGTAAAAGTGAGAGCATTACGCGGCGTGGATGCTACAGCAAAGGCACGGAGAGCCGTGCTCATCAGAGTGGGCAGTGACGTCAGGAGGAGGGAAGGAGAGCTGAACATGCATTGTATGCACAAGGGCACGCTGACCTTCACGTGTGGCTGATACTGATAGAACTGAAGAACGACAGAGCCCACAGGGACACCGCTAACACCGCAGTGATGCAACTGCAAGAGCGGGCTGCAATGTTGATACGCTGACCACAACGCGCCACAATATAGGTGTTTAATCAGATAATAACATCATGATAATTAGTAACTTCATTTGCACATGGTGCACAGAAACGCTGTAATGTTTATGTTTGTTACTAAATCTGTTCATTTAAGGGATGTCAGAGCATGGTTTAATATCCATGCGTGGACACAGTATAGTATGCTCTTGTAGTGTGACTGGGTGAACAAGGATAACTGTGACCTCCAGCTTACATAACATACAGTATAAAATAACACCTGGAGGCTTGTAGCTGTTGGATGGTGAGTTATCTTGGCACTGACTGCTGTCCACGTATCAATGCAACGATTAAAGAGGACGTCACATCGCCTTATGCCCGAAAAATACAAAATGTTAATTCTACAGCTGAGCTAGTTCAAGTAATGGCTGTGTGAAAGTACTGATGTCTCAATGCGAAACATGAAAACAAGACACTTCAGTGTTCTGTGATGATTTACACTGGTTATGAAAAACTATAATCAAGCACGCCTCGTGGTTTGGAGGTAATCCCCACACTGACATGCCTAGTTACATTAAAAGGAGTTGCTGATATTTTCTTCAACTTATAAAGAGACATCAAATAATACAATCACAGCACAAACAACAACAAAAAAATGCAATTTTTGAAGGTGTGTAATGGAGCATTTATGATTCGTATTATTAGAGTTAGAATCGACAAAGTGGCCTACATGACAGGCTGAAATGTTTCAAAATGTTAATTTTAGATCATTTTTATAGAGCTCTTTGGTCAAAATGTAATTAGTCTCAACGCAGCATTGTGGGTCTTGTGTTTCTGATGCATCGACTTCAGATTAATAAACTAGTTACCTCCACACTGAAGAGGAAAAAGTGGTTAAACATTTTATGACCTACCATAAAACAAGTCCAGAACAAGTTTTACATGCTGTAGTGCCATTTTTGAGCATTTTAATATGTTATACATCAATACAACACTTACAACCCAAATTTAAATAATATGTAGGACTTAGTAATGAAATAAATTGCTTAAAAAGTGCAATAAACCACTTTTTTATGTATTTATTTTTTTAACATGTACTTTTCTAAATACAGAAATGTCATAGCTGTGTCCCCTGAAGGTGTAGAAGTTAAAATGTTGCATCAATCAGTCAATAAACAGAAAATGAAGTCATAAACTAAACCATTGTAAATATTTAAAGATAATAAACTACAGCTGGTTAAACATGTTTGGCTCTGAGAAATTGTGGTTGGCACATTCTGCTATTTTACAGACAATCAGTTAATCGGTGGACTGATATAAATATAAAAAGAATAATCAGGATGTTCGTAATCATTAATGTAAATGTTAGCTGCAGGCCTAATACTGGATGTGAACTGTAGGACGATGACTTCAAGGGCTTCTAATAATACTGTAATCACGACTTTGTCAACAAAGTGACCCATGTGAATGTTAATGCCCAGATTTTTAGATACATCACATCCCACCATCCAAATATAGAGCCAGACAGAGTCTAGCAACACTGTTAATATAGAAAAACTTTCTATTTAAATCAACTTAATTATGTTTTTGGTATACATAATGCTGCTCGACCACTTGATATATAAATGTCAGCAACCAAAAAGCTGATGTTATTCGTGCTCTATTTTTATAACAACAAATAAGCACTTTAAATCACATGTTATTCACTCGTGGAGTTAAAAAGTGCCAACGCTGGATTTTATGGGGAGCACCTGAAGGCAGCACAGCCATTGCTGTCACTTGTAGAAAAAAAAAATCTCTCCATCGTTATCGCTTCATTAGACAACTAAGTTAGCTGCCTGCTTTCGCGGATTTTCAGCTTTTACCAGCTCGTAATTATGTTTTCCAACTCCAGTCAGCGGGACAGCCTCTGTGCACCGAGCTGGAGTCGACTCTGAGGGCCAGTCATCATGGCTCAAATGCTAACAGCTAACGGCTAACGTTATTTTCGACCTGCACGGTCTCGAGTTTGAAGACAAAACGTCGTCATTACTTCGACGTAGACCTTCACGCATAGATAGCTCAATGTTTACATGTCCCTGCTGCCCGCTGCGTCGCTTTCTGTCCTTTTAGGCTTGGCAGTAAGCAGCGGCAAATTAGCCAGCGAGCTAACTTAACGTGGCGAGAGAGCCACCAGCCTCCCTGAGTGCTGCAATGTGGGTTAGCATCTGAGCGACCAGGTGGCTAACCATCCTCGCCGCCACATCCTGCCTGTTTGTTTAACACCGCCACCACCTTGGAGATACACGCGAACACTTCCTACGTGTATCCTAAAGGCGTTTGTCCGCTCACCTTTCGTCCAAGCGTCCAAAATCGTTGACAGTAGACGGGTCTGCTTCCTCAGCTGTAGCTTCTGGGTCTGGTATTTTCGCCCATGCTGCATTATCAGAGGGCGGCGACAACAATGACTGACAGGGATCAAAGGCCAATCAGAGAACAGGTCACGCCGTAGCTGAAAGGTTCAGCCAATCAGCGCTTAAACTGACGTAGAGCTGTCGGGGAGAGAGCCACACGTGACTTCCAGCCAGCGCTGTTTACCATTGATGCAATCGGCGCGGTACATGTTAACATTTTTTTTTTTTTAATGTAACCTCAAAGAGAGCCGACACATCCTCTGCTGTGAAGGGTGCTGGCACCACTGTGACCAAACCAAGCCGTCACATGTAAATCCCCCCCGAGAGGAGAGGAATTAAATCTCTGTCCCCCGCTGTAAGCTGCTGATTTTACTAAATATTGAACTGTCGTGAAATGTCAGATTTCATCCATATTAGGTAACCCCTCCTATGCAGACATAATGCTGCTGGGGTGAACTGTAAACTAGTATGTGAATGGCACGTTTATGGTGCAGTGTCAATGTTATATCCTGTGATTATCCCCCCCCCCACCGAGAGTACCCGCTGATAATTGCACATTTGTGCACATGGACAGACTCGTGAAGGAATTCTGTGAATGTCACATGTAGCCTCCACTAGGCGGCAGCAGATTGTTGTTGTATTGATACTGTAAATCTGAAGAAACTAAAGATTAGACAGGATACTTTTACAGTTTTATTATGCTGTTTTTTCCCCTGTTTCCTGCTGTGTGCCTTTCTTAAATTAAAGTGGAGTCTAGATTAATAGTTATGTTTCTGCTCCAGTCATTAAAATGACTTGGCCCAACATTTATCATTAGCAGATGATGCATCCTTGTAACTTTGGCGATGCTCTTGGCTATTTTCAAGTGATTAAATCTGCATATTTTATAGGCTGAAAACTCTAACCAGGCTGCGCACATGAAAACAACACAGTGCAAAGCATTAAAACACGGTTTGGCATTTAATATAATAGTCAAATGTACAGTATTGTTTCAGTTGGACATGCATGCAAAATCATCTCAAACGTCTCATGTGAAACCAGCACAAGACATCATACTTGACTACAGGTTCAAATGAAGAATCTTTTTACACTTTCATATTAATTATTAAAGTCACATGACATTTGTTCAACACTTTTATGATCATATCAAAGCCTTTAATGCACATATAAAAAAAAAAACGCGTGTGTGTTCTGCTTACACTCTTAAAATATTTGGTCTTCTCTTTATACAATACCAATGGTGTCATTTTGTGATCAAAAAGTATCAAGATGTGGGCTTTTTTTTTTTTCCTCAATAGAATATGCTGAATCATATAACCTCCTTAAATAAAATATGCTCTTACACTAAAGCATTACAAAGAGAAGAGCCGTAATATAAAAAAAAAAAAAAATACAAAATACAAAATGGAGGATTCAATCCTCTTTTTCAGCCATTTTTTTTTTTTTTTTCCATAAGAGACAACATGACTGCTGTGAAAATTGTGTTCAAAGTGCATTCTTGTCTATTCAGGATTATTTAAAGCAAAAGCACTGATTTTGCTTCCTCGTAAAAAAAAAAAAAAAAAAAAAAAAAAAAAAAAAATAGAAGCAGGTTTGCCACACCTTTAAAAAAAACCCCAAAAGGACAGAGGGGAAAAACTTTTGCATACTCGGCACAAAAAAGGAATCTGAAGCAGGACGGGCAAGAGGTTGTGATAGCTCTGCTGTCACAAATCAGGGTGCCGATTGCCAGCTAATGTTACTTATGAACACAGATTCACAGAATTCTTACACTTTGAGTTATAGGTGCGTATGTGTTGCGTTACAGAATTATAGTTCACTCTAAAGAATGCCTTTGGTTAAAAAAAAAAAAAAGGAAGTCAGAGACGAATAGCGCAAGAGCAAAAAGAAACTGCTATGAACAGTAATACTGAATTGTGATGATCGTCCCTTTATTTCAGCGGAGGGAGAAGTGGTTTATGAGGAAGTGCTTTGGAATTAAGTGTCTGAAAGTGCTGAATTCATAAGACTGTTGATTAAAAAAACAAAACATAATGAGTCCTGCAAATAAAAAAAACGTAGCAATTTCACTTTTTTTCAACCTCACCACAGAGCACACGCCGTGTGGCTCTCTTAATAAAAAAAACAAAAACAAAATAACAATTTGACTTTTTGTGTTTTTAGTATTTATGTCTTAGTATATCTCAACTGCAGACATCCTCAGACTGTTGGACAGTGGAGAGTTAAGGGTCTTCGATGTCCAGGAAATCCTTTTTGGGCGGTGCTGACCCCCTGTACCAGGCACAAGAGTCATCACTTCTCTTGATACAAGCAAAGTGTTTGGCCTGCTTTCCGTTGACCGTCTTCTCGATCACCCAGTCGGTCCACAGGCACTCCGTTGGGCTGCTGATCATGCAGGGGATGGAGGTGCAGCGAGTGATCTGAGGACAAGAAAAAACAAAAAACAGACCAAGATCAGGAATGGGCAATGCATGTTTTCAGATTATTTTAGTTTGTGGTATTTCTATTTTTACTACTGAATATCCTGCAGATTTACCTTGCAATCACAGCCCATTTCATAGCGCTGAGTCAGGCTCTTCTTCTGGGTGGCACTTGTGGCCTCCCAGGGCTCAATGAAGTCACACAGTGTGACGTGCATCGTCCCGTCAGTCTCAAGTTTGCCTGTAGTGGAGGGAGAGCGCATTAGATGCAGTGAGATGACATGAAAGCTGATGTGAAGAAGTACCAAGACATAACCTTTGTTATATTTTAGGAAGGATATAAAGTTATACCTGTGACAAGGTACTCCTTGCCGTTTGTCTCCAGAGTCACTCCACACACTGCAGAGGAGGGAGCAGTGTAGATGGCGTCAATATCCTGGTTGGGACCTTTGAACATCTGAGTTCAAAACAGAGAAAAGAATATTCCGATTTATGTTGGAATTAGGTTTATACCCCATTATTAAAATGATAGCTTTGTCCTTACGTACCTTGATTTGTTTGATGTCATACTTGATCCGTTTGATGGGGTTTCCATAGATGTCATTGCCAACGTCGACCTCATGCACTCCGACTAACTTTGCCCTGATAACTGGAAAGAAACAACAAAAACAACCCCCACGTTTGATGATCGTTGTATTTCCAGACAAAAGCGAAAACACTATTGTCATGTTAAAACTGCAGTGGATGTAGGTCCGTCTGCATCTGATCTGAGCCCTGCCTATGTTTGGCATGCTGGAGTTGGCCACAACACATTGCTGTGGCTTGGATCTGAGGAGTTTGCATGTGCCAGGTGCTGGGAAGACAGAGGCACATGAGTGTTTCATCAGCTGCAATCAGAGGGAAAAGGGAAGGGAGGAATGTGTGCTGCCTGCTCCACAGGCTCCTGGGCCGAAACAGGAGGAAGCTAGTCAGCAAATCTTTGAAAAGCTGAACTAGAATGCTCCCCTCGCCCCCAAGGCCTCTCTGCCGCCCTGCCTCGCTGTCTGGATAGAGGTGCTGACATGCAAATCAACCTCTCTTTCGCGTGCAGCCTCTCCCCCTCCTTCTCTCTCTCTCTCTCTCTCTCTCTCTCTCTCTTTTTCTCGCTTGCACTCTGAAGTCACAGCTTCCAGATTCAGAATGGGGGGAAAAAAATATAACAGTTCAAGTGGAAAAATATTATCAGAGCCATACGGATGAGCCTTTGAGCTCGAATACTGAGTATTCAACAAAAAAAATATGACTCACTGGTTTCACAAACACCGCTTCTGTCATGTGAATCAAAACGCTGAAGCGCAGGGTTGCACTGATCATATACCAGCCGTAGCTAAATACCTGTGGATTACAGGTATCGTTGCTGCGCATTCACATGACCACCGCGCTGAAAAAAGGTTTACAAAATCGCATTCAAAAAAAAAAAAAAATCAAGCTTTTTAAAGTGGAGGAGACTAGCAACAGAGCTAATGTTAACCAGATGTTCACTCTGAAGTCCCAGTCCAATCCTTGCTTTCCCAAGGTGGCAGCTACTGACTTCCTCCGACCGTCACTAGCCTGCTTTGTTACCAAATAAGATCAAGCCTTTTCATTTGCTTTTTATATGAAGGTATGAAGCTGCGAGCCATATGTGCCCTAATTCGATGACAATAGAGGCTTAGAGAACATCTCCTTTTAAGGGTCTAAAGAGTCGACCCTTGAAAGAAAAAAAAATAGAAAGAAAAAATGGGGGGGAAAAGGAGAGCGCGTGCACAGATGGAGAGAGTGATGGGAGTGTTGAGGATGGTTGCATTCTCCGAGGAGAGGGAACAAACAGGAACAGAGTCCTGCGTGTGTGCAGGGAGGAGACAACCCTTCAAAGCAGTCCTGCTCCAAACATACCAGTTGACAGAGAGAAAGGAGATGGAGAGCACAACAGAGAGGGGAGGAAGATTTAGTTTGCAGCCAGGAAAATGTTCAAAATACCAAGTTGTGCAAGCTATGTGCTTTTTTTTTTTCTTTCTTTCTTTCTTTCTCTCTCTGCAGAGCTGCCGCGAAGCAGCAGATATGCTGACGAACCATTTAAAGTGACAAACTACAGGCGGAGGAGGATCATAAACTCCTCAAGAACACACTGAAACACGCAGAGCGACTAACGCTGAGAAACTCTCAAACTTCTCCGGCTACAAAGTGGATTAGTGGTAATCCCCCTTGCCTGACGCGCAGAATCACACGCAGATGATTACTGCTCCTTCTGCTTCTTCTTCTTCTTCTTCTACTCTAATGTAAAGTAGGGCAGGTGAAAATATGCACAGTATGCAAAAAACAAACAAAACACTGAAATCTGACGGTTTATGTGAGTGATATATATAATCTGAACACGGGTTTTAAGACAGCTTTGCGTGGGTTGCCAGATGCTCTTCAAGTTGCATTTAACATCTAAAATAATGAATTGTAAGAAGAAATGAATTCAAGCTGTTAATGTAACTAGCAAAAAAATAATAAAATCCAAAACAAGCTCTTTATTTGCCATGCACTAAAGCACTAATAACAATACTGTACTGATAGACAGTGCGTGTCTAATTCTCACAGGACGTGACGGTGTTTACTGGAAGAGGCTGACCAAGCCCTTTAAAAATCCAAAGTTTAAGAAAACTGGGGTATTAAAGGAACCGTCTCATTTTCTAGTTACCCAAACAATAAACGCATCATTTTGTATGTAGCACTGTGGTCATGGTGTGCTTTAAAAAACAAAAAAAAAGAGAAAAAGAGAAGAAAGCAAATGCATGTCATGTAATTGCAGGGCCTGTACATCCATTTTGCTCTCTGAGAAGCCACAAAGTGGTCAACCTTTGTACGATTAAAGCCAAAGTACAAATTCAAACTGACTCCTCACTGCTGATCCTCTCCAAAAAGGACCCACGTTTATACATTTAAAGGTGAAATGTCATGCTGTTAAGATCTTTCATCCGCGTCAAGGAGTGCTAGTCCCATGGAGTATTTTAAAAGGTGAGTTTCTCTGTATAAAGTTCAAAAGAAACCTGGCAGATCAATGTATTACAACCGCTAGTGCTTGAGAGAGCATGCACGCATTCAATCTGCTTTTAATGTCAGCTCTGTTTACACAGCTTGCAGCGTGGGGCTGTGTTTATACCGGAAGTCAGGTTAAAGACAGCTTTCTTTCAGGATGACTCACTTTCCTTCTTTACTGAAGTGGCACGGGTCCTCTCTATAGTCACTAAGAATTGTAAAATAAACTGCAAATACATAATGAGCACAACATATGACTGCCCAGCATTCCTCAGCCTCAGCCAAAGGCTCAAGGGATGGATTTCAATTTATGAGGAAAGTTTTTTTTTTTTTGCCGTTCTCTCTGTTTTGACCAGATGAGCGGAGCTACTTGTTTACAACTCTAGCTGACGTGGTATTTTACTACATTAAGTACAACGCATCATCCTTAAAACTGATGTTGCAAGAGGCCCGGTGACAACTTAAGTTTCCAAGCTACTCCTACTCTGTTCACTGTTTCACTTGAGACACTAAAACTGAAGTTTGCAAACTCCTGTTCTTGAGTAATTTTCCGTAGGCTCCAGACACTCTTAACTGACTCTACGTCTGTGCACCTTAAGTAATACTTTCACTTCAGTAAACTGTCTGACGCTAAGTAGGGGTTCCTCAAGGCACTGTCTTACTGTGCTGTTAACACATGGGAAGAGCATGCACATTATTTTCTACATATTAATACCTAATTTAATCCAAAGCATTTCGATTTATTACAAAAGTGGCAATCACCTACAACTCAAAGGAAACTAATATAAAGATGACTCAACTAAACTAAAGGGAAAAGGCTATGGAGTAAAGGCAGAGCCATCAGTGGTAGATAATGACATTCATTTTGAACGTCTCATCACTTCGCACCACCCATTCATTTTCTATGCAGCAGCTTCACATGCCGGCAACATCACAAATGAACACATTTTCTCCCTGAACTTTAGAAAAGAGCTGTGCAAGTTGACAAACTCGCAAACCACATGAACTCTTTCAATGTGCGATATTCTTCTTGAACTACTCTTACTCTCAGAAATGAGTTGGACCAGCTATGGAGGGAGAATCCAAGACGTTTCGGCTGTCAAGGCTCCTTGACAAAATGGTGGTTTTAGTTAGTAGGAGGGTCTATCCATGGTGCTGAAGCGGGACCAAATGGGATGGGGGGGGTGGATTACGGTCATGTTAGGACCTGACCTTAGAGAGACTGTGATGAAATGAATCTGTCTGGGAACTCGGATGACTTATCAACACCTTAGCTGAAGTTTAGAACAACAACCTCCACCTGGCCAAATAACTGAAAGGCTGCAATTATTAACTCATCTTCATACCGAGGAGTGAAACGGAAAAAGCAAACGGCAGTAAACATCAGTTATAATAATCTTTAGTGTAGTTACCATTTACATATATATCATATATCATCAAGTCTAAGTTAGATTATAAAGGTAAACCTATTAGAACAACTGACTTTTTGTCATTTTTAAGATTATTATTATTAGTGGTAGTAGAAGTAGCAGTGGCCTGTGATACCCTTTACCCTTTCATACTGTAGTATTTGTAACCCAAATTACCCAAATTAAAGTCCACATTATGTAATAGATTTCCTTAACTCTAAGTGTCTTACATTGGCACCCTAGCTGCATTTGAGAAGTGTAAGCTTTCAAATGATGTTAAAAAAAAAGGTTAAAAGCAACTGTTGGGGAAAAAAAAAAAAAAATTAGACTTCCCTTTACAGTAAACTCTCCAGCAGGATAATGTGGTTTCTTCACCCTCCAGAGCCATGGAATCCAATGGTAAAGAGAAACCTTTGAATAAGTCAACTTCTGTATACATACCACACACTCTGCCAGCTCACAACCGAGAAAAAAGGCCCTCAGCAAACCCCAATTTAAATAGCTGCACAAGCCGGTCACTGTTGAGACTCTCGTTAGCTTAAGGCCCTATGTTGACTGCAGCAACAAGCAGTGGTTTGTAATAGGTAAAATGAGAGGGCAACTATCTGCATGGCCTTTGAGAAAGAGTAAATTAGTGCCAGTTAGTAGTCATTAAGGAAGTGCACCATAAACCTCTCAACCACGGCGTTGAGCATGGTATGATTTTTTTTTTCTTCTTCTTCTTTGGATGATTCTTTGCATTACTACTATGCTGTTTTCTTGTGGAACAAACACTACACAAATGATAGCTGAAGAGGTATGAAAAGGTCTAATAGTCTCGTGGATAACAGGCAGTGATGTGGCAAAAATACTTGTTGCTTGGATGCCTGGGTATGAAAGGAAAAGTTGTACTTGCAAGCTTGTAAAAACATATTTTATATTTTCTGCCCGGCAAAAAAAAAAAAAAAAACAGCTACACAACACATCAATGCCATCAAGTACAGAAAGTATATTTGTGTCACTATGAACAGATGATTAGAGGGAAAGAGAAAAAAGAGAGAGGAGAGGAGGGAAGTGGAAAGAAAGATTGAGAGACCAAAAAAAAAAAAAAAAAAAAATTCCATCCTCCTCCCCCTGTAATTGTAAACATAAGAGTTGGGCAAGATTTCACCCTCAGCATTTACTCTGACTCGATCACATATTCAAACAAACAACTTTTTATCCAATCATTCCAGTCAGTGAGTCAACTTACCGACGTCTGAGTTGCAAAACGCCTGCTGAGGATGCGCTGGGGAGCAGCTGCAGGCTTCGGCTATTTCTTCCACTCGCCAAAGAAACAGGATGGCCAGAGTGACAAAACAACTGTTCGCCGTCCAAGTCATCTTAGAAAACTTCTCTGTTGAACCTAAAGAGGTGCGTGTGGGAGGGGAGAAATGTGAAGGAAGGGAGCTTGAGCAGTCCTAAAGCAAGCCGCCTAAAAGGAAATGAACCCAAAAAAAAAACGTCCTCCGCTTCAACAGATGACCCGCTTGTCAAAGTAAGAGATGCACAATGCGAGAGGGGGAGTTCATTCCTGACTGCGCTCAGGCACAGAGACTCCTACAAAATCTGTTTTCCGCTACAGTCAGGAGCAGTTTTTATTACTTGCAGCCCAGACTCCTCCCCCCGCTGTGGTCTCAGCCAGTGAGCACAGAAACAGGCACAATCTCATCTATGCAGGTCAGGGGCTCCCAGAGTTTCACCAGTAGTCCCCCGTCACCTTCTGTCACAGTTACGCAATTAACAATGAGGTGACACATGTTAAGTCACCAGCAACCACACGCACGCATGCAAGGTTTTTTTTTTTTTTTTTCTTTCAATAAACCGTAACCTCAACTTTTACCTTCAACATTTCTTCCCCCAATTCTTAATCTTAAGTCCCCACCCCTCAGAATAACAGAATTTAACTGAATTAAGTTTATTTATAAAGAATTAACATCAAAACAACAAAGGAGAAACAATTCTTAATAATTCTGTGTCATTATGTTGGAGGAATTTAATCATCTCACTATCTTTGTGAGTATATTTGGGACATTTGTCACAACATCATCAGACTTTTGTGGCTGTGGCTATTCCAGCGTGTTAAAGGAAAATGACCATATTAGTCCTGTAATGGATCCTATGGGGAGCATGGATGTGGTCCGTTTAATGAATGGAAAACGGTTACCCGTTTAGATTTTCTTTGAGTGTGTGTGGAAAGTTTGGCTTGATGATGGAGCCAAAGGAAAGGTCAGGGGGTCACTACAATCAGTATGATCTACATAAATTCAGGAAGCCACAGTGAATTTAAAGGAATATCTGGACATTTCAAGAGATTATGCTTGTTTGTTTTCTTGCAGAAAAGATTAGGAGATGAAAACAATGTAGCTGAACAGTTAGCTTAGCTTTAGCTTAGCTTATCCCTGGTCTAACTGTCCAAAGGTGACAAAATATGCCAACCAGCACCTATAAAGCTCACTATCTTGTTTTTGTTGTTGTTGTTGTTGTTTGTTTGTTTTTTTGTTTTGTTTTGTTTTTAAACCAATGTAAAAATGACAACAGAGTTATGCATTAGAGTATCCTCTGGTTAGGACCAGAAATAGCTAACTGCATTAGCATACAAGTATGACAGAAAGGTACCAATCATTTCATCTAACGCTCCGTCAGAGAGCAAAAAAACATTTCAGTCTAAATATACATTTAATGGAAGTTTGATTAGTTGCTCCATCCTGAATCAGCAGTAACATTAATAGTAGTCCTACAGCATCTTATAATACCTGTATATCACAATAGGTTGTACAGTTTTCACACGGTTTTGCTGTGTTGCTGTTTTGGAGTGTAATGCCTTAAATAACTGATTTTTTTGTCCACTAGTTGGAAGCAAAATGCAAGCTGTGAACACAATATTAACATATTACCAACTTTTAGGATGATAAGGTGAACTTGTTAGAAAACAGATGCCTCTGAACGTTATGGAGCAACATTTGAAGTTCTGTTTCTCGTCAGCTGATGAATGTAAGTCCTATGTTCGCTCTCTTTAAGCTCTGTTTTTGGTCTCTACCAACTCCTGAGGGAAATATCTTTTTGGTGTTTGGTGCTGAGCTGGCCATGTAGCGCGGGGTTTTCAGAGCTTATTTGCTGAAATCTTTCCCATTATCATTTCATTCATTGTTATTATATACATATCAAACATAGCTGCTTTAATCATTTATGCTAATGATAATTCAGACATGGGAAAACACTTAAATGGGCCTTGAGTAAGCGTCAGCCCACGGTGCAGAGATCTGTGGTTTTGAATCAGGACGAGTAGGAGTGGCAGAGTCAAAAAAGTGACATCATCCTCTTAAACTTTAAATCTGGCGAGCGATTTCTCCAGTGTACAATAAGCTACCCAAACCCCTCCGCCCTACTGTAAAAGAAACACTATGCTATAGTCAATTTTTTTGTTGTTGCTCATCCCTTACACATGCACAAAAATAGATGGCTCTTTTGTTGGAAGGTTCACCACTGGGAAACTGAGGATCTCAAGAGTTTTGGGTTTGTGGCCTCCCGTGTTGATTCTGGCTTAGAAACGGGAGATCACACTGAGGGCATGGTGTGTTTTATGATTAGAGTTGACGATGAATAATGAAGAGGACTGAAAAGAGAGAGAGAGTGAGAGAGAGAGGGGACTGTATCTTCTGTGGCTGCCTCGCTCCCTGACATCATATTTGGCCACCGACTGTCGGCCTTCTGGCTACTCTGGCAAATATTTCCACTCTTTTCCATAGTTTAGCATTTTTGCCTGGTTGCTTTTCCACAGGTCTCTGCTACTTGATGTCTGTGTAAAAACAGGCAGGGAGAGAGAGTAAGAGCAGAGGGGAAAATGGGACAACCAATTTAATGTCATTTTTGTAATGACTTGCGTCTTTTTTCCGAAGGGAAATTTCATTGAACCTAATCTTTGCCTTTAGTTGCGGAGTTTGAATACCATCAGTTAGATAAGGAAAATTACCAAATTGTTTGGACGAAAAAAAAAGAAATTATGCAAGTCAGTATGACTCGTGAACTGGGTGGAAGTTACCAGACACAAGAGACGTAACACGAAAAACAACACAAATATTGGGTGTGGATGAAAGGAAGTGACACATCCAAGACCAGATGAGCAGAAATAGGCTTCTCTCTTTCCACAGTTTAACATGAGAAGAACAGCAGACGCCTTCTTCTGGGCAAAGCCTGCCGCCCTCTGTCCAAACATCCTTTGCACTGAGATGCTGACTGATGTGGTGGGCTATGCTCAGATCGCAGCCGTGTCCCCGGCTCCTGGGCATATTTCAAATGACCTCACAGCATGACCATTCTGAGCTATTTCCCACACTGCAACTCTCCCTTTAGAATGGGGTTTTACTCGGCAGTTTCAATCTGGATTATTGTATCAACATTTGGTTTTAATTTGTTGAAAGAGGGTGGATTTGTCAAAGAAGTGCAACGTAAGCAGCCCCCTGTGTACATTACCTACTACAAACGCCAAAAGGGGCTTAGGAATGACCTCCATCCCCTAAATTACAGACTTGCAAGGCCAGGAATACTCTCGAAAGGAAGTGCCCGGCAAGACAGAAAAAGAGGGTCTCATTGCGGGAACTGGTGGGTGCTGTGGCAGTGACCCACATCCTCTCACCCCCACCCCCTCTGCCCCAATGCCTCACACATCCCACATGACCTGACCGCCACGGAGCTTTTCGGCCATCCATCCCCTGTTGCACTTCCACCCCCCCTCCTCTTCTACCATCTTTGTTTTAATACGATCCAGCCACGGCCCAGGGGTAATTCCCATCATTTTGCATTCATCAGAAAAGCTATTCACATTTTACTGGTGACAATAAGACACAGTGAATCAGTGAATTTACCTCAAGGATGGGAGGGAAAACATCTGTCTGGAAGATTTAGAAAAGACATTACAATAGCCTCTCCACCCTAGGGTCAAGTGATCTGAACATCTCTGGTAAGTCACAGTCACCATTTTAATAGTGTTGTCATGACTGGGTTTCAGGAGAATTGTTTCCACTCTGAGTAACTAGCATACAGGAACTTTCACTCTTACGCAACAGATGGGTAAATAAGTCAGTTATCGTACATTCATTTCCCACAACAACAGTCCATTACGAGGATGTCGGGGGCAGCCCTTGGAATGAGCAATGTGTGACGAGGTGTTTAACCTCTTCAGCCCCTTTAGTCCATCTACTCTATGCTCACTATAAAGATAGTTGTGAAGCCAGAATAACTTTATTTTTAATTGTAATTAAAGCAGCATTGATTGATTGTTGTTGTTGTTTTGGGGCGCGGTTGGGAGACAGCAATGACACATTAGCACCTCGACTCAACTCAAAAAGTGTCGGGCGAATGTATTAGCATATTTCAAGTCCGGTATTCACTCTCCTTTAAAGGTCCAGTGTGTAAGATTTAGGGGCCTCTTTTGTGGCAGAAATGGAACATAATATCCATAGCTATATTTTTTATTAGAGTATAATCACCTGGAAATAAGAATTATGTTAACATTTAATTCATATTATGTTTATGTTTATTATTTTATATCTATTATATACATTTATATCTACAGACGCAATCCTGTTCCATGAAATACGCCCGGTTTCTACAGCAGCCCGAAACAGATCAACTAAATGCTAAATCTAGATAGGGCCTTTTTTGTTTTATGGCCAACACAGTTTCTCCTCCAGGCTAGAAAAGAAAAAAGAGGATAAGGTGATGGTTGTGTTGTGATCACTAAATCCTACATAGTGGTCTCTGTTTTGCTCTCCATCAACCCCAGAAAGAAATATCTGACTCATTAGCTGCTAAACGCTCCACTATGTTCACCAGCTAGTTGCTAACTCTGAAGAAGTGGGTTTATCAGAGGTGCCCACTCTAGCTGAAAGGCCAATGAAGGCTAATAAGACTGGTGGAAGTGAATTAAAACAACAAAGTTTTAGAACTGGAAATCAAAACAATAAGCTGAGAGATGCTAAAATGCTTTGTAAATTAGAGGCGAACTGCATTCCTTTCTCATTACATGTTACGTTTGCAGCTTTTGGATCCTGCTTACCACTGAAATGACGTTATAACATTTTTCCATTTTACTCCGCCACTGTGACATGTGACGTCTTTCCTTTTGATTTTTTTCACTATGTCAGACGTAAATCCAACTTCCTCCACTCATGAACACTAACTGACCCTGGCGTCATGTGACGTATGACGCTATAAGCCACGCAGATGTCTTGTAACGCCTGACAATTGAAGTGTGTTTTGTTGTGTATCTTTGTTATCACAACATTGGGAAATTTTGGAAGGGAACTAGAGTTCAAGGGGTTAAATGGCATTACCTAAATCATTGTTCATAAAAACCACTAAACAGAATTTCAAAACGCTGCGTGCCCTGACCTGTGGGGTCAGTTATTTCATGGATAAAATGACACAATGAAATTACAGTTAGATATTACTCAACAAGTCAACCATATGATGATGATTTTCTGAATTTTCCCTATATATTATATTCTGTACATAGCCTGGCACATGATTACCTTTGGATGAATCACATTTACTACAACCCACTCTCTCCCGTGTTTTACGGAACCATTGCTAAGAGTTTGTACGGTATTGAACTATGAGTGCATGGAGGAGTCATCTTTAAATATACAGTGATCATGCAATCATTGCAAGTGATCAATTATCTTTTATCATGTCATAGATGTTTGCAACTACAGGTAATCATACTTCTCTGAAAACCATGAGTCACTGTGTGTGGCTGTTTAGCCCACTTGTCCAGGCATGTAGGCCAGCATGTTGTCAAAGCGTGTCAGTTGTGTGAGACAGAAATGCGGGAAGACTTGCAGACAGTCTGGAGTGGGGTGAAAACGCAATAGCTCGGGAAAAATCCATGATTCATGAGGAGGAAAGTGTTATTGTTTTTCGAACCTCTGTAAACACAAACCAGTATCTTATCTGATGATGTTGATTAAAGCCATTTTTTGAAGCTTTCATTCTGGTGAGGAAATCTGAACACTGCATCAAGAACGTACAGATAGAGGCTCTAGAGGACGAGGTCAGGGGCAGATACCGTGTCAATTAAAGGAACAGCTCAACATTTTGTGAAATACGCTTGTTCACTTTCTGGTGGGCGGTTAAATAAGAAGATTAATACCACTCATACTCGTATTTGCCTGTTAAGTATAAAACTACAGCTTTGCTTGGCACAAAGACAAGAAAAAGAAACAACTAGTCTGCATGGCATGTCTGAAGGTAACAAAACCAGCCTACCGGCACATCTGCAGGTGACTAACACATTATATCTTGTTTATTTAATCATCTGTGTAATTATTTCATGGCTGGAACCAGTTACCAGGAAACCAGTGGAGATTTTAGTAAGTTACTGGTAGCAGCCAAAAAATAATCCTCAGCATGTTCAGATTAAATTAAATATAGGGTGCTAAATAATGAGCATTTTAAGAGCCATGGCTAGCTGCTTCCTTTGTTTCCAGTCTTTGTCTTTATCTAGCTAATTGGCTGCTGAATGTAGCCTTACAGAGAGTGATATAGAGTAGCTAATTCAATTCCAGAAATATAAGTGTATCTCCCAAAATGTCTGTCCAAACTGTCCATTCAATGTACCATTTTCTGTGACATTTAGCAGAGTACTTCATGTGTTCTGCCACTCAGCTGTAAGGCATTTTATTTCCTTTTTTCTCCTGCGCAAATACAATAAAATATTGCTCCCTGACAGACCATTCATTTCACTGCTCATAGTAATGATATATCTACTGTATATAAACTCTCCTTCGGTAGACTGGACAGCAGCAAAATGGCTGACGCCACAATGTGAGCAGATCTAGATTACCCTCAAGGGACCACTTTCACTTGGCCCTCCCAGAACTGAAACATTCTGCATATGTCCAGGTGAATGGGCTATAAATCAGTCCGATGATTACTTTAACTCGCACCTGTTTGTCATTTTATGTGTCTCATATTGAACTGCAGATTAAGATTTGTTGCTTTTGTGAGTGAAACGTCTTTTGAAAGATAAAGTGCAGACACAGACACACAGTCAGAGATGATCTAGAAATCGTTTTATTTATTTGCCATTAAAAAAAAAAAAAGAAAGAGAAAAGAATACTTGATATTAATTAAAGCACAGCCAGATGACAGATCTGTGGCTAATCAACAGAGATGAATGAAAATCACTTGGATAATACTGAGATTTCATTGTATTGTATTGAATGATGAGCAGATTAATCAGACGTAAGAAATTCAGCCCAACCGTGCTACGGGATCAGCCATACTCTGGTCTCACTACAAATTGGTAGGTGTACTGGTCATTAGGGCAGGGATACGCAGCACCCTGGGTTCCATTCACAGAGATGTAAGCCAGGTTGACCTTGAAGTCCTGAACCTGACAGACGTATTTGCCTTGGCACATCAGCAGAAGACGGTTACGAAAGAGGATGTTGCTCTCATGGGTGACGCGGGACTGGGGAACCAGCCTTGCCATAGGAAGCGACTCACAATACAGACCTCGGACTGAGCATTCATAATTGGTCATGAAGACATTTGCCTCCCAGTTGATCTTGTTGTTCTTAAAGATCAGGCTGCTGTGGACAGGGGTGCTGAACGACATGACTGTGTTAGCATAATATACCCCTCTGTTGTAGTCGTAGTAGCCTGAATTCTGATAGCGGTAGCGGTCTTGATATGATGAGGTTCTCTTTGAAGGGTCAAGAGTAGTGCTCCATGGCTCAGTGGTGTAGATCCTGAGCTGGTAATCATCATCGTTTTTGTTGATGTCTGGGTTTGACAGATTGCTGAAGAGCAGAACATTAAACTGGTACGCTTTCAATATGTTTTCACGATACATATTTTTATGTGTGCTGTAGAGAGAAGATTTGGACTCCAGTTCATACAGTTTCTCAGCGGGGATCATCGGGAAACGAATGTGACTCAGCAGGTCGACCTGGGTTTCCATACTGATTGAGTTTCCCTTCTCTGTGATCCAGCTCTCCACCACCTGAAGCAGAAAATATTCATCTGGCACAATCACGTCTGAGCGGGTTAGAAGGGCTGCAAGGAGCTCAATGGAGATGCTGGTCCAAGCAGGGGACGTGGTCAGATTTTGGAAGTTCCAGGCCAGATACTGACAACAGTTCTCCTGGAGGACCAAGTCGCCAGTCTCCTTTGCATATTCGTAAAGGGACACTTGGGTTTGAAATGAATTGTCCTCTGGGATGACTTTGGAGAAGAGCCGGCCTGCGGCCTCCATCAGCTGATTCACCCCAAACTTTGAAGCCATCCAGTGGAGGCACTGCACAGAGGAGAAGGTCACGTCCACCTTGCGGGTGTAAATGTACCTTGAGAAACAGAGTGTAGAATATTATTGTGCTTTTCAGTGATCATACAACACCCAGATGACATTAATATGCATCTGGTATCTTATATCAACGCAGTAGTTTCAGTATACCTGAGGAAGGCGGTGAAGTGTGGCTGGCAGGACTGGCTGAGGCTGACCGTGATGTTACTGACCGTTGAAGTGTTGAAGAGTGGGAATTGTGAGAGGATTAATTTGTGCGCACAAATTTCTGTCTCAGCCACCTCCACGGTCCCATCCTCCTGTCTGTTTCCAGTCTCACTTTGGACTAAGATCGGGAAGTCACAGCCAATTCCACTGTCAAAGATTTTGCCAAGGTCATCGGAGAGGCTGATGCTTTGATCCAGAAAGTGTGTAGCATCATCGAAGTTCATATCTGGAATCACAAATCATTGGGATGAACATTTGATCGGAAATGAGCACGAAGAGCAATAAGCAGCGATTACGCAGGATCTACTTTATTTTTACTGGATCGGGTGTCATCATGTGTTCTTTATAAGGGAGCCTTTGCCTTGTAAGAGTTTAGATACATACCACCTGTTTCACAGATAACTCCAACATCTTCTTTGTGGGAGCAGTCGGTTATTCCCCAGCCTTTGAAATCACAAGAAGACAGATGGTTCTCTGTGCCTTTACATTGGATATCATCCAGCCAAATAGGTCCAGATGCTATGAGGTAAAATGAAAGGGAATAAATGAGTTACTTATGACCCTTGTGATGGCTGAATTTGTGTTGCTAGTATGTTGCTCAAATCACAGCTCCTCACTCATTACAATCATTTCATTGCCCTCTGGTGGTGGATAAATGCAAATAGCGCTGCACCTTTGCCGTAGTCCTTCCCAGTGACAACAGATTTGGCTCCGGGGAAGTGGAGCTGACGACACACCACCCGGGCCTCAGCTATGTCCCAGCCGTCGTCACACACAGTTCCCCATTTCCCTTCATGGTAGATTTCTACACGGCCCTCTGAAACATTCTTGGATCCAAAAAGCCTCACGTCACCTTCACGCAGCTCAGGCTTTCCTTCTGTATGCAAACACGGGCGTTGGATATTAACCAAAGCCATGGCAGCAGAGAGGTTATACAAATAATCCAGATATGCTACAGTCTGTTTTGAAGGAGCGAGGTCAGAATACATTTTTCAAAGCACATAACATAGACATGCATACTTTACAGTTTTAGATCAAATATAGTGCAGTTTTTTTTTTAGTTTTCACACAAATTAGTTGACAAAGTAGATGACTCACTGAACAGGTTCAGGTTGAAGGCACTGACATGGAGAAGTAACAGAAGAAGCCACAAAGTGCATACGTTTCGATGCATGAGCATTTTCAACCGCCAGTGTAGGACTCTGACACAGACGGACAATGACAAAAAAAAGAGGAAGTAATTATGCTGGAAGGAAATATTCTAATTCTACAAGTAAAAATTAGCAACTAGAGTAGAATTGTAATATTGCTTTTGCATGTAAATAATACATTTCTTTCTTTCTTTCTTTCTCTCTAAGGGTAAATTAAGAACCTCTTTAGCATTTGTCTGCATTTAAACAGGTATTAATGAAGCTGAAATGCAAATGACTTAAATCTCTGTTCTGAATCAATTTTAAATCTGTGCCTTAAGCTTAAAAGACAAAACTACTAAATCCATATATGATGAAATGACATTACCTGCTGTTTATAAAGTGCTGTCGTCCTCCAGTGTGCTTCTGTCCTTTGGAGTCTGTGACCCTGATCTGACTCCTTTTAAAGTTGTGCTAAAAACAGCGTGATTTGACGTGCTCTTTCACTTCTCCAGTCTCGCAGCTTTCCTTAAGTTTCATTTCACACTAAAGGCAGACAATGGTGGTATTGCGTAACAACTTTCAAGGGTTCCATTCCAGTCTAGTCAGGCTTGTTTGAGGACAAAACATTATCAAGACATTATTCATTCTGACCCTCTCACGTACATATATTCTCACTCTCACATGCTCTGAAGAGAATATAAGTATGTGAAAGGAGAATATATGTATGTGAGAGAATATATGTATGTAAGAGAATATATATGAGGAGAATATATGTATGTAAGAGGAGAATATATGTATGTAAGAGGAAAATATATGTGTGTGATAGGGCCAGAATGAATAATGTCTTGAATGGCCCCTCATAAATTTTTGTTGAGCTAGCGTTTTGCAAATAGACCCACATGTGAATTAAATGGAAAGACATGGAAAATAGGAATCAAGGTTTTACTCAGTCGTCCCACCAAAAACATAACATACAATGCATTTAATAATTTTTCGAACGAAATGTCCTTCAAATAATGTTGAGTTATGAAGAATAAAGACTTTTAGATAAGCCACTGAACTGAAAAAGCTTGGTGTGTACAGAACAATGTTGTTCAACATGGAGCCAAGGGGGGAAAAACCCTTTGACCTTTTGAGAGTGTATAGTATGTGCGTGAAAACGTATGCCTTAGGAAATAAAACATATCACAGTTTGGTAAATGGTAAATTTTTTTGTACATTCATTATAAGAAAGGCTACAGTGCTGTTGATGGCCACATTTAGCCTTGGAAGGAGATGACCCACCACAAGACATGCTGCCATTATCTATTTTGACCGGCACTTTCTCAAAACCCAAAACAGGACCATATTTTACAGTCTCAGGCCATAGTTGTTCTATTTATATTGAATATGATCCTTTAAGGGTTGGAGTTGTGTCTTTGACAAACTCAATGAGGAAACGGCGAGTACACTTATTTTAAACAGTGACAAGATTGTAAACAAAATAGAACAACAGTGCAGTGGCCTCAAGAGTGAGTCTCTCGGTCTATATGAACTCCAAGCCCTCGTATTTCACATCCCCAATCTTGGTTTCAGGTAAAAGGATGCGTCCGTCAAGTGTGAAGGCCATGATGTAAGTAGCAATCTTTCCGGCATCTTCCTCCGACTTGAGAGCCAGAATGATCTGGTCGTCTGTGTTGGGGATAAACTTGAAAGAGGAGAAACCGTGAGTGGGATTAAGAGGACCCACTCGGCTTACAATAATGTCTTTGAAATCTGGTGAGCAGCTAAGGACGAGGTTGGTGCCGCGACGTTCATCCGCCGTCTCTTCATAGCGGTCCTTGCTTGCACGGCGAGGGAGGAAAAACCAGCGCTGCAGGGTGTCACTCCACACTGCTGACTCATGGATGAGATACCCTGCAGAGGTTCAGAGCAATTCAGTAAAGAGCAAAGAAAGAAAGCAACGGAGGGGATCATGGGAGAGACAAGATTTAAATCCTCACCTGGAGGTTCAATGCCAGCAGCAGACTTCATAGATGTATACTTGGGAACCCAGTTTTCATGTTGTACATCCCCTCTGAAGCCCACTACTTTCACCCACTCTGGGTTGTTGTTGACGAACACGCCTTCAGTGGTGGTCCACTCTTTCCCCAGACCACCAACGTACAGGTGCTTGTCCTTTACTGCAAGCCACTCAGCTTTGAACCCTGTTAGGAGAAAGTACTTTAGTATAAAGTACCAATTAATAATAAAAAAATACTCCAATATAAGCAAGAGTCCTGGCTTCAAAACCCTACTTTCAACCACCTTCTACACGGTTAAACTGTTTAGTAAAGTGGTTCCCAAAGTAGGGGCCCTATCGAAGGGGTCACAAGAGGGGTGAGATGATCAATGAGGCAGTTCATTTTTTGGACTTATTTGGCCTCAAACAGTAATTTAAAGCAAACCTTGTAAAAAAAAGTCCAATATTTCTCTGAAATGTAGAGGAGTACAAGTAGAAAGTGTTAGAAAATGTAAGTACTGAAATAAATTATTGAATTACAGCACGTATGAGATCAGGTTAATGCCTACCTTTGGCAACGTTGCCATCTCCGTCAGTTAAGATGACCCAGGGCACAGCCTTGTCCCCGTCAATATGGTAGACGATGCCTGTTCTGTCATCAACGCTATAGAGTTTCCCATTGAACACGACCAGCTCAGAAAGCTCCATACCCCTGCCTTTCTCAGACAGGTGGCTTTCCAGCACCACCCTCTCCGCATCCCATTCAACCGCCACCTTGTCGCCACTTTGGGACACCATCAGGTACCCCCGCCGCATGTAGCTGAACCACGTCAGCTTCTTGTCGCTACGAGAGTTCGTGTCCAGGTCGGCGATGACCCCAATGCGGTAGCGGGTGCCCTGCGCCGTACGCTCCGGCGGGCTGAGAGGGTAGGTGCTGTTGTAACGGAAATCAGATTGCTGGGTGTCACCGTGACCGGCTCTCCAGCTGTGCGAGCCGTAGGAGTGTGAACGCATGTCTGAGCTCAAATGCATGAAGAGCAGCAGAAGCAAGGCCAGTGAGACGGCCACGACCACGATGGGCTTCCACTTGAGGCGGAAACGAGGGTCAGTGGTGTTGGCCATGGAAGCCAACATAGGGAGACCTCCTACAGAGATACGCAGATTGTTCATAGGGTCATTCTGCTCCAGTCGGGTGAAGCCTGGGGAAGCAGGCATGGGGGACGGAGGACTGGAGTGACCTGAAGAAAAATAAAGAGGCTGTGAGTCCACTTGTACAAAACAAAAAAGGAAAAAGAAAAGATAAGGCCTAATCTGGGGCCAGTTATTTGCAGACTGAATGGTTAATCGAGTGATAGATTACAGTTTCTACTCCCATTAGCATATAAACACCAAAGGCAGAGGTCACATATGGTTCTTTACAAAGAATTTACACTTTGAAAGACACAATGAAAACATATTGATTTGTTGCTTTGTATTAAAATCTGATTTGGGGTGTGAGCTAACCCCACACGTCACATAAAACCTTAGCTACAGGGTAGCTAACAGAGGAGTATTTCTATAGGAGGGTTTTTGTTTTCAGCTGGAAGAGGCCAACAGTCCTCTTTCCTTACTTCAGGCTGTCTATTTGTTACCATTATTCTTCCGGCGGGCTGATCTCAGTCTCAAAGAATCTGTTAGGTGTAGTACTCAAGAAGAGTATCGATAACGTTGCTTCCAGCAATGCTAAACACATTCACCGGGTGGAATTTCAAATAGACGGTTGAAAAGAGGCTGGATATTTGAGAGCAGTGTCCTAATGCAAGCTATTATGATGGTCCCTAAGTACCGTATAGTGCATCACATCATCATAAGATCAAATAGAGACTTCAGCATTGGACGATAGCAATCATCATTGCATGATATGACAACAAAATTAAGAATTTTATTCTGTACGTCATTTATAGTTTACACAGTTCGTCTAGAATAATCAAACCATTTTGTTATAGGTTAACTATTTTACCAAAAAAAAAAAAAAAAAAAAAAAAAAAACATGATGGAGATGTTTGGATAGGAGAACAAATGGCACCACGTTTTTGTTCTCCATCCAAGCACATTGTTGACATTGCAGTCGATTGAGCCCAGTGAAACTAGTTCAACGGGGTCTTGCAGCTTGAGATGTAAGACAGAAGACAAAAGGGACGAGATGGGGACGAGCTAAATGTGGGCTGGGTTTTACGTATGTAGAATACCTGTTGCGTTCATAAAGTATGAAGGACTGAATGAAGGGACGCAACCTAAAACAATACAACTCCGAGTCAGTGTATGTGCTAAAGGAATATCTAGCTAGAGTTGGCTAACATTAAACAAGCAAAACTACTGGAGAAAAAGAGGAAGAGGCTATACAAGGAAGAATGTGATATGCCTTTTCTCAAAAGTAACATAGTTGTGCTTTAATATGGTCATTTTCCTTAAATAAAGGAGTCACCATTCAGGTTATACAGGTTCATTTATTAAGCAGGATCAAGCTGTTTCAGTTGGCAATAAACATTTATTACACCAGCTTTGTTTGTTAAGCAAACAAAGAAAAGGTCTAATAAATGTTCCTCAACCTTGTAATACACTTAAATGAGAAAAAAAAGGTATGCGAAAAGAAAAAGAAAAGTGAGGTAAAATAAAAAGCCTTTCAACGACACGAGTTATCTGAAGACAAACATGGACAACACTACTCTGACCCAGCCTTCAACATACACCAATGACATTTAGACATAAAAAAGAAAACTTGTTAATCCTACTCACATACTCTCCATGTGTAGACACAGTCCGCCTCTAAATCAAACAAAATTTAGTCCCAGCGGCAGGCAGAACGTTCGATTCAGCCTATATTTTAACCATTTTAAATGCACGCCAGTGAGTGCATGCTGGGTTAAGCAATCAATGGCATGTTTGGAAAATGTCAGGTGTTAACGTGGAGGTTAGTAGAAGCTCAGTCAGCGTCAACAGGTAAATCAGGAAATACATGACGAGTAGCTGACATAGAACACACCCCCACGCCTCGCTTCTGTTTTTTTGTTAAACGTTAATGCTGAAAGGATCAGTCCACTGACAGGAAATTAATCACTAACCATCACTTCATATTTCTTTGCCTTACATTACAGTATAAAGACTACCTCTGTATGCCTATATTTGAAGACTCTGGGAGGTACATTTCTCTGTTTTCTGACATTTAATCGACCAAATAATTAGATGATTAATCAAGAAGACAATGGGAGGATTCATCGATTCATTAGTTGCAGCCTTAGTTCTGTCAAACAAAGTTGATAACTTTATTTAAAAAGCGGCACAAAGTGTTTCACAAAAGAAATACGGCAAATACAGACACGTAACGAAGAATAAACAGAAAATCACACAACGGCAAGTCTAAACAGGTGGCTGGATCTTGAGCAGTGTCCACAAGAAGTACTGCAGGTAAATTTAGAAATAGTTTAACAAGCTCAAAATGCGATGTTGCTCGCAGAGAGAGAAAACTTGTTTGCTTTAACACATCTACAAACTAATGCCACCTTATCCGTCTGTGGCACTCTACGCTACAGGATCACCTCCAGGCTCTACAGAGTAGAAACTGTGTGCGATCGACTCCCAACCAAATTCCAGGGACCTCTAAACTCGACCTCAGGAGTCCCACTCTGTGGCCTGAACATTTCTGTGAAAGGAGCGCAGGAGCTGAAAGCCCCTTTCATAAGAGGGCCCCGAGCCAAACAGCAGTCCATTATGGCAACAACATCAGGGCCGTAATGATGAAAACTGCCCTCTCTGAAATACACCAACAAGATTTTTAGAAACGCAACTGATTCTGACTCTGTCCAAATAACTGAATGAGCTTACCCCTCCGTCTCCTTGTTCCTGAACGCTTAGCCGGCATCATGAAATTTACTTAACTATTCTACTCCAAAGCAGACTTCCATAATCACTCTGTGCTCACTGATTATTTGCAGTGCAACCATGACTAGGATGGTTACAATGCTAGTGAACTTTACTACAGATCCAGTCCAAAGGGGAAAAACCTTGCAGGAGGCCGATTCATTGAGTTATCACTCATCACAGTGGCCTTTGTACAGCCAGGCACGCACCTTAGGAATGTGTTACCTGCACAATAACTCTACCTGCATGAAAGGAGAAAAGCTGCAGAAAAACTGCAGGCTCGATGGAAGTTGAGAACACACCTGCTGCCAGTGCAGGGATTTGAATTTGAATCCTACATAATGGAGTTGTTTCTGTGACGCAATGAGTACTTTGACTGCACAGATGAGCCTGATTAAAGCGGCAGAGCACTTGCACCATCAACAGGGAAGCTATAGGAACACACAGACTTTAGTTTAGTTTTTTTTTTTTTCAGTTCTGTTAATAAGTGATTAAACTCCTTCTGGACTCAAGAGTCCAAGAAGTCAATTAATAATCAGCAAGCAACTCCCACGTTTCTCCTTTCATGTAGCTCAGAAAGTTACATAACATGTTGTGTATTATATAACAGCAGGAAAAATACAGAAATATTTCATTGTATTGTTGACCCTGTGTTAACCTGCACAGGATAAATAAACCTGACACTTGAAACTTAAAACCTGATTTGCTGGATCTTGCATTTTGATTTAATAAATGTTTAGTATTTAGTTCACTGGATTATCAAGATCAGACACTCAAATCATACGTGCTTTGATTTTAGAAGATTTCTTCCAGATCACTCAACCACTCATTTTCTCTTTTAATCACCTGGTCAATAAAATCTCCCAATTTCCAGGCTAACATCATCAAAATATTCATTTTCTTTCCAATCACCAGCCCAAAACCAAAAAGTTGTTCACTTTACATTGACATAAATCAGTCAGAAAAGTGGAAAATCACATTTTTTTTTTTTTTGCATTTATGCCTGAAAACTGACTCATAGAATCAGGTTTCAGGATTTAGCAGCATTGAGCAGTGTAACGCCCTCCACTCGCCCTGCTGCTCCAAGCGTGAAGGAGAAACTATGTGTGAAAAATGCAAAAAAAAAAAAAAGCCTCAGAGGATAGTTTGTCCGTTCTGGGCTACTGTTGTAAGGTAACAAAAACGTCTTATTGTCCTGTGATTATACGCAAATTATGGATATTATATTGCCTAAATAGAGCCCCTAAATCCGACAAACTGGACCTTCACACGTGGGATTGAATGAAACTGCTGTCCATGAATTGAAAGACTTCGCATAGTAAGATGAGATAACAGTGAAGCGGTATCAGTTACAGTGCTGCTCTGCAGGCTGCTGTGTAAACAGAGTGAAGTCCTGTTTGGCCCGGGACGATTTTCCAGATTGAGCTGCTTGAGACAAACACCAAACTAATTTCTGCTCTGACCTCCATAAAGGATGACATCTGGGGAGATGTGGGCTTCAAAGGAGACAGATCAAGGAGACAGGGAGAGAGTGTGTGTGTGTGTGTGTATGTGTGTGTGTGTTTGTGAGGGGGGCTCATAAATAGTTCACTTATTGCTGTAAGGCAGACTCCCAAACTTCTGCACATAAAGAGGTCGTCCGAACAGATGTGAATTCACACCACAGACCTGATTTTACCTGATGAGAAGATGCTGATGTTGAGGTGTTTGTTGCAGACCACCTCAGAGGCCCTGAAGTGGTCCCACTGGAGCTCCAGCAGCTTCTTTAAATCATTTGCATTGTTATAAATGGTTTGTGTGTGAAGTTACTTAGTTAAGGAAACATACAACCTGCGTGTGTGCGTGTGTATGTGTGTGTGTGTGTGTGTGTATGAGTGAGTGTGTTAGCTCAGGTCCATGTCCTGCCAGCAGCGCAGAGGTTAACACGGATGCCATCACAAATCTACGAGGCGACCTGACTCGCTGCTGATCCCGCAGCCCCCCTCGCCTCTCTCGGCTCGTACTCACCGCAGATGTTCGGTGTTCAGTCGGCCGCTGGTTGGAGCTCAGATGTCATTGTTGTGTAGCTTCCTTCTTCGGATCCTTCTCCTCCGATCCCCGTTGACCAGACAGCCGATCATTACTTCCTGTATGTACTGATGACGACAACGTCGTGCACAGCGTGCGCGCAGGGTACAGGGTTTGTCTAACGGTGCCTTCACGTGCCGTCGGAAATTGGAGAACTACGGGCTGACTCTTGAAAGACGCTGAACCAGAACTTCACAGGACGTGCTATTCTTGCGTTTATGCATCTGTTAGACATTTTTAGGTGAAAGTAAAATCTGGTAATTGAGTTATCTCTGTTCTTAAGTGAATATAGTGAGTTCCCACAATAAAAATAAATAATAAATAACTCATGACCCAAGAGAACAGTGAAATGTGTCTTCTTCTTTTTTTTTTTATTAATTTAAAAATACTTAATTTAGAGCAACACAACTAAGAAATTTAGTACAACTCATTTAAAAGTAATTAATTAGTTAGATTTTATTCCACTAAAGATTTTAGATTTCTTTGACTTACCCCAAACTGCCCTGGATGAAAAAAAAAGCAAAATAAGGAACATTTATGCACTTTTAATTATTTATTTAGCAACATTAACCATGTCTATACGTCTAAACACGGTGTCTGATCTTTTTCTGGATAACAGAAAAAGGCAGGATACTCATTATGATTAATGTACATGAATTTTGCAGAGTTTAGTTGTTGTTGTTGTTTTTTTTTGTTTTGTTCCCCATGCAAATGAAATGGATTCTCTAGTTTTGTAATAAATATTAAAAAGTAGTTTTCAAACCCTCAATGAAGTAAACAAAGAATGATTTATTTAACATTAAGCACATTACTGGTTTGATTTGTTCCTGACTCATGACGTCACACCGACCGTATGAAGTCTCAGGAACTCAGATGCAGTTAATTTACACACTGCTGATTATAATCTTAATAATGCACTTATACAATAAATCCTTTATTTAGTTCTTCTGTGACGCCTGCATACATCTTATGGTCTTCACACAATTATGGTGTTGTCCCCACCGTTCACAAGTTCCTCCACCCTCGCAGACACAATCACTTCTCAAATATTTGCCAAAGGAGCACAGCCCCGCAAAGAGTCCGGCTTGTTCTTTAGAGGAGGATACAAACTGTGGTCTCACCCAGAGGTTCAAAACAAGTGTTTTTTATTTTTTTTTATTTGGCACACCCTGTGTGATACAGAATACTGTACAAGGCACTTTAAATGTGGAATTACTATAAAGCCATTGAGTGCAACAGTAAAAAGGTACAACTACAGCGTGAGAAAAGCAAGAGGAACAAGACACGCAGAAAAGGACTACATCTGATTGTCATTCACCTGGATTTAAAGGATCGAGTAAGATAATAAATATATCAATTTACCCCCAATATCACTGAATTACTGAAATCTAATTATGGCTGAATTCGAGATTTCTAAAATCTGAACTCTAGAAAGGCACGTTGAATTCCTACAGGAGGTAGCTGCTAAAATGAACGCTTTGGCTACCGTAAAAAAAACAAAAACAAAAAAAAAAAAACACACACCCTTAAATACAAAACAAAACTGCAGCAGAAGCTGATTTAAACATTAAAATGAACTATCTTAGGTCAGATATTGTCAATTAACTGTGTTTCTCAGTGCATAGAGGCCATTTTCAGTGGTTAATTATTAAAAAAAAAAAAAAAAAAAGACAGAAACATTACAGAGGGAACATTTTTGATGCACCCACTGATTCGATAACATGGGTTTGTTTTGTGGTAGAATAACAACGTATACTGACCTGTCACTACATTACGGTTGTTGAACTGCTCTATGTGAATCTGAGAGTAATGAAAATATATCTATATGTACTAAACAGTGACATATTCATTTAAAAAAAAAACAAAGAACAATGCTCCATCTTAAAGCAAATCAAACAGCACTCAAATATGTGACACGGAAATGGCCACAGTTGGTTTTCTCCGGTCACCCTCGCTCTCTTACCGACACATTCTCCCAATAAAACTAATTATGTATTTCACCTGCTCTGCGTGGCACTTGGAACGTCACAGCAAACATCCACCAAACTACTTACAACCATGAAAACGCACTTAAAAACACATCAGTGCACCCAACAGGAACAAACATGGAAAACATGTTCTGCAGGAAGAAAGCAGGAGTGCAGAGAACAGTCCGAGTTGTAAATGAAACCATTGGCACACGCTCTTTTTTTAAAAAAAAAAAAGGAAAACTGCTGCACTGTTGCATTCATGTGTTTGAATGTCAGTCTTTCAGTAAGCTGGAGGCTGGTACTCTCCTGGTTGCTCTTGGGTGCTGTGCGGGAAAGGAGACTGCTGGTAGCCCGTGGGGCCGCTGCTGCCCGCGTACTGAGCAGGTGGGTACGTGCCGTGGTCGTGGACCGGGTCTCTGTACTCCTGGTCAAACTCGCTGACGCCTTGGCGATACCTTGCATACGCAAAGTAGGACAGGATAGCCTGTTAAGAGAAAGTTTGAATCAGTGAGTGGAGCCTTGTTATACGACTCTCTCTGGTGAATTTTCAACCAGCTAGCTTCTGTGCTATCATGTGATTTTTTTGTTAGTCAAATGCTGGTCATGCGCCGATGTGATGCGAGGCTCACCCAGGAGAAGACAGAGAAGAAGGAGAAGGCCACAATAGCCCGGGCGGCATCGCCGGGGATAGCAGAGTCGTCAGCGGTTTTGGACCACTGGTTGGCCAGGACACAGAAGCAGATGAACCACAGGAACGTCCACAGAGCTGTCCCGCAATGAGAATGACAATGCAGAGAAATAAATCAGGATCAAGATTAAACTGCACTTCCTCCTTTTTGGGTACAGTTCCACCGAACAGCATTCGGTGAAACCTGACTCTCACCTGAGAAGATCAAATCTCCCATAACAATGAGTTTTCTCTCTTTGGCGTTGCTGATCTGCGGGAAGTAGGCGTCCAATACGAGGAAGACAACGCAAGCCAAGAAGGCCAGGACTCCGACCCCGACCCCATAGCTGCAGGCGCTGTCGTTTTCATTGAATATGCACTGGAAGTCTTTCTTGCTTACTGAGTTCGTGTAGCCTTCTGCTGTGATGGTTGCAAAGACCACGATGGAGAATAACTGCAAAGAAGGGATACACAGAGTTAACGCCACAAGGGAAGTGAGGGAAAGAAAAGCATGTTGGGGCCGTGTGATTCATAATCACATGATTCACATTACAAGAGAGTTTTCAGCATTTCAAAAGAAAGCATCTAGATTAATGTTACAAACAGCTGTCGGGCCTGTTCAGACGAGCACAGCTGAGCAGGTGACACGGAGAGGTTTCAATTCCTGATCTATTTGAATACTGTAAATGTGGTGATCCTTGTTCCTGCTGACAGAACATGTGATAAATGATTCATCAAGCATATATATCATCTGGTTACGGCTTCTCAAATGTAAGGGTTGTGTTTTCTTAAAGCAATTTGTTTGTCTCTTTGACAATTAAAAACAGACTGAAAACAAACATTACTTGCAGCTCCACATTTAGATTTTGCTGATACTGGTTTCCTGTTTTCAAACCAATTACAAAATCTTCTTGCTCATCTGCCGTTTGTCATCTGCGTTTGTCATTTTCCTGTGACGTACCTTGTTCATTAATTCTACGGATTAATGAAGCCATTGTAGACGATGCCTATGATCCCACTGGAAGCGTCGCAGCGTGTTTAAGAGGCGTCTTTCTGCTCTGATCCAAAGAGAATATGCAGACGCTGCATCAAGCAGCACAGTGCAATCAATTTTTAATACGACAGACCCTGTGCAGACTCCCGGTCGTATAAACATACAAGTGGCAAAACATTTTAACTACGCAGCCTTCCGACTCATGGTAAAAGCACGCAAACTAAGGAAAAATGACCTAAGATGAGTGAGTTAACAAAGTCTGGTGGGTAAAAATTAACCTCGCGTCAAAGAGCCGTGCCCGGGAGAATTTAGGGGCGACTGTCACCTGAAAGCACCCCTGGAACAAGAGGCCGAGATGAGGGAAACTGAAGGTCAGATAACTGAAAGGACTGCACGATAAGCCTCCTGAGACTTCGCTGGATCTCTACATGTGTAAACGGTGCGGATGAAATAAAAAATGTGAGCAGTAGAGCGAGGCAAAAAGACGCAACAGACCTCGTCCTTGGTCACCAGGTGCGGTAGCTAAAGTATACTATTTTTGCATGTTCATATTCAACGGTATTACAATATTTTTTTTATGTAAAGGTCAGTTCACCTATTATTGTTCCAGGACAGATTATGTTTGCAAGAGGCTGAAACTACTGATGACACAGCTGCCAGTCAGGAACAGTCTCACTGATGAAATGACTTAACCTTTCTCATGGCCACGCAAAAATTCCCACGCCTTTCTGGCCACCGAATAGGATCTGGTTTCCCCCCCACGTGTTATTAATTCGTGGTAACTCAATATTTCTTTTTCTCACAAGCGTCACCCACTCTCTCTCTCCTCCCATGTTAAAATTTCTCACAGGTTTTTTTTTTTTTGCCAATTTAACCAAAAACCGGTTTGACGAATGGCTGCAAAAAGTCATGGCACCGTGTTCCCAACCGAGCTGCACCTTATGGTACATCTGTGCTGAAAACTACACCAAGTAAGGAGTATAATAGTGTATGCTTTGTGTAGCAGGCACGCTAATGAAGTGCATTAGTATCAATACAGTATGATTTCATCAGATGAACAGTGAAGTGGCCTGCAGCAGAGGAGCTGTGGGGCTCAACAGATGACACAGGAGAGGTTTCATTTCCTGATCTATCTGATCACTAAACGTGGGTGAAAAGTGGCCGGCATTTCCTGTCAGTTTTAACTCTTTTAAGTAAGTTTTTTTTTTCCCAAGTCACGGAAACCAACAACAACAAAAAAAAAAAGGCCAAAAGGTCAACCATCACCTGACAATCTGTGCGGTGACACAGCAGCACCGGACATGCTAGCTAACGTTAGCTGACATCAACTGTTGCTGAAGAAAAACACAGCAAAACTGTCACTTAATGTGACATTTATTTAAGGGTTCAACCTCACGCCCAGTTCACGTCCACTGTCCACAGCTTAGAAACCTAACTTTGCGTGTAAATGACACATTTGCGCGGACGCTGTCAGCGCACATCTGTTAACTCAGTAATGTGACAGCTGGCTAACTTTGATGCTAACGCTTCCGTGTGTGGTCACTCACCCAGCTCAGGCAGCGCACAATGGTCTGAGGCTGCTTCACGAAAGCGCCCACATCGAAAGCACCCCCAGCCAACGAGGCCCCGTAAGCACTGCTCTGCATTTTCAAGCCCCTGAACACGCCTGTCACGCCGTTTCTTTCCAAGACGAGCTGGATAAGTCTTCTTCAAGTTGGGACAGTTTCGTTTTTGTCATCAGCTTCCTGAAAACTTTTCAAAGACCGCCCCTGCTCTGATGCGTTCAAGCGATCCTCGTAAACGGCACAAACCGAGGCAACAGTTAAATCCTGTTGTGATAATCATGGCGTGCTTTAAACACACCATATACAGTGAATACAACCAAAAAGAAACATTTAAATGGCGTTAGCTATTTTATTTATCTAAGAGGACTAGACTTTGAGTCACTTGGGGACCATGGGGACTCAAACTCACAATATAAAGTGTTTATTGCGGTTTATTTAACAAGGTGCAAAGGTTGACATAGTTCCATGAAATTATACTGAGCTCAGTTCAGTTATAATACACGGTGGTTTGATCCCCAGCTCCTCCAGTCTGCATGTTGAAGTGTCCTTGGGCAAGATACTGAACCCCAAATTCCTCAGCTAAATGACTAAATGTATAACCAAGCGGCTAAAAATTGTAATTCCTCGAGCGGCCACTAGAGTCAGGCTGCAGAAGTGAGTCAACCTCCATAAGAGCCCATATTAAAATGCCCAACTTCACAGCAGAGATAAACATGTTTACAGCCTGGTTCAGAAAATGGTTTTGGTCTCTATATTCTTTACACACCTATTCAGGTGATATTAAGACTTAAAGTTACACATAATTAACAGCGTCACCGCTTGATTGACAGGTAGGTTGGATTATTCAAGCACCCAGGCGTCATTCAAACCGTTTCAGGTGCGCCGATGATCCACGATATTTACCGATATTTCGATTAACCAAGAGGCAGAATAAGCAGCACATCCAGCATGACAGCATCCAGTGCTGCATGCATACTTCCAGCTTCAAAACAGACGTCACTCAGGCTCTTCTTTATGCTGTCATTGGTTGAGATACTCTAAGTTAACTGTAACAGGACAAACTTACGGAGCCCCCAAGCCCCCCAGCATTTGTGATGTCCCCCAAAGTTTTTTTTTTTTTTCTTTTTTTATCTTGTGTGCACAAGATAAATTTGAATTTACCTTTGGGGACTTTAGGGGCTCCGTACAAACTAGTACAAGTGCAACAGAAAGATGATAACTTAAAATCTTAATATGCTCTCATGCTTAGTGGAAGAACGTCCCAAATCTATGAAACACATTCCAGTAATAATATTCATGATTATGTTACTTTTAATTTGTTTATAGATCATTTAAACTTATGTATGCTATGTTTTATCTTATCTATATGTGTGTGACTGTATCATGTAGTCTTGTTCCACTACTACCCAAGCTGACTCCCATAATGTCTACACTGACAGTGTTGCAGTTCCTGACTGTGGCCGTTAGGGGGCGGTGCACACTTGTGTTTCTGAGTGCACGCAGGTCAACAAACTACTTCAAACCAACTTCAAGACAGACACAATACGACACTGAGGCTTCCAGCAACTATTCCAAATAATATTATATCGTTTTATTTGTATTTATGTATTTAATTTGCCCCCCATACAAGGCATGCCAGATATAACGGATTAGATTTGACTTTATCAGATGCAGACAGATAACTTTGTGACAGTTACAAATAAGGCACAGCTGTGCTGAGAGAGAGAGAGAGAGAGAGAGAGGAGGAAGTGTCACTTTAAGTGTTGTGACAATTAGTTAAGAATAGACAGTTAGAGTGTCAGCGAGAAGCCCACTATGTGATGTACTGTTTGCAGTAGAGATCATCAGGGACAATGGCACACAGTGTGAGCTTCAGTGTCAACGATTTTGAAATGGATTCTGACTCTGACTATGAGTAAGTTAATTAAGTACTTTAATTTGAAAGTGGCTTTACTTACTGTTTAGTTGTATTTGGCATTTGCTCTGCATCTTCCTACGAGCTAACATACTTTTTTAATCTCTATATATCTCAATATTTAATCACTATAAAATAGCATCTACAAGGAATAAACATAATAATTATGATGTTGCTTTAAGTTCATGCTCCTACTGAGTGTTTGATAACATTTTAGTGCTTTCACAGCTACTGAAGTACAACTGTAGGATGAACCGCACTTTTAAGCATTCAAGCTTAAAAGTCAGAGTTGCAGCAGCAGGAAAAGTCCCTGCATGGTAATTGACCACTGAAGAACGACACATGCTGTGCTGTGGGTGTTCACGGTCTTTGTTTTCTCTGCCCACTACTCTGTTCAGGAACCAGTTTGAAGGTGTACTAGATCAGTACCCTTTCCAGCCTGTTGAAGAACCAGCAGCCAGTGCCCAGGGATGTCCTGAAACCCTAGAGATGGACATTGTTAGAGAAGGCACAGGTACATACACAGAATATCTGCCATGTACTGCGATCAGGGTTTCCACCAGGTTTAAGTTGACTCCCCGCCGGGCTAAGCATCAGGGATAATTTTTAAAAATGCTTTCTTGAAAATGCCCTTTAAACTTCAGCTTGCAAGTTAATGATACACTGCAATAAAAATAGATAAAGCAGTCATCTGTGCAAAGCAGATTTCCTGAATTTTGTGAAGGCTAGATACAGATAGGCTAGCTAATTTTAGAGACATGAATGAGCCGCAATTTTTTCCACAGAGCAGTAAATGTGTCTCAGACCTTTTCAGCAGCTATGGCTTAAAGTTTTAATATTGTTTTATTTTAATTCAGTTTCTTTTGTTGTTGTTAAACACAGCATTCAAGAATGCACATTGTCTGATTCTCTATAAGACTCTTCTTGAATTGTTTATGTTGGGCCCTTTGTTGATCTATATTGAGCCAGAACTATATCTCACAGAACCAGTTTGGATTATGTGGTGCTAATGTGGTGTGTTAAAATGCACTAGAATACAGGAAATGGCATCTACTTGATTGAAAATGTTCTGGGGGAAGACCCGCAGACCCCCTAGGGATTTATTTCCTTCATACATCCATGTTGCTGTGTGTTCTTCACAGTCCAGCATTGAAATCCACACAGTTCTCGTGGATGCTGATCCTAACAGCAACCTGAGTAGTCTGTCTGTTTTAAGGCTATATAATGTGCCATTTGTATAACATATAAAACGCATCTAAAGTGCCCACTACAGTGGTGAGGACGCGCTATATGTGCCCTTTTTTTTCTTTCCGCCCTTGCCCTCCAAAAAGTCTGTGCACGCCACTGCTGCAACTTATGTTTTAATTGTCATATCTGTGGATTGAAAAACAGCAATGCAAATGTTTCTACAAGTAACACTTGCTGCTGATTAGACAGTGCAACTGTTCGCCTGAGAGACGAGTCAGCTGGCCGGGAGGAGATGGACACTCTGCGAAGGGGCCATTGGTCGACTGCAACCCAAAAGGTCCTCTCCTCAATGCCCAGTCGGAGAGCTAGTGAGACAACACCTTTCTGTCTAACTGTTTGTTCATTTATACACGTCAACTATTCCGTTTACTATTAAATGTTTTTAATTCCTTGTCTGCACAGGGCCACAGAGTGGTGTCGTAATTTCCCACCGTGCCAGACAATCACCTCCGCAACGCCATCAGCAGACCTCCTCACATGCTTCTTCTCAACCCTCCAGACATATCCGGAATGACTTTGTCGAGGCAGAAATGGAGGAAATCAATACTGAAGGTAGTTAGAAACTACATTTCTCCAAAATGTACATAACTGTGGTCACTTAGTCAGCAGATCATTTCTAACTTCTGGTTTACAGAAAACAACAAGGAGCAGTTGGTGTCGAGCCTCAGAAGCCTCTCAGCAAGTGAGCGTATGCGCAAGCTGCGAGCTATGCCGCTTAACCTGGCAAATAAAATGGAAATCAGGTACACGTGGCACTGGAAATGTTCAATTCATGCCTGCAAAATGAAGCTGCTAGTACTGTACTAACAATTTATTCACCCATCTTTTATTAGGCGGCTTGCTTTCACTGATGTAGCTGAACGTTCGCTCATCCGCAGAAATATCCCATGCAACTGTCATCTGAGCATTTCTAAGGTGAGTCCAAATGACGCACTTCATGATAAACCATTTCTGTCTGTGCGTATCAGTCACACGCTCATGTTCTTCTCCCCTCAGACTTGGCGTCACTGTTTGTTCAGCTGCCTCCCTATCCTCAGTTCCCTCCAGCTGTGGCACACACCCATGAAGAAGGTGAGCGGACGTTTCGGAACCGGAGTGCTCTCCTATTTCCTGTTTCTCCGGACTCTCCTGCTCTTTAACCTCCTCCTCTTTGTCATCAATGGCCTGTTCCTGGTCTTCCCCCAAGCTGTCAACCCTCCTTCACCTCCTCCTCAGTCTCCTCCAAACACATCTGTTCTCGACATTTTCATCAGCCTCCTCACAGGCACGGTAATATGGCTGTAGATTAAATCAAGAGCAGCATGCACATGCTTATTTCTCTCTTGCATCTGACCTCTGCTCCATCTTTTATCTCCGGCAGGGTTACCTCTCTCAGAGTGTGATGTTTTACGGGTACTACACCGAAATCCAAATGCCATACAACATACCCGCAGCCTACTTCTTAACCATTGGCATCACCTTCTTCACTATCTGCATGATCATCGTGTACAGGTTGGACAATAAGCGAATTGCTTCTGCATTCATTTTCTTTTAGTCCCTCCGTGGTGTGTATTTCATGGGTATATTGTTCTCTTGCAGAATGTCCACGTCGTTTGGGAGAAGCTTATGTGTCCTCAAGTCTAACGGGAATCTGGCGACAAAAGTTTTCTGCTCCTGGGACTTTAAAGTCAGCAAGAAGACGTCTGTGAGACTTCAGTCTGAAAAAATCAGCATTCAGCTCAAAGTATGCAATCATTTGAATATTCAGTTAGAGCCATTTTTTTTATGTCCAGACGACATGATGGTTCTGCTTTTCAAAATGAATTATCAGTGTTAATCGTGCTTCAGTTTTTGCATAGCTGGTTTAGACACAGGAAGCATTGTGATGTGTTTTCACACCCCACTGGACAGGTTTTGTTTCTATGCCGCTTACATTTATCAGCCTCTGAAAGCCTCTCATTAGTTTCATATATGGATGTATTGTGCATTTTCTCTTTGAGAGTAACCAGGACTTCAGGTTTATAGATTATACAGCATACTGTAGATACATGCAGAATTTAAGATCCTCCAGAAAAAAGTCACAAACTGCATTTTACCAGATTTTGAAGCTGTAAATAATGACCACACAGTGTAACCTGAGAGGTTTTTGGTGAGACTGAAAGCAAACGTGAGCAGAGGACAGCCACGTAACTGAGAAATAACAGAGGCGAGTTAAAGAATTAACGTAAAATGACAAAGATTTAGTAACAGTAACTTTCACTCCTGAATAATACCCTGCTTTATTGTCTATTTTACCCTAAAGGGGACCATCATTTACAAAAATGACATCAGTGTTGTATCGTCGTGTTGAATCTAGTGATTGAGATGGTAAATTCATGAGGAAACTGTTTATTGAGTTAATTAATCAATAAGGGAAGTAGGGTGTTTCAGTCTTCTGAGAATCTGACTACAAAGAGTCTAGGTTTAGTATTGGTTTCACTTCATAGACTTTGAAGCTCTGTCCACTAACTGTGCTGTTAATGTCACAAAGGTCGACAACTAATGATGATAATTATTTACAAAAGTACCATAAATAACACACAACCATTCACTGAACTTCTTCTAACCTTTACACTAGCAAGTTGAATGGAAGATAACTAAACCGTGATGCTCAAATGTCGATCAGACTTACCATAATAACACGCAAGAAGCCCGAAGCTATTGACATGTTGACTGACAGGCTGACCACAGTAGGTGGTTCCACCAGAAGACTAATGGGGGTTACCTGCACACATGAAGGAAGGAAGGATTTTAAAATCTCTGTTCTAAACATAATCAATGGCAGCTGTCACGGTTCATCTAAATGTGGATGGCTTACGCATTGCAAATGCTGCTTTTCCAACAGGAACTGCTGTCTGAGTTGATCAACGGAGAAGACGAAAAGAACTGCATGAATCGACTCTGCAAGCTCATAGTGCATCTGTTTGCGTGGCTTACATGCCTGGCCAGCATCTCCTTGGGCGCCATGTCAGTCCACTACCTGTCAGAGGTTAGTAAAAGCTGCTGTGCGGCCAGACATGAAATACTTCATGCACATATGAGCCGCTATGGAGAACTGTGTAGATTTTAGTTTTGACAGCCACAAAAATAACCACCACATGGTTTAAGTACTTCTCCTTTTTCTTTCTTAGTAAATGTTTTACATCCTTTCTCACCCACATTTTCCTGGTGTTTTTTGAAACACAAAATGTGTAAGAAAAATATGTTTGTTGCAATGGTTTCAAACGTTTGCTGGCATAACTGCCTTTGAGGACATCAGGCCACACGACATGACGGGTAAATACTCTGTGCTAACCATACTGGGGAAACTAGTATTTCATTGGTATCTTATCAAAAAACATGAATTTTGCTTATATGTTCACGCCCTGTGATTTCCTGTTGTGCAAACGAAATATGCAAGTTAAGCTTTTCCCACCCAACATCCAGAGGCACAAAATTGTCACAATATTAATGTTGTGTGCAAGACAGGCCTTTACTGCAGGAGACATTTTGACTCCTGACAGCAGGAAAAGCAAACTGCTGTAGAAAATGTATATTCAACTCTGCGTGCTTGTTCCCCCTTTCCTCTCACCGCGATTCTTTCGTCAATTGTTTCACAGAAAACCGTTAAGCATAGTCATCAACAAGAAAAGGAACTGCTGGTCATGCCTGCAGTGGTGTCAGGTATTAATCTGTTGGTCCCTGGCCTTTTTAACCTGTGTGCTTGGTTTGAGGCTCATGACTCACCCAGTGTTGAAGTCTACGTCTCCATCATCAGGTGAGAACTGTGAAGCCACATCCACGCTGAACATTCACCTTTTTAAAAGACTCATGTGTAACCGCCGGGAAATAACTTAGGCTAAAACTTCATCATCTATCATCTAATAAATATCGCTCATGTATAATAGTCATGACATTGAGCCGAATAAGTATAGATGAAAAAGAAAGCGCATCACATACAACTGCTGGAAATCCAGTGAATGGTTAAATGAGATCAACCAAACTACTTTAATGTTCAGACTTACTTTACTCAGTCTTTTAAATCTGGATCATTAAAGTCCAGATTATCTCGTCTTATCTCATCTTGTTAGATGACACAAACACGAAAAAGTTCAATTACCTCCACTGAAAATACTAATCAATGACATCTACAGGCAATTCTAGACAGATAGAACTGCATTTCTTTGACATATTACTTTACAACTATTATTACCATGTCTGTCAAATATCTCATCTTTTTTTTTTTTTTTCTCAGGAATCTGCTGTTGAAGATCAGTATTATTGGAGTGCTGTGTTTCCGCTGGCTAGTTAAGATTGCCGAGGAACCAGAAAGACAGGTGGTTACAAATATTCTCATTCTATATAATTATAAGTGTGAGGCGACACTAAATTGTACAGTGTTAGCTTGTGACCTTAACCATCCCTATTGTTATGACCTAGCCTTACAAGACATTCTTTACATTCATGTCTCTGTTGTCCACAGTGTTGGGAGAATGTTGTGGGGCAAGAACTGTATTGTTTGCTCCTGATGGACTTTGTCTTCACCATGCTTTACACTTTTTTGGGAGAGTTCCTGTGGAGGCAAGTTGGCGCTTTATCCACTAATCATGTCACTTTTATTCACTTCTTTGTACTGTTTATAAAACCATACAACATCTTCCCTCTAGGCTCTTCTCCAAACAAGTGCTGAAGAGGAAAAGGAAGCCAGTGTTTGACATTGCTCGTAATGTGTTGGAGCTCATATATGGACAGACTCTTACGTGGTAATTGCACAGCATTACACCACATACTTGAAACCCTCTGGTATCTGGCAGGATGAAACCTTATAATTTAAAACTCATGCTGCATAACTGACTAAGAAACTTTAAGTTTAATTAGGATTTCTTTATTTTTTTAAATGAATAAGCAGTGTTTCTCTTTCAGCAATAGGTTGCAGATTGGCATTTTTATCAGTGCTGCACTATGCAGGTCTAATTTACACGCATGCTGCTGATACCCTCAACACTTAGAAAGATGTGAAAATGTACTTGTTCACAAGAAGCCATCACCTTGGATAGCCAATGCTTTTTTATCCATAGAGCTTCGCTCTCAGTTGGGTTTCCCTTATTTGTTATCTATGTTTAAACACATTTCGGTTCTTCCCAGGCTCGGGGCGCTGTTCGCTCCACTGCTTCCCGCTGTTCAGATCATAAAACTGTTTGTGCTGTTTTATATGAAGAAGGTTGGTACAGCAGGTGTTGTTTCAAAGATACAGCCACCATACAAGTGCATCTTCTCTGAGATGAACTGTCAAACTTAACATTCTTCGTCTGGTTTGTCCCACAGAGCAGTCTACTCCTCAACTGTCAGGCCTCCGGAAAACCCTGGAGGGCCAGTCAGATGACAACCATATTCATCTCTATTTTGTGGTTTCCATCATTTCTTGGTGCTGCTGTGTGTGTCATGTACATAATTTGGAAGTGAGTGCAACAATGGCCCCTGTCTTGTGATGCGAAGTTTCCATGAAACCAACAAAGGATTGCGTGAATTCCTCAACTTCAGACAGGGGCAGACCTCGACTATTAGTGGCCCTAAGCAAGATTTCGGTCGACTTCGGACCCCACATAGTTTTCTAAAAACAACTTCTGAACACAATGGCTGTCAGTCATTGCATTTAAAGCATATTTAACATACGTGCAGCTAACATACAGCATGTTAGATGGATGAATGAACATGAGGTTGGGTGCGTCACATTTCAGTTTTGCATATTACTTGAAGGGTGTAGGTATTCCTGTCATTTTCCTCCTGATGTTCACATTCTACACTTGTCACGCAATAACACTGTTACCCTTAAAGTATTGGGCTGAGGCTATATTCTGTTTTTTTGCGGTACAAACATGAGAGCAGTAGCAATCTTCAGTCCACATTTTTATCATCTATAAATCTAATGTCCTTGAGTTTGTTTGGAGTCCGAATATTTGAAGTGCTAATTTTCAAATACTTACAGACTGCGCTGTCTGTCATCCACAGGCGTACACCCTCATCAGGGTGCGGCCCGTTCAGAAATCGCACCACAATGTTTCAATCAGGGCTGCTGTGGGCACAGGAGCTGGAGAACACCCACCCAGGCTTGTCTTGGCTCAGCTGGGCTTACAACCCAACGTTGTTATTCCTCATCTCTGGAGTCCTTCTGTGAGTGGTGACATGATCACAAACAGTTGAACCAACTGTTCAAGTTTGTTGTTGCCATGATGTTATGTAGTTCATTTTTTGTATTGTGGTGGTAATGTTGTTAGCCAAGTGTCTGGCTCCTTGAAAGATATCTGAGCTACTGTACCTGAATACTGTTTATGCTCTTTAAATTGAAACTGATGTCTGATTTTTTTTTCTATTTTTTTCAGAATGGTGACATACTTTCACACTCAAGTTGTTGATGGCCAAACGAGAATCATCAGTCGGTTAGAAAAGCAAATTGAAAATGTATGTGTAATCAAACTTTTTTAAAAACAACACAAAACTTTGTCAGTGCTGAGCTACAGTGTAATTGTTTGGAGCTAAACGCTAACATCAGCATGATAACATGCTTACACCAACAATTCTAACATGCTGATGCTTAGTAGGTGTAATGTTTAAAATGTTCACCATCTTAGCTTGCTCATTAGCACTAAACACACTTTACAGATGAGGAAATGTGATTAGTTTTGCAAATGTGTGGCCATTTAAACTGAAAAATTGACCCGATGAAGTGATTACGATATCTCTTATTCATGGGTAATCCACATCATAGATTCAGACATTTCAGTGGATAAATGAAAACCTGAAACTTCTGGTGACAATAGAGAAAATCTAAGGGGATCATCAAATTAAAAAGAAATTAGTCTTGCAACAAAATTGATATTTGTACCAAACTTCATGGCACTCCAAAACGGCAAAAAATCAATAGGACTCAGCATCTGAACCCCATCAGGCAGTTGACATATTTCACTGAATAAGTCAAAATTTCGACCTGCTGGTGGCGCTAGAGAAAAAGTCACATGACCTGCAAAATAATTAGGATTCATCCTCTGGACACAATTAATGCCCTTACCAGAATTTGTGTAAATCCAACAAACCGAGCCACAGCCACCCTAACTAACAATCACCTCCATCCAAAGAGTCATGTAGCTCTTATATATAATCATATTGTGTGCGTGTGTATATATTTTTATATATAATGACACATACAGTATTGATTTTGATCTCAATGTGTCTTGTGTATTGTTTCTCTTGTATACAGGAAGGTAAAGACAAAAAGTTCCTCATCACCAAACTGCAGGCTCTTTGTGAACAGAGTAGTGTTGTTTCCCCTCACAGATAAGGTGGGTATCATGTCTATACATCCTGTTTGTGGTTAACCAGGAGTTTCTCTGCAAGTTAGATGCCAGTAACACCTCTCTCTAGTCTGTCTTGGTGTTGTCTGGCTTGTCTGGCTGTCTGGGTTTGTCTGCATGGGCTCATGCCTGACAAAAGTGAAGTGCAACTATTTATTATGTCTGATAAATGCCAACGGGCAATGATGTTAATAAACTGCAGCCTGGAAAAGAATATATATATGGGTGTGATGGTTCTCCTTATAGATGATTTAAAAAAAAACAATAATTATCTGGTCTCTTAGTCAAGATTAGTCAAGAATATAATCTGGAAAAACATTTTTTGAGTGGCTTCCATAATAAAGTCTCCACCTATTTTCCTCCCCAGTTCTGACTGAATAACATACATACTTAACAATGACAAGATATCATCTCATCCATGCTGAGATGGTTGCAACACCATCAGGAACGTCACCTTTAAACTACAATGAGTTCTTCATATTTATTTATACATAGAGCTCCTGTTGTATATCAGGATGCAAATATTTTTTTAAATGTGAAGTTATGTTTAAATTTATGAATAATTGTTTTTTAATGTGTTGTATGAAAAGACAATAAATCTGAAAAATCTGAAAACATTTGGCCTCTCCTGCATCATTTTACTTTGTGCTCCAAAAACAGTTGAGCAAGGCCTGAGCTGAACTTTCTCCTTTAGAGTACTTAAATATGTATGTATGTGCTAGCTTGTCTATGTTGAAAATACAACCAAGCATCTATGTAGCTTGGGTCCAGTGTGTAAGATTTAAGACATATTTACATACACTTTGACTGAGCCTTGATATCTACAGATGCCACAGAGTCCGCCATGTTGAACCACCATGTTTCTGAACAGACTAAAGCAGACGAAATGCTGGCTCCAGACATTTTGCAGCCAGTATAGTTTCTCCTTCATGCTAGAGAGGAGTAAGTGAGGCAAGAAGGTTGTAATCTGCAACTACAGCGCTAGACGCCACTAAATCCTGACAATGATCCTGCAACTACCACTTTTATGTTTTAACCAACTTCAAAGTTAAACATATGGTCAAGATTTATATATTTTTTTCTGTAGTGTTTTATGTCAAAAATGGAATATAAATGTGTGGCATCTATGTTACACATTCACAAGTTCATCCACCAGAATGAAAAATAACACATAAATCAACTTGGCCTAAATGCTGTTTCTTGCAAGTTTCCCCCAAGCACTCTCTTCAGACAAAGATTTCTAGAAAAGCCTATTAAAGGCAGAATGCACAGGAATGCAAGTTAACAGTCTGAGAATGAGCTTTGTGTGTCACCCCAAAGAGCACGACAGTCAGGATTACTAAGAACAGGTCCATGGCGTTACGTGTGTGCTGAGAATACTGTGCGGCAATACATCAACATCAACGTGAATTCTTTGATGACAAATTACTATTCAGCTGATGTCTTAAAAAGATACCTAAAAATAAAATACAGGAGGTAGTATTGACTTGTGTTTTCTCGGCAGTTGTTGCTCAATAATGTCAACAATTCCCTAGTAACATATTTTCCACCTGGCTGCAAAACAAGATGGGTAACATTTTGATAAGGCACTCGAGCTTCTTTTGAAATTTCTTCCTGAAATCTTTCAAGAAAAATTAGTGGGAGGAGATTCACCTGTTGTGACACTATATGAACCCACTCCTCAGCAGGCTAGTCTACGCTTTGAGTCAGTCTACTTGGAACAGCAGCTTGATAAACATCACAGCAATGACCTCTGGTAAGTAACAGCAAGTTTAAATGTTCCTAATTCCTGATAACTTTTTATTTTTTTTTTTTTCAACTGTTGACATTTCATCTTGCCTCCAGGTAACATGGAAGTGAACACAACATCTAAAAAGAGAGTGTACATCAGTCTCCCGAAAAAATACATGGGCCGTCTTGCTGAACATTATGAACTGGTAAATCATATCTCTCATTTTCATATTTACAGGGAGCATCACCTATTTTCATCTTTTTGACCTGAGCTAAGCTAAGCTCATGATTTTCTACCATTTAACAGGATCATGGACTGGTCATAACAGAGCTAAATCCCTACATAAATGAAGGATATGTACGAGCTTATTTTAGAGACTGGGGCACTGTCACAGCGTGTCAGGTAAGACTGAAATATGGCTTTATTAATTTATTTGTTAGTGTGTTTTTGTATAAGTTATGAAGAGCTAGCAGATTTTGTAACCCAATTAAACAATTACTCTTGATCTACTGAATTGGATCCCAGATTAAGAAGAGTCCCAACCCGGGGCAGAATAAAGCAGTGGCCTATGTGAGGTTTTCTACAGAGGATGAAGCAGACAGAGCAGAATGGGCTGGTCCACACTACATTGGAGGTGATGTGGAAGTCAAACGAGTCGTTAGTCCAAAGGTAATGAGCTGATTTTATGCTTGAAAAACTTTCGTTTCATAGAAAGAACTGTTGATTAGCAGTATGCTTTAAAAAAAAAAGTGTGCATTTGCTGTCCGTGCCTTCATCAGCTGACTGTAAACAATCTGTCTTTCAGATAGAGGAAGCAGAGGAGGAGACCAACGCGGTCGTTGCTAAGCCTCGACCACGCCGTTCAATGGGTTTGGGCTACATACTGGAAGATGCTCAGTGGTTAGATGACAAAGACGAAGAATAAACAAATGCTGTGCAATTTTGCTAAAGTTTCAAACCATAAATTCATGTGTACATTAATTTAGATTATAATCTAATGTGGCTTCATCATGGGCCACAAGGCTGCAGAGTGAAAATATTCTGAAAACACAAGGACATATAATACATATAGACACAAATCTCTCATAGGGCACATAAGAACACATAAATACTTTTTGCGTTTTAATTATTGTTTGTTATTATTGCTGCATGTTGAGAATGTTTTATCCATAAGTGGATAATAAAGATCTGTTTTATTCTACAATATGTGTGGATTATTTACAGTTTGACTTCTATATTGACATTGTATTTTGTTGTTCATTGTAACTTTTTATTCACATCGATTGCAACGTAAAAGAACAAAGAGTTCTTGTATGTGTACACACTCTGATCAATGTTTGTCATAGAGGTGTTAAAATATTAATGAGAGCGGTGTGCAAATAATGTGCATGCAGTGAGTGTTGACAACATCATTTGTGTTGTTTGCAAATTACAAGTCGCAAGACACACAAAAATAAGTTGTGGAAAGAAATGAATGGTTTTGACAGCTTCACTGTTGTTTTTGCTTTTAGGTTTTTTTGTTGTTATGTTTCTTTAAAACATGGGACAATCACATAAAACAAACATCATCTACACCTGAAGTATGGAAGAATTATTATATTTTTGTTGCCTTTGACTGAGCATTGATATGTACAGACGCCTCAGAGTCCACCATGTTGAACCACCATGTTTCTGAACAGACTAAAGCAGACGAAATGCTGGCTCCAGACATTTTGCAGCCAGTATAGTTTCTCCTTCATGCTAGAGAGGAGTGAGTGAGGCAAGAAGGTTGTAAATTGCAACTACAGCGATAGACGCCACTAAATCCTGACAATGATCCTTTAAGATCCAACTATGTTTTACCCAACTTCAAAGTTACACATCTGACCAAGATTTATGTTGTTTTTTGATGTGTTTTATGTCAAAAATGGAATATAAATGTGTGGCATCTATGTTATACATTCACAAGTTCATCCACCAGAATGAAAAATAACACATAAATCAACTCGGCCTAAATGCTGCTTCTTGCAAGTTTCCACCAAGCACTCTCTTCAGACAAAGATTTCTAGAAAAACGTCCTATTAAAAACAGAATGCACAGGAAAGCAAGTTAACAGACTGAGAATGAGCTTTGTGTGTGACCCCAAAGAGCACGACAGTCAGGATTACTAAGAACAGGTCCATGGCGTGTGCTGAGAATACTGTGCGGCAATACATCAACATCACATGTGACTTGTGTTAACCATATAAACAAATTTCTTCATGTACAGTATGTATGTTTTATCATAAAAATTATAACCATGCAAACAGGTGCAGTAATTTGACTCAAGCAGTTTATATAAGATCTAATATAAGATAAACATGATTGGCATATACATAGATATCACACATTGAATATCACATGTTAAATGTCTCATGTTATAGCATGTCATCTCCTCAGCAGTTGTTGCTCAATAATGTCAACAATTCCCTAGTAACATATTTTCCACCTGGCTGCAAAACAAGATGGGTAACATTTTGATAAGGCACTCGAGCTTCTTTTGAAATTTCTTCCTGAAATCTTTCCAGAAAAATTAGTGGGAGGAGATTCACCTGTTGTGACACTATATGAACCCACTCCTCAGCAGGTCACTCTACGCTTTGAGTCAGTCTACTTGGAACAACAGCTTGATAAACATCACAGCAATGACCTCTGGTAAGTAACAGCAAGTTTAAATGTCAAATTTAAATGAATTCATTAGAAAGCTATACATAAATTTATTTAATTTTCAAAATAAAATATCGATCGCCGTCTATGGAAGGCGGTGCGATGCGAATGACGTCATGGATCAATAGCCAATCACTGCGCAGAGCGCCAAATGTCTCTCACAGCGTAAACAAACATGGCGGAGAAAGACGCAGAAATAGGGTTCAAAAAGGTAGGAGCAAGAATATTACTCGTTTTATTATAATTATTTACACTTACTCAGTGTTCTCTGTGGTTAAATAAAAAAAAAACAAAGGTTGCTTTTCTTTTCCGCTGAGTTACATTCATTCTTAAATTGAGCATTCACGCCAACAGAGCGTAAAACGTGTTTCTGATCTGTCTGAGAGGCGATTAAACTTCACACCTCGCTAAAATATGATTAATTGTATCAAAACAATGTACGCCGAATGAAAGAGCGGTTCATAATGATTCAAAAAAGTCAGATGTAGTCTGGGATAACATCAGGCACTGTCGCCGACACACTACAGCTCGTTAAATTGTCATTGTACCAAAGGGAGTTTGGTATTTTGAAGCAAAGTCACTGCAGTGTTTTCTCCTCTCATTCACAGGACACAGTCAGCAAACTCCTGTCAGGTTTCTTCAAAGAGGACAAAACCAGGCGTGAGTTGTATATATTACTGACTTTTCACACAACTGTTGTATATTTTTCATCCCACGGTTCAATAAATGTGACTCTGTTACAGTAGGTGGTGATGCTGCGCTGCTCATGGCAGAGATGCTCAGAGTATTTGTCCAAGGTGAGGAGTTTTACTGGTGTCTTACAGGAACAATACGATTAGTTTGACTTTGAATATACATGTCAAACTTCACTAAATCAGATTTTCAGCTCTGTAATTTCCCACTTTATATTAAGATAAATACCTATAATTATTAGGAGATTTTCTTGTCAGTTATTTGTGCTGTTATGGTTATTGAAAATGACACTCACTTCTACAACACTGCTTGGAAGAGCTAAAATGTCCTTTGCTTTACCCAAAAAGTAATAAAAAGATATTATATCCCTAATGCAGATTAATTTCAGAGAACATAAGATGATGAAAGGACAAACATGCAAACATGGTATTAGCTGTATTTTAACACAAAATGCACAGGAAGCAGCACGAGGTTTAATGTGCCCGACTGTTACTGTATTACTGTGAATACAGCCGGCTGCTACAGTTCAGTGTAGAGGAGCTGATCATCTGATTCGTGGACGACCTGCTCCACCACCTGAGCCACACGTGCAGCCACCATCAAAGCCTCCTTTCCTTTCCAACTTGCTCTTGTAGCAAAAGTGTCATCTCATGTTTTATCCTTGAAACACAGTGCAGTCCACACACTAATATAAATTACTATAAATGAACTTTCCATTTGCTGAGCTGTCTATATCACGCTCACCTGTGATCAGCTGTTTCAGTCCTATGAGACCACTGATGTGACTGATATCAAACACCTGTTGATTTACATTCACCTTCACCCGGCTCTTTTGCATGTTGCACATAAACCAAAATAAAATGTGTGCATAGAGAACGGACCCAACATAGGCTTGGTGTATTATAAAATATTATTAAAATACATTAATATAAATTTAGATATCAGAAAAGCTTGAATGGGCATGACCCTTCTGTTTGTAATCAGATTGCTCGATGATCAATCTGCAATCTGTTGTCTCATTTTTCCAGAAGCTGCTGTGAGGTCACAGAAACAAGCTGAATCTGAAGACTGTGACCAAGTAGACATCGAGCACTTTGAAAAGATCCTACCTCAGCTGGTGAGTAGTTCAACAAAATCAGGCTTTTAATGTGTTATTCAGGAGCCATGAATATTAATCATGCTCTGCAAAGGCTTCTCCGCTGTCCTGTGTAATTTGAAATTTTGGTATTTCAGGAAATGGTACTTGTCTTTCTGTGAACTCTGGATTCTTGAGATTGTTCTTCTTGGTTAACTGTGCAGCTAATATGCAAACAGTGTTTGACCCGCTGCCTGTGTTCCAGCACTATGGAGCCTTCTTCCATGTTATCATTGTCAAAGTTCTCGTGTTTGTATCCTTAATATATCGTTGGTAAAGTTTTGTCGATTTTCACTAAATTGCTGTTCACATTTCATAGCTGCAACTGTTCTGTGGCTCAGCTACAGCCAAACATCATGAACGATTCAGTATGTGTTTGTGTATACAGGTAAAGTTTCAGATAAAAAAAGCTGAAATATCAAATGCTGGTTGGACAATAAGAGCAATCCAAAAACTGGACATAAAACAAATCTCACTTACACAAAAAGTTTTCATTTTCAATATTAACCTCTAATGGTGTTTTATGTGTTTTCCGATGCAGCTGCTGGACTTCTAGCTCACTGATGCCACAAGATGGAGCCAGAGTGCTGCCTTCCTTCTGAGTTTCTACATCTGCATGTTTAGCTTTACTGATGTTTATGTTTTCTGTGTTAACTGCAATTTCACTTAAATCTGAGATTACAAGATATCTCGTTCTGTATTTATTGGAGCTGTTTGATTTTTAAGTGGAAAGCAGCAGTGCTGTCCGCCCGCCTCCTTGCCACCACCAATAAGGCCCACCTGTGCTCCTCTGTGCAACAACAGGTGCTTCCAGCATGCTCCATGGCGCCCTTCATCAAAGCCTCCTGGAGCAGTTGGAAGCAATTAGAGTAATAAGGGGAGCAGCCAGTCCCTTAGATGATGACAAGTGCCAGGAAAAAAGGAGTACCCCCTCCGGCCACTTTGAAGTTCCCTTTTGCTGTCCTGCGATGTTTAGTTAGAGGTGGGGGGAAGGGCAAAGGGGACCTCTGGCACAGGGGGAAAGTTGAATGGGAGTGTGCGTGCACGAACGTGTGCATGTGCTAGCCAAACACGACCAGAGACCACACGCGTAGATATTCTGTTTGAAAGGAAACATAACAAAACACATTGGAACATGGTCCAAGAAGAGCAGGGTGTAATTCTGAAGGTAAATAAACAAAAGAGGCGAGTAGTAGAGGTGCTTTCTCTCCTTTCATCACAGCAGAGGGGGAAGCTGGGCCTGTGAGGGAGAGGGTAATGTGGGGTTTTCTAACCCGAGTGCCTCTGATGGTTTTCCACCAGTGGTGTATTTGACCGACGTGTCTTTACTATGAGTCAGCATAGCTGTTCTACACCTCACACTATTTATTTGTGTGGCTCTCGGGTGACTCACTACACTTACAAATGCTGCTCACATACAGCTGGAAGCAACTTGGTCTTAAGTCCAGGCTCAGATAGGTGCTCAAGGACACAGCACCTGGAGTTTGACCCAGCACCTTTTTAGTGTGGCCCAGGCTGGATTTGTGTTTCCCAGGAGTAACTTCAACAGCAGGCCCTCAGGAGAAGGCGTGTTTGGTTGAATGTTAAGTTTAATGATGCCGTGAGGACCATTAGCTCAAAAATGCTTTTTGTGATGTAAATAATTTGTCGGGTTAATAACAGTCGAGTCGTGACATGTAGTTTTGAGTAGAGAGCCACCGCTTTGACAACCTGCTCACTCAGATGAAACGTTGCAGTTTTCTGATATAAAACCACTTTCTTTTGCTAAAACAAAAAGTGCAATATGTCCTTACGTCTTACCATGGCAAGAAATGAATTCATAAGTTTTGGATATAGTCGCAGTATTATAAAGCCTTTCTGGAGGTTTACTAGAGATGAAATGGACCTTCTCCAACTGTCAACCCTCGCAGATGAAATAAAAACAATTATTCTGTTGGACCTCTCGCAGGTTGTGTTTTTTTTTTCTTTTCCACAATATGTGTTGTTGGAAGGTCTCGGTACTGGCAAAGGAGTGCACTACTGTACAACTTTTCTCCTTATGCATCTTAGTGGAACAAATTACATCTGAAGGCAGTATTATTAAACATACGAAAGCAGTTAGGACAAGAATGGGGAGGGGCGTTGAAGAGAGTAATGAGTTAAAGCTTTTCTTGATCATACATTAAAGGCAGGGAGTGTCGACAGCCAGTCCAGACGCTTTGGAGAAGCTCCGGAGTGAGAAGCTTTTCCCAGGAGACAGAGACTGATCTGTCTCCAGTCTTCTGGCTGGTCTTTGGACAGTGCTGCACATGGGATAAGGCTCTCATCATCGCCTGAAGATATCTGCCTGATTGTAGCCATCGATATCAATAGTGATTTTTATGGACGAGCCAGGACGATTCTTCAACTTTGACTTGTACATTGAAACTGGCTCACAAACCTTCATTTATCAGCGTGGGTGAGCTGTGTTTGGGCAAAGCTCGACCTTCCTTGGACAGTTTGCATCACAGCTTAATTATAATAAATCACACCACCATGATAAAATAAGTCCTTGAAATAGCTCTCCTCTGTGGGCTTACTGTACATTTTTAGAGAAAATGTATGATACGGCTGTATAGTAACGGTAACAGTAAATGAGGTTTGGGGTGACGTTTGTCTGGGGTGGAGTCTCTGAGGGTACGTTAGGATTATGTCAGATTTCTCTCCTTAATTGCCCGCTCACTTGTCTATGGTTGTTTTTTTTTTTACTGTCAGAATGACACAGATTCTCCCAATTCTCCAGCTTTCTGTCATCTCAAAGCTCCTTTCTTCTCGGGCCCAAAACTTGGGTCCCGTCTATGACAAGTGATCATAATACACCCATTTCCCTGACTGCTGGCCCTTTCTGAGATGACTGTAACCACGTCCAAGCAGGCAAAATCTGGAGTGTATGAGCTACATGAAAGTTTATAGGCTTATATGGCACATAAAACGTTCACTTTTATCGTGAATGTGTGCATAAAAACATTTACTGTACCATATACATCATTTTCATTAGCAATGCTGCGAGTCTTTGCTCTTTATAACTGACAGACCTTGTACTTTTTTGAACCTGGGTGAAACGTTTGGTAGATAGCATGAAGTCTGGAACAGACAAATAAGGTCTACTGTCACGAAAGCACCTGGTACCAGGACATCTGAATCCAAGCTTACAGGTGTCATCTGCCATATCAGTGCCAAATTGAACCCCATTACAAATGTTTGCGAGTACTTATATAATAAACATGTGATGGCATGCATCTGTGCATGTATGTGCTCGCATGCATGTTGTGCTTGATCTGGGGCTGTGATGCATTAGTGCTGAGGAGACAAGAGGCCCTTGTGGCCCCCTCATGGGCATGGAGTTGTCTAACCATAGAGGAATGCTGCAGGGGACACAGAGTGAGTGCATTCCTCTTAGATGCACCACACGCACACAAAAAGTTACAAGCATTCACAGCACTGTCAAAAAACACAAACAAAACACAGTCTCGGGCATTTCTGTGCGCGTGCGTAAATACAGAAAAACTTGCATGTGTGTGTGTGTGGGGAGAATGCAAATACATGACTGTATATACTGCTGTGATATGCGGGTTTCCTGGAGGCCCCGGGCCTCTCTGAGGGGCCTGGTGTCCTCAGGCTAAGCTTTGTTAAGGAGCCACGGGGCCCATGCCGGGGATGATTAGAACATACCTGGCAGTTTGAGCCACTTGGGCGCTCTGCTGGGATCACTCCTAACTGGTTGTGGCGCTTGGCTGTTAGTCCGAGGCTGAAGATGGTCTGCTGCTGTGCTCTGTGTATCGGCCAGGGCTTTGGTAGCCACAGGGGGCGGAAAGGATTCTTCCGGAACCAGTGAGGTGGATGATAAGGTCAAAGACCTTGGCATGCAGCTGAAGAGGGAAAAGGGAGCAAGAGAGATGTACAATTAGGCCCGCAGCTGGGTTATTTCTGGAGCCCTGTACTACTACCTTAACTGTATTACCCTCCTCTTCCACCCCAAGTCCCCTCTACTCTCTGTTTCCACCTCCCTCCTCTGTGTGGTGGCCTACATGGTCAGGGCACAGGCAATAACAACAGAGTAATCCCCTTACATAACGCCGCACAAACTCAACGAAACAAGACCGTTCAATTAAGTTTTGGAGCGTCATTTCGGTCAAGGTGACGTCAAAAGGGGTGTGTATGAGGGGGGGTGGAGGTGGACTCGTACCCCAATTGAGCTGACTGTAGTAGAGGTCAGCGGAGCACTCTATTTTTAGGTTGTATCGTAAGAGATGATATAAAAATAGTCCAGCACTGACCCTCACAAGATCCGTCAGTCACGCTTAGAGAAGCTGTGAGCCTGAAGGTCACACACTCACAATGATGAAAGGCCTGATGTTTGATGATATTTAAAAAGGAGCAAGTAATGACCAAAATCTCTTTAGCTGGTGGCAGGTGGCACAGTGTGAGCTTGCCCTTTGTTGGACTTGTTAAAGGACTTCATCAGCAGATATGTGAAGCCCTCGGCGACGGGATAATATTGACTACAATAACACCATACATATTGTGTGGAAAAATGTGGTGAATAAAAGTGAATAAAAACAAACAAGCTGCCCGACTTTGATGTCAGATTTGAACTATTATGGAGATCAGGCTGATATTAGAGTTTTTAGCTTTAGCAGGAAGCCAGTGTAAACAAGAGTAACGGGTACTTTTCCACTTATTGTATTGGGTCAAACAAGTCTGTCTAAAGTTCCCTCCACAAGTCCAGAGGCCAGCACGTTAACTGTCCTCACAGTGGTCGGGGGGCACCGGAACTCTAAATTAGCCCTTGCAAGTCAACAGGACAGCTTTCATGTCAACAAGGACTCATGTCAGATTGCAGGAGAGGTCAGGATGTACGGGTCAGGGGTCAGGATGCAGTGTTGGTCTTTGTCTTTAACAGCTTCCTGCCTGCTGTGTTGTGCAAACCTGAACGGTAATCCCTTGTGATACAGGTTCAAAGCAAAGAGATTGCCTCACTCCCTGGAACAGGTATGGGACTCATCACTGCACCATTGATCTACTAATACTAGTGCTGGATCAAGGCTCTCCGTGGCCTTACCCACAATTAAGAAAAACCTTTAGATTTTGGTTTATTTTTAGCATGTTGGCCTATTTTTGAGTAGGTTACTTACTCCATATCTCACCAACTAAGAGATGGATTGGCAGGAAATTTTATCCAGGCGTTTTTGTTCCCCAGGGGATGAATCCTACTGACTTGACTTTTACTCTAGCGCATAGCTTAACCTCTTGCTATCATCGCTGTAGACTGTTAACACTGAACGTGGTCCAACGTAATACAGGAGAATAGTAAACATGATTGATCAGATCAAGTAGTTTTTCTAGACCTCTAAGCTAAAAAAAAAAAAAAAAAATCATCCTGAAATATGTAGGATTTACAGCAGCTAAGCTCACAATTTATTTGACAGGTATTTACTTCAAACAAATCCTAAAGCACAACTTTTGAGTTCCCAAAGTGGGCCCTTCATAATTTATTTGATCTTTGACATGAATGTTTCATTTCAAAATATATAACAAGTTGCACCGATGCTCCTGCTCACCCTCCGACTTTGAAGGTGCACCTGTTTCTGCACATATGTACGTCTGTAGTGCTGTGGGGAAGGTGAAACTCCGGGGTCAATGGGAAACACAGCGGGGTGCTCGGCTGCAAGGTGTCTCTTTTTCTCTTTGAGAGCAAGACAAATGGAAGAGGCAACTGAGGCTCTTTTTGTTTCTCTGGCATAAAAAGAACAGGGCGACCAGAAGAGGTGATTTACCAGCCTGTCTTAACATCAGATTGGAAATAAACCAGAGCTGCTGGAAACACGCTGGCCTGGAGGAGCAAGAAGGGGATGGACTTAATGCACAGTTTTACATCACACAACTGGAGCCCGGATGATGAATGATTACCGCTGCAGGGGACGGTTGGATCTGAAATGTGTCTGCAAATCACACGGTTTGATTTTTGGTCTCGAGTGAGAATTTCTAATAATCAACTAAGAAGATACAAACAGGGATTCCGACACATGGAGAGCTCTGACCTTTGGAGACAGGTACACTGCACAGCTCTCTACTATAAATGTTCTACCTTCATCTGACACAGTGGAAAGGGGGAACACTTGTTTCCAGACATAAAAAGTAAACCCCTCTCCAAAAACAGCAAAGGAGCAGATCCACTCACAATGAGCTGTAATTTAAAAAAAAGAAAAGAAAAAAAAAACCTCTCCTGGAAAAACAACAATAAATTTGAAAAGAGCTTCAAAGGGGCCGCTGGAGCTCTTACTTTTCTGTACATAAAACAAAGCACCGGTATGTTCTAAAACCACTCAATCGCTCACCCTGTGATGAAACACACTGAGACAGAGACGTAGCAGACAAAGAAAAGAGAGAGCCTCTTTGAATTTGACTTACTGTGCTGAGGCTTTTATGTTGCCTGACTAAGGGACTGTTAGCTAAACAGTTAATCTCCTTTACTCTTTCACGTTTTGTCACTTTTTCCTTCAGTCTTCGCTTCACCTAAAGGGTTCCCAGTCAGTCTTAATATGGTGATATTATCCAAGAAAAGACCTGAGTTTTCTATGTTTTCTATGCATGCACTAAATCTGAGTCTTGTTTGGTTTCAAAGCTAATCTTCTATCACATGTAAGAGCATCAGGAGGACTCACAGAGTGGAAGCAGGACCATCTACTGCGACCAGATATCCTGGTGATGCTGCTGGGTGTTGCATTGTGGCGCTACACGGGCCGCGGAGCTGCAGGACGCACATCAATGGGAGGGCAATATCCTGCATCCTGATTCTGTCAAGAGGCAAAGCCGTGACATGTCTGAGCGCCTAAAAAGAAAAGGCCAGGTGTCCCCTGGTCCTTCTCAATTTCCCCCCATCCAGCACTGATCCTGCTGACTAATAGCACCAGGGAGCCACCACCCCTGGCACGGGAACCGGGATCACTCAGCTGTGGAGCTGAGATGGGAGCGAGGGCTTACGATTGCTGCCTGATAGAAGAAAACAAGCAATTTAGTGTTGCATTTCAGTGTTAACAACAGGGCGTGAGGTGTCCCAGATTACCAACACTGATTATATCAACACTGTTTCCAGCTAACCACATAACTACACCATACAATCCACTGTCCCCTCCCATTTGACACCGAAACATTAAATAAAAATTGAAATGCATAGCAGTGGTAGGAGTGACAATGCTACTGAAATGTGCTTTCAATTAAGGTCTCTAAAGTGAGCTGCTGGTTTCTATTTTCTGGGCTGGATGAAGAAAAAGGATTCAGAGAGTGATGATATGAAATGTATCAACTACAAAAGAAACAATCCAGCGAGCAAAAAACGAGAGAATGCCTTTACTCAATCATCTGTGGGACGTAGGTTTGTCAGAGACACCAGGGCTGCTACTTATTACTGACTTGCGTATTGATTACTTTTTCAATTACAATCAATTAATTGCAGAAAGGGAAACAACATGGTGACTCAACAAAAAGTGATGTTTTCTCAAAAAAAAAAAAAAACTAAAGATATGAACTAAAGGAAACAGAAAGCCCTCACATTTGAGAATAAATATTGCTGAGTATTCAAATTTAATGGACTAGTTTTGCGGCAAACAAATCACTGAAATTGCATATTATAATGAAACCTGTATGAAAATGAAGAGTTATTCTAAAGATTCAAATCAAGTTTAATTAATTACCAAACAGAGGTGTTTCACACCCAATCTCAGGTAGATCTTCATTCCACTGAGGTCATGGGAAAAGTTTAAACACGGGCTATTTTATGGATCCTAGGGTGTCGGGCTGCTGACCCACACAGAAAGGACAGGGCGTAACATGCGGCGTGCTTTTGAGGTTATGAAACCTTGTGTTTGCTGATGGCGGCCCTATCTCCTCCTCCTATCTTCTCCTTCCTTCATCTTTCGTAGTTGAAGAAATATTGTCACAATATGAAAAGGAAGGTCAGATGCTCGGCAACAATGTAAAAACACAGCCATCAGTGCAATTTCATTCTTCACTGCATCTCAGACGCTGAGAGGGGAAGCAAGGCTTGTTCATCCACAGCTGAGTAAACTACTTAAGTCCATCTTATATGGCTACAGACATGATTTTTGAAATGGAAAAACCTCAAAATGTGGTAATGATAGAGACAGACAAACATAGCCATGTTCGATTGCCAGACTTCCTTTTGTTATTTCACTGTGTGTTTGAAGTCTTGAGAGAGTGAGTGAAATCTTAGTGAACTTCATCTTCAATTTCTGCACTTTCTCCGAATCAAAAGCAGGCGATAAAATCTGCTGGATGCGATTCAGAGAGGAGCACGCTTTGACAACACATTGTACAGCTACCAAATACGGTACAGGCAGCCGGTGCCTTGTCTTTCCATGAAATCTCTTAGTGTCCTCTCAAACCAGCTGTGTTAAACCTGTCCGCAGTGAGATAAGCTGTGAGTCTGTTTCCTGTGCTGCCTATAAATATGGCCTAATCACTCTCCAGTGGAGCTGGTGGGACAGATGTTACACTTGCATCCCTCCACCATGCTGAAGTACATATTGATGGTTCACAGACTGTTTACACAGTTTCATTCATCTGTGCTATGACCATTCCCAATTGGATCCATTTGCCAACCCCAGTCTGGTGGTTTACATAGCGGAGCCCCTCTGGCATGTGGAGTCCATGCTCTTTACCCTCTGTTTCTTTCGTGACTGCACACAAGCAAATAAATAACAAGTGAAGATGTATGTCCACAAGTAATCCATAGAGGAGCAGGCCGGCGGGTATGGGATCTAAACAGACTGATGATTGTATATGTGGAATGAGTTAAACAAGTGACACAGAACGGTTTGCTTTGATCTGTTAATTATAGTGGAAAACAACCTGGCAACGGGAATGCTGTGATTAGTTTGAGCACATTACCTGAATTTTCCACCTTGCAAACAACTAAAATTGTCCAAGACATAAATGCGGTCGAGCAGGTGAAGCTCTTTGTTCTAGTTGACTTTTCAATTCCAGCGTTTATAGACTCGCAAACAAATCAAAGATAATTCTTGAAAACATCCCTCAATATTTTAAATCTGCAGTAACTCTTTTTTTTTTTTTTTTTGGCCACTTGGGGGCAACAGAAACAAATTGTGCACTGACTTCATCTTTTAAAGTTGATATGGGGAACTTCTCAGCAGTTGCTTTTGACTGAAAAAATACAAATACAAACAGTGATGTCACTCAAGACCAAAACCATTTTTTGTACCAGGCTGTAGCATGTTTATTTCTGCTGTGAAGTTGGGGGCCTATGGAGGCTGACTCATTCTGTAGCCAACCTCGAGTGGCAGTTCAAGGAACTGCAGTTTAAAGTGTTTTGGCATTGGCTTTATCTCACAGCCACAGAGGTTTTTTTTGTTTTTTTACACTTACAGAGCGCCATTGTGATTCATTTGGAGTAATCTTTCTTCCCACCTGATGAATGTAAGTCTAATATTCATATTCTCTTTTAGCTCTGGCTCTGGAAAATATCTGTCTCTCTCGCGGTTAATTCACCAGTTAGATGCTAACTGTGCCTGTCGGCTTCATTGGTGCTAAGTTTTTTGATGAAAACAGCTGCCTGCTGTGGCTGAAAAGAACGCTATGAGAGTGGTGAGAGCGAACCAAAAGAATAAAGTTGCAGCCCGGACAGTTAAGCAAAGAGCTGAAAGCTCTCAATTCTCTTTAGGTTCGTTGTAACAAGCGACATTGTTTTCAAACTGTCATAATGACTTGTAATTATAAAAAATATCTATTATAGACGTCTTAACACTGCTGTTTTACACATTTGAATTAAATAAATAAAGGCTTGCCCAGCTTATACAAAGTGTATCTTTTCTCCAGTGGCGAAGAAAACTTTCAATTACTGTTTAGCTGTCATTTTTATCTTACAAAGCCTTTGTGCTCCTCAAAGGCATTAATACCTGCACCTTGGTGATGCCTTTAATTGCCATTTAGCATTAAGCTGGCTGAACAATAAAGTCCAGTCTGAGGGGATGTTGTCAGGTTTAATGAGGCCCTTGGTGAAAGAGGGCTGCTGTGTCGGCACCACCAAAGGCTGCTCCCTGAATTCACCTCCAGTGGACCAGAGTGGTCCTGCGGGGATTTGATGGGCTGAGGAAGCACAGACTGTCTCTCCCCCACTGTGGGGGTGTGAGGGGCTGCAGTGGCATCAGTAGTGCTTCCTGTGCATGGCTAGGCGGGCAGAAAGCACAGAGTCGGAAGAGGTTTATAACCGAGGTGCCACAGAGCAAGGTGCCACGGAACGACACGGCGCATAGAAAGAAGTAACTTTTACAAGGTGCAACAGCAGCCGGTGGTCTTTCACATCACCTGACTGCAAAGAGTAAAATACGGGCCTTGTTGCTCCATTGGTCGACTTAAAGAAAGAAAGGCACGGACAAGCATGGTCACAAATAGACATATGGAGACAATGACATGTGGCACAAAGGGGAACAGAGCCAAAAAAAAGAAAAAAGAAAAGCAATGACAACTGTGAACTCCTGGCCCATATTTAAGAGGGGTACATGGTTCACAGTTTCACATGGAGTCCTCCGCCTTCAAACCCCATTCCAGTTACTTTGATTCTTTATTCGCCCCCCCCCCCCCCCCCACCATCCCATCCTTAAATCCAGTTGATGGAGGCTCTTTGTCCACCAGCACCCAGGCAACAACATCAAAGGGCTGTTGGGTAAATGCAGGAGTGCCTGAAAACAAAACAAAAACTGAAAAAATAAAGAAGTGCCCCAGAGGACGGAGATATTCACAGCAGCACCCGGAGAGGAGGCGCAAAAGAGCTTACTGTGTACAGGAGGAAGGACGGAAAGAAAGAAAGAAAGAAAGAAAGAAAGAAAGAAAGAAAGAAAGAAAGAAAGAAAGACACACTCCCTAACTTGCTCGGTAGCAGTCACTTCTGTCAGACATTAATCATCATTTACTGAATACATAAAGGTGTAAGCAATACCCCGTTTAATGACACAACAATAAACAAATGAAAAAATGACATTAGACTTTGTATGAGACCATTATGACATCACGCTTCTTGTGCTGGATCATCAAAGCTTCATTAGAGACAGTGAAAGGCCTTCCACTGTCGCTCAGACCACTTCCTCATTCAGTGACGGTCACTGAGGCTTGATGGATTGTTGTGCAAGACAATGTCATGCTTTTGGACTGAATGCTTTGCTTTGATCTCAACTTAGATGCTCTTGAAGCTTCGATAACGGCTGATATGTTAACAAACCAGTCTGGTTATTCCAGTTCTATCCTCCACCTACTGCCCTGCCAGTTAGAGCTCGGAGGGGACGGGGACGGTGGGGGTGGGAGGAGGAGGAGGAGGAGGAGGAGGAGGAGGAGGAGGAGGGAAAGGGGAGATAAAAACCTTTCATCTCTGCCCCCATATGGGACTCCTGTAGAGTCACGCTTGGCGTGGCGGCATGCCTTGTCTCGTACCCACAAAGTACCCGCCGGTGACACGCTGACTCCAGAGCCTGGCACCAGGTCTCCAGCCAGCGCCGAGCAAACCCTCTATTCAGCAAAATGGAGGAAACACAACTACATCGGGCCCAAAGCTTATAATTAAAAGTCCTCAGCCTCAAAGAGCACAGCATCTCCATCTTAATGGTAGGCTTCCATCTGAGGCATTGGTTTAATACTTACTCTGCGTCCCATCAGATAGTGATGTGGACAGAGGAGGAAGAGAGACATTAGGACTACAAAGAACACATGTGTCCTATCCAGGATTAGAGGTTCACTCTTCCCTCAGTAGCCTAATTGCTGGATTGGCCAGATCAAAATCACTTCATTGAGATCAAGGCCACTGTCTTCTTCTTGTCTCACTACTCTGTTGCACAATAACTCAACAAAAGCAGCGACAAACCAGGGGGGGTGGAGAGAAAAAAAAGAAAGAAAGAAAGAAAGAAAGAAAGAGTCCAGAAGTCGCGGAGCAAAGATGAATGTAGTTCATGTTTAGAGAGCATGTTGTGTGATTAAGGGAAGCCCACATCAAACATTGCGGCTTAAGAAAACCACCAGTTGAAAAACAAGATGCTTCTTCTGTGCAGAGCGGCACAGACTGGGGATGCTGTTGTTCAGAAGGCGGACCAGCCCAAACTAACCCGCCTGTCTGTCTCTTGAGACAAACAGGGAAATAAGAGACATCGTAGATTCGCAAAGGACTCGGGACTCGTTTTGAGCAAGAGAGCGGGATGAGCTGCAGACTTTTAATCCGGAGCAGCAAAACACCACAGGTTATAAAAGGATGTAAACACGCGGCGAATCTGACGGATTAATGCCACGACACAAACGGGCACGCACGGCTACTTTAGTTATTTAAAGGAAATGCTACCAGGGAAGGTTAAAAATAGATTACTTTGCATAAAAAGTACACAGATGTGAAACATTTTAACAGATGTTTTGAAGTAATCTGTCTGGCTTAGCGTTTCTGTACATTTGGACAAAACCTCCTGTGAGTTCTGTCACGTATCAGTGGGAAAGGCTGAATGAAAAGGATGGATAACACCCCCTTTTCCCACAGAGAGAGCTTCTCTGGACAGAAGAACAGCAATATTGTGGCCACATGTGTGAGCTTGTTTACTTACGCTTGCCTTTTAACTGAAGGAATCTCATGATTTAAACCACAACATAACAGACTAAATTATTAGCATGTTACCGCACTACACATTTTTTCCCTTTGATTGGAACAGGAGAAAGTGTGCATGTGTCGACCAACATCAGCGGGCATCGTGGCAGACTAACACGCGGAGACGCACGCCTGCAAGATGTCTCTCTCCTGCTGTCCTTCGCGCACACACGCACGCACACACACACACACACACACAAACACACAGGACTCTGCAATCTCTTAGGTAAAGAAATGGAAGGTTTATTTCTAAAACCTTAATCATGGAAATCTCCCCTTCAAACAATAAACTTTCAACTTTATTTCATCTCTCTCCTCGCCAGTACCACATCAAACAAATCCTGAGGTCAACAAGGGTCAGCGAAAGGATTTGGATAATGATGAGCCTCAAAGAAAAAGATTGAGGGTGGTGAAAGAGAGATGGTAAAAGAAGGGGAGGGGAGCTGATGGGAACAGAAGAAAGGATGGGGCTGGTAGAGAGAGAGGGAGAGAGAAAAGGTGCAAAGGCTAGGTCCTGTAACGACAGACCCCCTGATTACATTGTTGCACAAATAAACAGGCCCTCTGCAGGCTCCCTGGAGTCCAGCTGCGGCGCAGGAGAGGAAAGCTTTCATTTCAGAGGGCTGAGGTCGAGCAAGGCAAGTGATGGGTTGGGGCCTGGCTGTCTACCCGCACTGTTTCCTCACATCTCCATCAGCAAGTCAATGAACGGGGGGAACGGGGTAACATCTCATTTGAGAAGCTCGTTGATTACGTGCCATTTCCTGCACTTACAGACTGCCTAGAACGGCTGTCAGCGTGTCGATTAATAACTGTCAATCTCTGTGAGCTACAGAGGGGGAAACCGAAAAAGCGAAGAGAAAGGATGGTGGATATTTGTGCTTTTTGATGATGATGAGGGGCCATCTGTATGGGGTCAGATAAGTGTTGGAGGAAAGAGGCTGAGGGAGACAAGGTTCAGATGCCCTTGAGCCACATCTGTAATCGTCTTTCCTTCACCTCCGACCATTACAGAGCTCTGGTCCTCTCTTCTCTCTGTGTCCTGCAGCTATCAGGGCCCACATCAAGGCATGCCCCTGCTAAATGTATGCCCCCCCATTAAGGGGCCATCATCAGATAAACAAGATAAACAAGTCCAATTCCTGGCAGGACTGATCAAAGGACTCAATGTTAACCCCATGGCCAATTTCAAGTAGGCAGAAAAATCAAACACAGATGAGGTCACATGGAAATAGGGGAGACTAATCCATTGTCCCTTTATGGGCACAGAAAGCAAAGGGGACAGAGAAGAGGGTGGAGGACAGAATGGAAATAATTTGAAAAAAAAAAAAAAAAAAAGGAGGAATGCAGACACTTTGCATCCTTACATTTTATAATCCCTGAGGAATTGTAGCCATCTCTTCACGGTAAAAACAAAATTCCAGCCAGATCTGCACAGACAGGTGCACCTGTTCGCCACCGCACATGAAGAATAACAAAGACGGTATACGGCAACCAGCAGTGAATCCCTCAGATAAGTCTTAGAGGTAATGCTGAGGGCAGCCCTCCAAGTTGTAAAAGACATCTTGGCTACTGATCTTGGGTGCAGCGACTTGGCTGAGGTAGTGTACAAAAATGATACATACGCGCACACCCCTGAACTTTCTTTGAATTTTCCTGGTAGATGATTGCGTCATCCAGACCAAACATTTGCGTACATGGTGGTATTTCATTAATCTTTTTCCAAAGCTCCGGTGTCGTCTCTCTCTTCTGTAAATCACGTCTTTGTTGAATGCCCAAAACTCTCTCTCCTGACGCACGCGTTAGACAAAATGAACAGTCGAAAGGCAAAATCTCGCCAAGTGGGCACATCCACACAGTCTTATTTGAAAAGCTTTATCAAACACAACAGGGTTTGGAAAGGAAGATGGGAAACTTAAACTGGTAGAAAATGAAGAAAACAAACGCGGAACTCTTCTTGACTTCAAGGTAGGACACAGAAAATGCCTCATGTAATTAGTTCATTCACGTTCACACAGGGCAGAAAAAAAAGGAAATTCCATGGCTCTCTCTCAAGAGGACCATATTGAATTGTAATCAAAAGATTATCCCAGAATAATCAAACGGCCCCCCATGGGACCACCCACAGAGAGTAGAAAGAAACATGAGACTGGCCACATGCTCTGCTTTTCAAAAAGACCTCCATGGCACGGCAAATACAGGAAGGAGGAAGAGAGAAGAAGGACAGACGTTTTTTTGTCCCAACACTTCTGAAAGATGTGGTCCTTTCTTGTGCATTGTCTTGTATTGTTTTGTGTGGACTGATGGAAGCATCTCAAAAACAAACATCAGTTTTTAGTTTGGGGTTCGTCTCATCGGCCGGAAATCATCCTTTCAAAGCTCACCAGAGATACTTAATTCTGCTTTATAGTGTGGTCAAACGTACACATACTGTATGCCATTGTTTGGGTTCCTGGCTTATCACATAATGGGGAAAAAGTAGCTTCAAGCAAACAACAGCTTCACTCTCAAATGATCCTGATAATGACAGGCCCGGTCTAAATTTAGCCCCTGTCTCTCTGTCAGACCTCCGACTGTCAAAAGCTGGAAAGGAGAGCTATAAACAAAGCTGGCAGAGCTTAGACAAGCATGTGATGGCTGCGCTGTGCTGCCTGAGATATGAACCGTGAGGGTCCAGAGGCCGAGAAGGGGTGGAGGGATACGTGAACGACACCGCAAGAGGCTTACAGACACCACCACAGACCCTGGTTGAGGCTTGTGGTTCATGTTGGAGCTCTGACTGACAGAAAAAAGTTCAGCAACAGATGAGGGCAGGTCAGTAGCCTGCAGGATGCTGGTGAGGATCATTTGTAATGTTGGCCAACCAATGTGGCTGTCTGACTGAGGAGAAGAGGGCAAAATCAACGGAGCTTATGTTTTGAGGTCAGATAAGAAGAAAATGTTCAGGCATCAAGAATAACTCTCCTCTTCTTCTTAGTCTTGGGTGTTGGGTGGAGGTGCTTGTGGTAGGTGGTGGGTACAGGGTAGACAGACCCCACCCAATTTCTTCAATCCTGGCTAATTAAAGGACCACAAGTCATCCATAGAGATTTGATGGGTTCAAAGAGACCTGGGTGTCCTCTGCTGTAATTTAAAATTACGGATTTCTGTTATTAATTATACATCTTAAGTGTCTTTGAAGAATGCTGCCGACTATCCTTCATCGGGAAGCCATGATGTCTGGCACACACACAAAAAAAAAAAAAAAGACTTAAGAAAGCAAAGAAGCTTCAATTCATTGGCTCCAATGAATCAGAGCTTCCAGGAAAATCAGCAGGCCCCGTCTTATTGTATCATTATTATTTTTCTGCCTTGGTTTTTTAGCAAAACACCCGTGTCTGACGTCAGTGTATCATTGTCATTTCGAGAGTAGTCTTGGAAGCAGAGCAGGGGTTGTGATTGAACTCTGAGAGCTGCCCCGGAGCTGTACTTTGAGGAAGAAACCACGGAACCACAGATAATGCTTTACAGTCCACTAGTCTCAACTACTGTCATCAGATTTTCACTTTGTAAGATACTTGAAAAAGATTGTCGTTCCGGTTTCCTCCAGAGCAAAGGGCATTGCACTGATGTCAAACTGGAGATGTTCGGAGAGCATGAGATGTGTGTAAAGAGTCGCAGATGATTACTAAAGAAAACAAATCAAAGAAATTGTCTGTGTCTGTGAAATTGATGTTGTTTATATAAATACAGTAGATGAATGTATTTTAAAGCAACACAAGGAATTTGATTTAACTAGCCGTAACACTTTGCAGGGACGCTTTCGCCTGACAAGATAAATTAAGGGGAGACATTAAGACCTCTGGACAGACAGACACTTCTGACATTGTTATTACTGCTGGGTTCATCTAGAGTCATCTGGGCAGAGTTTATGGACAAAAAACAAAAGCATCGCAGTGTCAAGCACACAATAAAAATGAAACCACCTCCGTTGACTGGTTGAAGATGAGGAAGGCACGAGACACAAGTTCAAACACTGAGTCTCTTCTTCGTCTACTTTCCACTGGTGTAAAGACTTTTCAGGAGACAGGGGAAGGCATCTCCCTTTCATCCTTCACCACAGACAAACATAGACATATAAAAACATCCATGTTGAAAAGTGGCAATAGTCCTTTTAATTCCAGACAAACCCAATGTGAAGAACTTAATTACAGAACGGGGGCAACCCAGCCCTTTTGAAAATTACACTTACAGTAAGACCTTTGAAGCAAATACATCCTTTATCCTATTTTTTCTTTTGTTCAATGTTTTGTCTCTTGTAAAGCATGCCATTGACTACTGTGGTTTCCAGTGGGTCTCTGTCTTTTCTCGTCTGTCTCCATCTCTGTCAGGCATTCGCTCATCAAAGGCCCATCTTTCGGATACACAGCGGAGGGCAAAAATATTTAAAATCACAGTTGGTGAGTGGATTTACGGCAAATTCTTACATTATCAAAAAAACACTTCCAGATTCAGATTTGGGAATATCACACAGAGTGATTAAACAAACTCATAGTTCATTACAACAACATGCAACCAAACAAACATATTAATCCTCCCCTTGCGCCCCCTTAATCCTTCCCAGTATGGATGGTTTGATTGCCTTGACATTGACTCATCCATCGATGGCTATGTGTCAGACTGTGCTCAGATGGGAAGTATTAGGAAACAGCATTTGGTGTGAATGAAGTTCGTGCAATAACATTTTTATTACCCTTTGTTGACTTAAATTAACAAGTTAATCATAAAGACTGTTAACCATACTCAAGCAGCTACAACTGGTGCTGAGAATTAGCCAGGTGCTTCTTTACAACCTGATCCAAGTCTCCGACTGCCAACACAAATAACACAATCATCTATCAACTATTTAACCAACACACACATGTGGGAAATAATCCCACCGCACTCAGGTAATACAACTTCAAAAGTGGAGTGTGATCCCATGACATAATGCCCAGAAATGAAAAACAGACGTTTCCATTTTGTTTGACAAGAATGCTGTTAATTCCTTTCTGTTGAGCGTGGGTGTCTGATACAAGTTAAAGATTTCCTCTGCATTAGCTCATTAGTTGCTCCCAGTAATGGTAAAGCTTTGTGGAGGAGGCCTGGCACCAAAGCTCTACCTGAAGCCGTCGTAGTAAACCGCGAGAAAGTGAAAGGGGAGTGTTTCGCTCTCATCTTTCTCTCGGGCAGGCGTAGGTGATGCTCTGCCAGGTCTAAGCTACGGTGTTGGGTTCGGCAGTAAATCAGCTTGGTCTCCGATGATCAAACGCTCGTTGTTATTTCCCGCGCTTTCATGTAATCTCATAAAAGGCCGACCGCTCTGATGGACTGAGCCTGCCTGCCAAGCCAGCCGGGCCTCCCATGCTGGTACCTCAGTATGTGTGTGTGTGTGTGTGTGTGAGTGTTTGTGGCTCTGCTGGTTTGTTCTTAAAATCAGAACTTGGAGGAAAACAACAAGGCAGAACAACAGCATGAAGAGCATCTCTGTGTGGAGAAGTACAGCACATCAGAGTCACTTCTTCTTCTCTTTAAGCCTGCAGTACATCCAGTGTACTATACATAACACATGACACTGCAGATGATGTTTACATCCGTTAATTAAGAATAATATGATGTGTTAACTGTGGACAATGGACAAAGGTGTCTTTGTGCTTTCATTTGAGAGTTCTGCATTGAGCCGAACGTTTAGGAAGCCTTTTTGTGCAAGTAAAACATAAATTTGGCGTGTGAAAAAAAGGTGGCAGGATGAAGAGATGAAGAAGACTAATAAAATGTCTGAAACCACCACGACTCAGAACGAAAGAGACAAACATCAAAGTCAATGGACTGGCTGTTTGATCTCCGCAAGTTTTTCCTCTCTTTTTAACATAACTCTGGCCCGTTTACACTCTGGTCTTCATTATCCTCCTCTGCCCTTAAAATAATTTAAAGTCTATCAGGGTCTGACATGAGAAGGGAGAACGTAGCGTCTCAGCTATAGAATAAGAGAGCACTGTGCAGTGACCAATCCGATGCACGACATTTACCAGCCAGTATCACTTCATCCTCTACCAAATTGCACATCTTATGTGGGATCCCGCGTCGCTTTGAACGGAACGGTTGGTGGTTGTAATGGATGTTCTGTTCTCAACCTCCAGGGAGGTTTATGGCTCGCTTTTTGACAAATGGGCAAGAGGGAGATAAAACGCTTACACACACAGACACCCACTCCCTCCTCAAATAAAATAAATCAATAACCATAAAAAGGCAGCTATTAAAGCGTTGGATAGCTACACATTAGGAATAAAACTAGGATTTTGGCTGCTGTGAAAAGGCTTTCAAAGATGGTGCAGGCCGCACACATCAATGATAAATAGATGGTGGGTGCTGGTGTGGTTGGGATGTATCAAACATGTGCTGGTAGGCCAATAAAGACCCAAAAATACTGGCAGCTGCAGGACAACTCATTCACAGCTTTCTGAGATTTGGCCAGCTTGGGCAAGATAGAGAGAAGATCAGAGTTACAGGTCCTCCAGTGAAAATATTTTCCGTGGCTTTAAGTACTCCTAAGAATTAGTCAGGATATCTGCCTGTGATTATAACCGACTGTGCTTTATGTTTGCGTATCAGTGTCATGTTGTGTTTTTATGTTGTAGGATGTCAGCATATGCATGCGTGTGTACGAAGCCTCAAAAAGACAAGGCCACTTGTGCCCGTGGCGTCTGGTAGAGCTCGTGACTGTGTCTGTTTAACTCCGCTAACAGAGCACCGTTCCACAAAGCCCATCACGCAACCCACAGATGTCCCACAGGACAGACAGGACTGCGCCGCAACCAACAAGAAGCAGTAATAACCCCCCAGCCCACACACCCATGTACACACACACACACACACACACACAAGCAGACGAAACAAACACACAGGATCTAGTAAACTGCCCTGAACCTTCTTCAGAACATTCAGTGTGGCTCCACAAAAACACATTTTCTCATGTGACTCCGATGGTATCTGTCCATGCAGATATTTTTGGGTTTTGTTTGTGCAGGTTTTCAGATGTCCGTAATTGAGAGTTTGGCCTCTGCCTCAGGACAGTGGAGGTGAAAGGAATTTTGTTTGTAGAGCTCACAGTGCTGACATTTCAACACACACACTGTTTTCTGGACAGTGTCTCTGTCACACTGGATAATCCGTCGAATTTACGGCTCCAAAGAATTTCCGAGGAAATATATTTTCCTAGTAAATGATGAAGTCTTAATTAGGTTTTAAACAGAATCATTTCATGCAAAAGTCAGAGAAAATAATGTACTGGCTGGCCATTTAGTTCAGTCTTTATGTATAAAACAATGGGTCACCGCTTTAGATGAAACTCTGCAATTATGGGGTTTGCAAGTACAATTGGGAAATACCATATGGTAGAAACTTATGTAACTTATAGTGGATTGGCTAGTTTGTACATTTAATGATTCTTTGGATTGAACACACGCTCATAGTATATAGGAAATGTGTCCATTGATATATCCCAATCATCAAATATGTGAAAAGTGCCTTTATTGGCTGTGGATTTGGCCTTGAGGGCATGTGGAGCTGTGAGCGGTAACATCTGAATGAAAAGTGACAAATTTCTGGCTCTAGTTTAAACACAGAAATGTAGGAAAATGTTTCAGCGAAATCTCCTCAGAGGCAGAGGTGAAATCAAGCCTTTCGGTGTCTTTACATTCACAGTTAGGCTAATTTCGAGAGTTGCCTGGGGCTGACATGCAACGTGGGCTCTGACTTCAAAGCCAGCAAAGAAAATATATAAATACAAAACCATTAGCCAGCTTGTTTTCTTTAGTTAACATTTCAAACACGCTGCGGAGTGGATCGTGTTTTCAGTCCCCTCTCTGTTACTCAAATGTTGATGTTGTTTTTCTGATGGTCCGGGGGGGGCAAACTGCAGTGCCACAGCTGGAAAGCCCTCAGCACCCTTAAAAAAAAAAAAATGGCTGCACAAACACATCCGAGTGAGGCAGAACACAACCTCCTTTGGCCAGCGTGGACGTCCCTGCCGGCTGCCCACTAAGATACAATTTGCATTTGGCCCTCGGCGCAGTAAAGCCACAAGCATAGGTTTCAATGTCAGCAACGGATTGAACATATACAAACCCGGAGGTGGTAGCATCGCAGAGGGGGAGCGAGCAGTCGACGCAGCTGAAGTACATCATTATATCGGACATACCATTCTCAAGCATGGAGGGGGGGGGGGGCAAGAGCCATTTTTATTAGAGATGCTAAGAAGTTTATAAACAGAGCCACTTGACACAGTGAACTTAGGATTCAAGGGTGATCCTCTGTGTAGACAGATTACCACTTCATTAAACAAACCAAGACCTCAAAGAGTAACAAGCCCTTGGACACGCATACCACAGAGAGAGAGAGCAACCAGGATCCTCTAGCCACATGAGACAGTAACAGGCTGTCTGTCCCAGAGGTTATTACAATTCCAAACATTTATTGGAAGGAAATCAAAAAATGCGTGTCTTTTTTGTCTTCCCTTCTTACTTCTGACCACAAAATTACATTCGAGCAATAAAAATGTTTATATGTTAGGTATATAAATGCTTGGGAATAGCACTTTGTGACTATTTTTGAACCCGCTCGGAGCTGAAATAACATCATAAAAAGACACATGAATCAGTAAAAATAATGCTCAGAAGGAAAATAAAACCTTCCCCCTGTTTCAAGTAGCTGTTATAAAAAGGCACAGACAGCTGTCAGGAGAACAATTGGAAGTGTGTGACCGCAGCGGGAGTATGACCGGAATAGGCCGTAAAAGCATAATGAAGCACTGGCTTCAGCAGCATGAAGGCATGCATGACAAAATCAGTCAAAAGTGAGGAAAGATACTACGATTATGGTCTGCTCGGCTAACTTTGAAGAGGCTTGCGTTTTTTTTTTTGTCAGTGAAGGCATCAATCTTCTTAATTCCAATCATTCACTAAAGCTTTTTATTCACTTATTTTTCTTTCACTTAAGCCTGAGGCTTTGCTCTCCGCTAATAGAAACAGGACTGCACAAACAGTCAAATTAAAGGTATAATTCAGCATTTTGGGATGCACGGTTGAGAGTTTCTTTCTGGAAATTCATTTTCAATGTCTTAAAATGGAGCCAGAAGCTGGTAAGCGTAGCCGAACGAAAAGACTGGAAACAGCTAGCCTAGTTTTAACCAAAGATAACATAATTAGCCGACCAGCACCTCTAAAGCTCACAAAATGACCATGTGATGTGTTGTTGTTAAGTGTAAAAAACAATTCACTGCCTTATGGGGTTTATGAGGATTATTTCTTGTGTCTGACCAATTATCAAGCAACCATCTAGACTCCAGGACGTACTGGCCCCAGCCAAGAAACAGTCCCAAAAAAAATGAAACCTCCAAAAAATGTTTTTACATCTTTTCCTCTCTTTATGCTAAGATAAGCTAACCGGCTGCTGTAACTTCATATTTACCATACAGACATCTCATCATCACTGCATTTCCCAGAATCCACAATTTCTTTAAAGCTGAGGTTAACATATGTTGTATAATAACAGTGGAAATATCAAGCAAATCATCTTTTGTAAGCATCTTCTATCGGACGAGACACCAGATTTGTTAAGACGCTTGTTTTATTATTTCATGGCTCTGTGTTAGAACCAGTTTTATTTCAATCTGACCCGTTTGGAAAAGGATTTTATCTGATCCGATCAGAGACAATAAACAGATGAGCAGTGACACAGTGACACGGCTGCAGAGGAAAAACAGACTCTTTCTCACTTCAAAGAGCTAGGTGGACACTTTAAAAAAAAAAAAATCACACCGGCAATAAACTACAACAGAAGTTCATCGCTTTTCCACAACATGAAAGGGATTTTAAAAAGTTACATCTCCTCAAGTAGTTCTCTCTCTCTCTCTCTCTGTTCCAGCTCTACAACTAAACAAAGTTCATATCAGTGGACACAACACACAGCACTGAGGCTCTTTACATCATACGCGTTACCATGGAAGCGGTCAAATTATTTACATTTCAAAAGACAGTGGACAACACGCCGCTGTTTAATGTAAGGAAGTAAGACAGGGCAGGCCAAAATCACTGCAGCAACTTATACATAATATGTCTACGAATGAGGCGCTACATTTTTGGTGTGTTTCATCCTGTTACTCATTGAATTAAATGACAAAACTTGAAACGATAAATAAAGAGAAGCATGACTGTGAATTACATCTCAGAGACTCCGTGTAGAATTTACAGAAGGGACACAAGAGAGGCAACTAAACAAGTCCATTGTATGAACCCTTCACCTCCTCCGAAAGCATAAAAAAAACAAAGGCAATACCAACACAGGTTTAAAATGTGCACAGAGCAAAGAAAGAGCACTTGTCACCTGGAGGACATTGTCCAGCAGGTTGTCAAAGTGACAGGTCACAAGAAGAAGAGTCCTACTGACAAGACATAAGAGAGAGAGAGAGAGAGAGAGAGAGAGAGAGATGAGAATTGCTTACATTATAGGTCAAGGTGGACAAACAGGAGGAGCAGGTCGAGGTGACAGGTGACACAGCCTGCAGATGATAGCTGTGACTGAAGTCAGAGCAGAATCTTGAGCTGTTGCAGCTCCCTCCTGAGGTGGCTGTTTGAAACAGCATAAGCTGCTTGACACATGCCATATTTTCCGTTTCATTTAAGATTCAGGATCAGGAAATAACCGTGGACTGCTGATGAGGAACTCGCAGAGGAGTCTGTATTACGATGTGGAAGACTGGTGTGACAGTTGTACCAGATCTGCATCTGCCGAGGATAATTTAATAGCAATCATCAGCACTTCGGCTTATAGTGTTTGTGTATATTCATGTGTGGCCACGGGAGATGCTGCAGTCGTGGAGTCACGTCTACAAGCAGGCAAAAATCATGGACCTGAGTGATTTAGCTGATTATTGTTCTGATATACTTAATAATATATCTTTAAACCTGCTGTAGGTTAGAATTAAAACACTAAACTAATAACCATTAAACTGCATATGACATGACATGACATGATGACATGCATATGACATGCATATGACATGACAGTTAGAGGATTAATTACAAAATTATATGACATGAATCAACAAAAAATATATATGGTTGAACCAGATTGGTATTATTTTATAATTTGAACAGTTTAAATTGTATTGCTGATCATGTGACTGGGTATGCAATCAGCCTTCATTTTACTTTACTGAAGTTTACACAGTTGGATTTTTAATCACACTATGTTACATTTAGATTAGATTAGATAGACTTAGATTTCATGTTTTATGTCTTCATCTTGTACTCGCTGCTACAAATAAGTGTAGCACAAATGGGGCAATTTTTACATACAAATGATGTGAACTGGGTGTGAAACGAGGAGCAGTGACACATAGAAGACTGTCATTCATTTTTGTGTTCATTTTTACCCTGACGCATTCCACGGCTTCCTTTTGATTCCCGCTCTTCATATGTGGCACTCACTCTGTGCTGAAAGAGAAATTAGAGGTAAAGATGACAAAAGCATTTTGCAAATTACAAGGCTTTGTGTTTACTATTCTGAGCTCAAACATGGCATTCAGTCCAGCAGCATGCTCGTTTTGCTCTTTCTTTCCTTCAGAAAAAAAAAAAGGGAAAAAAGAAAATACCACAGCCGAATGGAAGTACAGAGTGAAAAAAGAAAGGCCATAATTACAGAAGAAGATGAAGAGAAAGAGAGTGAGTCTCCATCAGGAACTCTCATCTGCTCATCTTCATTTCCCTCACATGAGAGCGCGGTCGACTCTGGTCTTGTTTAGCAGAACATGTCAACAGTCATTCCAGTAATGACTATATATGCCGATGTCAGAGTGTTGGGCCCTCGATGGCGTTCTCTGACAACTTAAATCCAGTCACTCAAGCCAATTTAAACAAAACATGGTTATAATAGCTCTGCAAAACAATTCTTTAAGAGTTAAATGAGCAATGACAGTTGGCTCATGAGCAAAATGCAGCTTGAATATTTAAAATTGTTTACATTTTTATGGAGGTGAAAATGGATATTATCCGTGCATTTTTGTGGATCTGATTTATAAGTCTGCCATCTGGACACGGATGAAAATGGACTGTCACGTTGACTAAATACTTGTTTCAAAGATAAAAGAACATCTGCAGGAACAAAAAATCCACTGAATACCATAACAGACTCCCATCACTGATGTATGTGTTGAATGATGAGCGTTAAATTCTCCATTGCTGCTCTTCTTTGATTCACTCTTTCTAATAGACCTCAACAAGTGACTCCTACCAGAAAAGTAGCTTTCTCAGCAGCCTTTTTGTCTCCATTTCTCTTCCGTCAGCTCTGACATTATTGAACTGCCTTGTAGCCTTCACTCAGGCAAAAAACCTTTGAGTGAGTGGAAGCAGATAACGCTCATTTATTTATATACAAGATACTGCTATACATTTGAGATTTAAAAGGAGAAATTGTTAGTGAATTCAAAAACAAGTGGCTCTTCCTGAGCCTCATAGTGTCTTATTTCTGATCATAGCAGGGAGAATATCTGTTATCCAGGTGGTTGGGATCCTTAAAGAGTCTCCTAGCCTTATTTCTGCAGTGTCTGGTATAGGTGTTTTTTAGGCACGGTAGAGCACCACCTATTGTACAGTGCGATGTTGTTCAATGCTGTTTACCAGACAGTGATGTTCCCCAACAGGATGATGTCAGTGGTGCAGAAGTAGAAATTCAGTATTTGAGGGGATACAGTCTCTGTCTTGTCTTTCTCACCACTGAGTCAGGTCCTCAGTGCCGTGAACACCCAGATGCTTGAAGCTGTTCACTCTCTCCACCTGTTGATATTAAGAGGGGTGTAATTCCTTCACTGCTTCTTCTCAAAGTCCACTATCTACTCCCTTCAGATAGGCTTTTTCATTGTTTTCAGTGATCAGGCCCACGGCAGCTGTGGTCATTGCATTGGAGTCAAAAGTGGCTACACAGTCGTGTGTTTACAGGAAGTACAACAGGGGACTCAAAACACAGCCTTGTGGTGCTCCGACGTTAAGGAAGGTGGCGGATGCACCTTTCTTAAAATCAGAGCACCACATGGCTGTGTGTGCCTGCCCACCCTCACCACCTGGGATCTGGATCCACACGCACAGTCAAGTGTTTAGCGTATGCTGAACTGCAGTCAATAAACCGCAAGCTTACATAGATCCCTTTCTTGTCCAGGTGGGACAGGGTGGTATGGAGGTTGTGCGCTATGGCGTATTCTGTTGATTGGTTGGGACGATAAGCAAAATGTAGTGGGCCCAGCTCCTTGGTAGTGAAGAGCAGAGATAATCCTTGATCACTCAAAATATTTCATGACTACAGAGGTGAGTGCCATTGGGGAGGTTTGACTTAGTCTGTTATACCCACAATTAAATTAGGTTAGGTTAAATTAGATTGATGAACACTAGAGCTTGTTGAACTTGATACAACAATCAAAGTTGTATCTGTTCACAAAATCATAGTCATAAATGATCATTATTCAATAAATACAGTTAATACTGAAAAAAATAGATGCAAAGAGCAGAAATTTAGCAGAGCTAAGGGAGAGATGCGCACCTTTTCCCCCATACCACCACGACATGTCATTTTTACACCTCAAATTTTGTACAGATCTTTTTGCTAGGCTAAGCTAACTAGGCTGCAGCCTATTATTTAATGGACAGATGTTAAAGTAGTATCAGTTCTCTCATCTAGTGAATTTCCCACAATGTTGCACTATTCCTTCAACTATTCGATGTCATATTAATATCAGTTTTTAATATATATTTTTCTTGAATCGCCTAAAAAGCTTGACACCAAAGATTTCATTAACAGTACCCCAATCCCCACTACAAATCTAGAGAGAGGTTCAAATATCATTATGTTACAGCTTTGATCAGGAAGTCGTACCCATGTTTCCTTGACCTCTGCCATATGGTGCCTTGTCTGTCTATCTGTGTGTGAGTGTGCACACAAGATGCCTGACCATCATTGTATTTCCCTTCAGGCTCAACCTCCTGCTCTCAAGTGGATATCAAAGGCCTGCATTTACAGTTATCTCTGCTTGGCTGCGCCACGGAAGTAATCACTGCAGGTCAGGGGTCAGTGCTCTGGCCCAAGACAGAAACACAACTGACTGACATCGACATCAAAGGAAAGCGATCCTCTGACAGACTGTTGTTTTAGCCGGGAACTCTGGATATCATAATCAGGAGGGTGGAAAGGGACAGTAAGAGGAGAAAGTGGGGGGACTTGTGTCTTAGAAAAGAAGTAGAAGGAAAAAAAAAAAAAGGACTACCTTTGAATAATTAGAGCCAACAAGATCAAAGAACAGGCTCAAGTTTGGTCTGTTTAACCTCTGTAACACAGAAACAGAGCAGCAGCAGCAACAACAACAACAACAACCAAAAAAAAAAAAAAAAAAAAAAGCGCCATTTTATTCCGTCCTGTTGTTATTCCTCTGGTTGGCGAAACCCAAAACCGTGTCAAACATAATGGAAAATATTTGAGGTCTTCTTTTATTAACCAAGAACAGCTTTGATGTTTGACGTCTTTATTTGTTTTAGAAGAAGAAAGGGAAGGGGCAATATGGCATGCGAGCGATCTTCTTTTAGAGAGAGCACACACACACACACACAAAAAAAGGGGGGGGGGGGGTGAATGATACGAGAGCCAACCATGCTTGTTCATTCTACATAATCAATTAAACATCATCGGCCCTTTCAAGAGTGCGGAGATCAAAAGACCAGTAGAAAATGATCAAAGTGACAGCATTTTGTTTGAGCGCTAACCCCTTCCTGCTACTGTGTCCCGCTCTCCAGCAAGTTCACCGGCGTCGCTTCGCCGGAGATCTGATGAAATGACAAAAGTCTAGCGAGCTGCTCTACTGTGTTTGTACTCATGCCGCGAAAGAAAATAAAATGATATATTGATTCAAAGGTGCTGTCATATTTGCGTGTAATCTGTGTTTTGTTATGTCTTGGCATTGTAAAAACTGAAAAAAAAAAGCCTGGGGAACTGCAGACTCAAGAAATCTGGCAAACTGAGTCAACCAACTGTCTTCAATGATAGTGGCTCTCAGGGGGAACATAAAACAGCTCTGTTATTGTAGAGTAGGAATTATCCACACTACTTTAATTAGATTTTCCCCCATGCAGCTCAAATATAATCTCTATTTGACAGTTGTGACAAACTACTGATATACTGTGGAGCAGACTGGGTGGCTACTACTTTCATCACCTCAATTTGCAATTAGGCAAAACTGGATAAATTACGGGCAGCTAAGTGGAAACAAATTGTTATTTTAGTGGGCTCTACAAGGAGGACATACACAGCTATATAAAGCCACTCTTATGACTTTACATGACTGTAAAGTTGGAAAATAAATTCGCTTTGGGTTGGTGCATTTTGACCTGTAGCCGTGTAAGAAAGTCCAAGACAGCATTCCAGCTATCAAAGGCACAAACCGCAGAGCGTCTCAAGTGTATGTGTTCAGCAACTGGACACTTCAAATGCATAGCAACGGCATGAAAAGGAGCCTCTTCAGCTTGCTGGGTGTGAAAACAGGTGGAGGGGGGCGAGAGGGAGTCTTTCATGGACATCCTGTCAAGAGGGAAGGACACGGGTGGAGCCGCATCACTGCGAGTGTAAGAAAAAGTCAGCATTTCAGGGTGGTCAAACGGAGGGTGCAGGAGGTCAGAGAAACAGTGAGCTATTCTGCACCAGGCCGCACCGTCCAGGTCTTATCACTGCATCCTTGTTGGCTTCCAAGTTCAGATTTAAACCACTGACACATAACCTGTTGTCAGTCTCAACTCTTTCTTCTCACTGGAGGGTAGCAAGAAGAAAGTTTTCGCATGGAAATGGGTCGGTTATAGTTCTGCCATTCCCTATCTGCATTTATAGATGTTCAAGCCTTTGTTTTTGTCAGTTCATTATCCTTAAACAGAGATCGCTTGTCCGCTAAGAGGCTTATATGTACAAAGAACGTCCACAATTATCACTGTGATTGTAATTAAAACAGTTCAACATATAGGATTGCTTTATGCGAGTCAATAATGTGACAAGAAAAACTGTATTTTGGTTTGTTCTAACAAGACCAACAAGTCAGGCTGTCATAATAAACACTGGTTGTACAAGACTTTGCTGTTGCCTTAGTATATAAGCTCTTACACAGTGCATTATAAGGGTGCAAGAGGGAAGACATTTGATCTAAAGCCCAAGCGGTGGTCTGTTTTGTCTGTAACAATTCACACACATACGCATTCATTCACACACATACAGATACTGCTGAATCATGCCAAAAAGGCTATTTGATCAACGTCAAACCCGGGAGAGGTGACGTCCCATCCGACAGGATTCACACGCTCCCCGCTCTCCAGCACAAAAGGGCAGAACAACAATATTATGGTGTCCACTGAGTGCCTACCCCCCAGTAAAAACATTTCTGTGAGAGTGGGCTTGACCTACCTCTTCTCTCGTATAAAAACACAAAGCCGAGTGTATTCCGACAGCTGCTGCCTGGGTGCCCTGTGGAGAACAGAAGGAGAGCTTTGAAGATCTTGACCTTCTGGAACAATAAAACGCAATCATCAAACACTCTCCTGAGACAGACTGCTGACCCACAGATCCAAGTGTCTGCTTGAGATAATTCATATTAAACTGTAGGGATCACTGTGTCTGTGTGTGTAGGCCTCTCTGTGTGTGTTTGATGATTGCAGGGGCACAGATAATGCAGATCTGGAGCTTTTCGATGACTGACAACATGTGGAGTTTACTACCATCTGAATTTTGAATCTTACTCCCTTCTAATGCATTTACACGTCGGCATACTCGGTGATTTCTGCGTCACAATACCAATACAGTGCAAGAGATTTGTCGGTCATATGTTTAGCATTACTCAACCCTTTGATTCATCCCGGATATTTAAATTCTTTGCCACCCATAATCAAAAGCTCACAATGACTCAAACAAAACTAGTGAAGAATCATTCCACAAGCACCAGTCAGGATGTGTTGCATCGAGTAAAGGGTGATTCAACGTAAAGGCGAACTCAAAGGAATAATTTGGCTTTTTGGGAAATACACTTATTGGTTAGACGAGAAAAATGATACCACAACTATGTAGTAAGTATGCAGATACTTCAAGAGTCAGCTAACTTAGCTAAGGCCAAAATCTGCAAATGGGGAAACAGTTAGCTAACAAAGTAACAACCAGAGCCATCAAACCTCACTAATCAACACTGTATCTCATTTCTTTAATCCGTACAAAGGCTGATGTCTAAAAAGGTCAATTCATAATTTTTTCAGCGGCTAGGCAAGCAAAATAGCAAAATAGTAAATAATAAAGTTTTCCTTTAAAGTTTTGCCTATCATCACACGTGAATACAACACTGGTTTATGTTGATGACCTTAAAATGCCTTTCTACACATGATGCTACACAGGGTCCCTGAAGTAACTGTACCGGGAGAAAGATCAGAGGGGTTGAAGGGTAAAGTGGCTCCAAGGTCAAGGCAAGACCTCCTTCCCTTTGATGGCAAAGGGAGGAAGTGCTGCTATTTACCACCTTGAGAAATACGCCAGGTGGCAGTTTTTAGCGCAAAGTAAAACAGAAGCTCAAAACATTAAAAGAGAGCAGAAGCAAACCTGTTAATGGTGATGAACGTTAAGGAACCTTTCTGATCGCAGCACCACGCTCTTATCCCAGTATCCAGAAACCAATGCTGCATTTCTATTCACAAGGGCGTGAGTAAAAATAGATAAAAACAAGCCTTTGATCTTATATAACCTTATATTAGCATAACTGGCAAAAGGTTTGGCATGGCAGAGATGCCAGCTGGGTCCTCTTGCTCATCATACAGGGGTCCAAAGGCCCCTTGTCTCTGTCCACATGTTAATCTTTACAGGGCACTCAAGGAAATGGCGTTGACAGCCTAGATTTGAGGTCAGGAGGGGGCCAGGGGTCAAGCACTTCCTGCTGACATGAAAGCACATCCAAGCACACCTTGCTCTTGGTATCTGTCGTCCGCCCCCCTGACCATCTGTACCTACATAATCTGGGGCTCATCGGGCCCAAACAAAAGCCATGTGTTAATTACCTTTGAAGGTGTAATGACTTCAGGGCCACAGCCGATCTTCATCTGGTTTCAAAGTGAGGGCCGGAGAACAGGTTACGCTTCAGACACGTTACAGTTGTCCTCTCCCCTACCTGCCTGCCATGCTTTCATTTTAGAGGGATAACCGTGCCTTTTGGTTTCCCCAAGACTAGAACCCTATCCCGGATCAAATGCAGAGGTACACAACTGCTTCACTCTTACTTTTGTGGAGTCTTAAATGAGTAAATTAAGGAGAAAGTTCTGACACATGAGCATTAGGTCTACACCTGCCCTCCAGATGTGAGGGCATTAACTTTGCTGGAATTTCATCTTATTCTCCTGATGTTTTTCCTTAATTGTGTTTGTAGCCCTCATTTTAGGAATATTCCTTGATGGTCGTAGTGCTCAGCATTCAGTTCTACTTTTTCTTTATTTACGACCTTTCCTTTTCGTTCAGTTTGCATACCTACAGTGAAGAGAAAAATGTGGAATCACTCATAGGATGATGAATAATCTATACGTAGTTCGCAATTATTGCTTGTCCCACTTTTTTTTTTTTGAAAGGATGTGTCAAGGAGCAGCCCCATCCCCTGATACCTTTGTTGTGAATTATTAACAGATCAAAACCAGAGAGACATAGTGTAAGGTGCTGGTAGCAATCTGCTCATTAGTCATCACAAAAACATTATGATGTGTCCAGATGACGGCTCGTCTTGCACTCTTTGTGAGTAAAGCCTGAGTAACACTTTCTTCTTCCCACAAATGACCACCTTCTTCCTGCCACAGGAGAAAGGGAAGTGGGTGCCGTATATTCCCAAACAGATATGTTACCTTGTTTTGAATAAATGTTTCCACTGGCCGACCACAGGTGACCTCATGAGTAAAGAGGAGATCTTTGCGGGAAGAAGACACCCAGATTTCAGTGGCTTAGGTGGCTTTGTCGGAAGTAGTACTCCGCCTTAGTTAAATTGACTTGACAATATATCTCAGTCCGTGTTTCTAATTAGATCACATGACGATAATTACACCAAGTGGTGTTTGTAAGAGGATATGTGCCGTATGCATCTGAATACATCAAAGAGCAGCGCAGACTTGGCAGCCACGAGTTATGTACTGTCTATCCCGCTTCAGCCTCTTGAAGATATGCAGTCATTCTCTACATCCTCTCTGCTGAGAATAAACAAACACTCTCTAATCCTTTGAAATGTTTCTTTTTGAAAATCCTAAACTCTGGTTTCCAGTCAGAGGATGGTCAGGGGCCCGCAGACACCTCTTGATCCTCAGGGCATCTGCAGGAGAGTCTGTATGATGTGGGGAGGAGAGGCCGTTTGCTCCCGACCTACAGGTGAAGACAGACGGCAGTCCTGTGAAGCCGACGCCGGGCAGAGTGGCAACGCTGCCAGCCAGAGAAGTTGGTTATAAATATCCACCTCACACGGCAGTTTCCTCAGATTCCTCCAAAAGCAAACACTTCAGGTTGTGCCTTGTAATTTATCGCTGCTCTCTCCCACATGGAGGGAAAATCAAGAGAGGGGAAATGTTGAGTTGAAAGATTGCAGTGTGTACAGTTGTTTTTATTTTCTTTCTGTTTCATTTTGTCTCTTCACGTCACTTATTAATATTTACCGAGCTCCGTCTAGCATCACAAAGTGCACTGTATCAAAGAATCAAACGGTTAGTTGACTGTTAGCTTTTAATACGAATAATGTATGTACTCCACACAAGCTTACGAATGTCTCAAATGTGCATTTCTTTTATTTTGAGACTAAGGGTGTAAAGGCGGGGATGATGATTTCAGATTCCTGGGAGAAAATTCCCAGGCCTGGAAGAGCCCGTGGAAAGTAATCAAGTAGCAGAGTGATGTCATTCTGATGAAAGGCAGCCTGTCAGACAGTTGGCGACTATGGGTGCTCTTTGGCATGGGCCACAGCCCGCTATACACCAAAATATGACATCAAAGCAGGTACCAGGCCAGGCCAAGACGCTGGCACTGATCATTGTCTTCTTTGATTACAGTAGCCTCATCTTCTTGCTGAGAGGATAAAAGAAAACGGCTGCTTGGTGTTAAGAGAGTGTCAAAAATAATGAGGCACATACCATGCGCTAATGGTGTCCCAGTGGCTCAGTGGATGGAAGCGCATACCGTGTCCTCACAACATTATGGTTGAATCTGCTCCAACACTACAGTGCTTTTTTAGTGAAATTAGTGAATTTTGCCGTTAGTCTAGGACTAGTCTTAAGTCCTGGCACCAAGAGCCTTAACCAAACATTAGATTCATGTTCCATGTCAACAACTCTCTCTCCCTCATACTTATTTTCTTCATAAAACAACAAAACAATAATGGTAATTCTCAACACTTCCTACGTAGATTCTTTAAAGGTCTACAGCCTCGTTTCAAATACAGCTCTCACATAATTGAATAATGACCATGTTTTACAGCAGGGTGTGGACTTCTAAAGAATTTCCCCAAAGAGACTACCAGGTTAAAGGACAGAAAATGAATAATGTGTTGTGGCTCTACTGTCATGACCTGTAATAAGGGCTTTTCCATGTCCTTTGGCAAATCTGTGGCATAAATAAACCGAGACAAAAGAGCCCCATTCTCCTTCTGTCTCGGTGGAGATAGGAATAAGCGCAGGGGAAGGAGGGCTGCCGCCTCTCTGATGATAATAATAGCAGGTTTTGAATGGTAATTGGTCTCCGCTCCCTCCTCTGTCTACCTGGCAGAGGGCATTGCAAGGGGTGATTCAAGTACCAGGCATGAATGGAAAACTCCTGGAGGAGGGCCGCACACTCACGCACCAGTACCTCCGAGACAGCAGGGTCCTACTCACTCGTCCTCCTGTATGCCAACGCAATGCAGGCAAGCGCGCAAATGGTGAACACATACCCCACCGTGACTGACACAAGCATCCATTTTGCCTCGTACGGATGATGTGACAGAACTGTTTACAGGTTACAGCAGCTATTTTGTGGCCATCAGTCAGATGAAACGCCGACAACAAACAGCTGACCCGTCAGCTGAACTATTTGATTAGCCCTCGGTGCCAGAGAGACCCCTAATGCAAGCTGTCCTATCTTGAAAGAGTTCATTTTTATCAAACAGGGCATCATCTGTAACCAATAGACGGCCTCCTCTTACGAAATGAGAGCCTGCTCGACAGATGTCTCCTGCCTCTCTTACTCTCTCTTACTCCCTATTTACATCCACATCTTAGATGGCACTTCTTGACTTAAGTCAGGATCAAGGTTGTTTACTGATTCTCTGGGTAATATCAGGAACATGTGCTGGGGGCACATGAAAGGAACTCCTTGGAGTGTTAACACCCAAAAACTTTTGTACATATTTGTTTGTGGTTTAAAACAATAGCTTCAACATGAAATTAAGGGGATCTGCTTCCAGAGATTTGTCTCAAGGTGACACAGAACAGAAGCTGAGTTTCAGACGTTCTCACGTTTTCGACAGCCTAAAACGCCAGAGCTCTCTAACATTACAGTCCGATCAACTTGTTGATGAAATCTATCTGAAATATTACTTTTTTTAAAGTGCAATGACAAACAATAAACACAATATGAGAGTCTGATGCAACTACATGCACAAAACCTTTAAAGGTTTCCACAGCTTTTCAACTAATTCAGAACACCTGAGTTGTATTCCATACATTTCCACTTTCCTTTTCGTCCTGGCTTTTAGCAGATTTCCACACTTAAACACTTTGTGGCCATAATACCACTAAGTCTCAGGCTTTGCTGTTGTGACCTTCATGGGATTTAGTGCTGCAGCTGACTTCCACAATCTCTAACTTGATATCATATGTTTTATGCTGATGCCGTGTAGTTTGCTGTGTGCGAGGGTGGCAATTTAAAGGAATTTAAAGAAACTCTTCTATGAAATATAAAAGTTTTATAGATGGTGATCTCTCCTTTGTTCTTCCAATGAGGACCTCCACCTGTTTCTGATGATGTGAGCCAGAGCCTGTCCCTTTCAAGAGGCTGATCCCTCCTGATCTCTTTGATGTAACCTGACCTAACAGTTCCAACTAGCAGGATTTGATGATCACGGATGGACCCTCGACAACAGCATGTGCAAATCAAAACTAACAGGCACGGGGAGACAGACGATGGGGATGTGTGAGCAGAACTGGCAGGCTGCGCAGACAGAGAGCGCTCACAGAGCTATGATGTGTCTAAACGCTAGGCAGGCAACGGTCACATGATCAATGCTGCCAGTCCAGACTTAAGCAGTAAAACCTGTGGATCTGTGAGGGCACATGCAACTGATCGGAGATGAAAGACAGGCTTTGACTTTCACAGGAGGCCTGGAGTCGGGGTGGGGGCTACGGGAGCTAAGGGGGCACTTCTGAGGGACTGCCATCAGAACAGCTGGGTCATTTTCAAATGACCTAAATCTAGGATTAATCCATTCGGACTTGCATGGTTAAATTTGTGTCTCCGCTACAGACAGACGATGGGAGGCAAAGAAAAAGGGAGAGAGAGAGAGAATTACCAGCGAAAGCCAGAAAGGCTTAACGCTTGGAGTTCAAACAAGGTGCACAGTAGAGAACAAACCACTGTGCACCAACAGTAGCAAAGTTAACCAGCGTTTCTAACTGTCTCATACTGTTAGATACATTTAACAAGAATCCTTCATGTCCACTCACAGAATCTACACATTGAGATCACTCAAGGTTTGAGCATCTGCAGCTCACGATTTTCCCTCGCTTGGGTCAGAAGACGTTTCGACACACTGCTGGGGCATCTCTTCATGGTGTGTGTGTGTGTGTGTGTCAGAGGCCAGTGTCCATCTGCGAGTGATTTAAGGGTTACATTTTTGGGGATGACGTGTGATAAAACAGGGAGGTATGGGTCAAAGTGACTAGGCTCAATCTGTGACAGCGCCTCTCCTCCTGGTCTCTACCACATGTTTTAATCTATACAAGCATCTGTTTGAAGTTCCCAATGAATACCATCAGTCCCACTGGTGACTTCATATCCATCTTACCTGGCTCAGAACGGTTCGACATCCTTTAGGCACACTGATTAACCACGGGGCTGGGGGCTGTTTTTTTTTTTTTTTCTGAGAGGATGTGAGTGCAGTTTCACAGTTATGATGTTGTTGTGTTCAGGACATCAGTGAGCATCTTTCTGGCCAAGTGACAGATAATAGGTTTTCTCTCAAGACACAAAATTCCCTTAGGAAGCCATTTTTAACCATTTAACACTTAATAACTGGGGGGAAAAAATACCAAACTGATTTTGAATTGATGATAAGTGAAACAAATGAGCAACAACAAGGTGTCAGAATGTTCCTGGACCATGAAGACGTTTTTTAGTAGTTCTCACAAAGACTCCATCTGATAGAATCAGGGCTCTCACTATGAGAAACTGACTGCCAAAGCTGATATTGTAATAATCAATAATTTGTGTTTTTCAGCAGGCTGCTGTAGGAATTACAACAAGCTGAGAGAAATCCCCTGGAGTTAGTGGTTTGTTGCTTTCATATAAATAGCTCCAGGTAGACTGTTATAAGTCAGTGATGCAAAGGTGTACGTTTGTAGTAGTGTGCCAGCCGTGTCCCTAAAATTAAACTGATTTACAAAGTCAGTCTGTTTCACGTGGTAAGAGTGAGCTCAACCAAAGACAAAAAAAAAAAAAACACACCAAAACACCACCATGAAGTGTTACCTTGATGATTAATCACTTTGGGTCTGCAGGCTACACTTGAACTTAAACGTGTCCTTAAAATGAGAGGTTGTTCGAGGGAAGCCTACCTCGACCGTAACGAGGCATTCCTGTGTTAAAAAGCTGGCGTCCCATCAGGATGCTCTGCTCGACTTAAAATATACAGTAGACCAGGAAAGTTTGGAAGAGGCTGAAGAGGGAGGGAGGAGGCGAGACGAGGGGGGAGAAAGAGTGATGGTTGCTTTGATCTTCGGAGGCCCCAGTCTGGATTAAAAAAAAAAGAGAGAAAAAAAAAGAAAAGAAAGAAAAAACAAGTGTCCAAGTCCCCTTTTTCTAAACGTTCAAAAACATGGGCAACTCAACAGGACTGGAAGTGATTCTTAAACAGAGGTACGTGTGTTTTTTTGTGTGGTGGAGAATGATAATCAATAATAATAATAATAATAATGATAATGACAATGATAATAATAAATAAATAATTTATCTCCTCCTGGCCAAATATTGTTGGAGCTCTGCTCGAGTTTTGATTACGTTTTGTTTTTTTCTCACTTGATTTTCAGGCAAGTGTGTAACAAGATGCGTATTCTCACTTCATAAATTTGTGGTGGAATGGGAAATGGGCATTTCAAGGCCAATAAAAGCCACCACATCAAATAAAACTTCGCGGATCAAAAGAACCAACGCATGGACATTTTTTCCCTCTATAAATTAAAAAAAGGGGGGTAGTCTGCCACGCTTGATCATGCCCCGAGTCCTGCCCCGCTCCTGCGATTGGCTGGATGGACACACAAGGGGGGAAAGTTTGAATAAAATACAAGAGCATGGCACGAGTGTTGTCGTTCAGGCTTGTGCGCTTGGTCCAGCAGCGCTTGGGTTGTACTAGATAGATTGGCAAGCAGTCACTTTGAAAGTTTTTTTTTTTTTTAAATATCTCCAAAGACTTCAGCGGACGAGCGTGCTTTATCTAAAAAGGACTTTTAATTTAGTTCATATCTCATTTACGCGTTTTGGGGAGCGGATGACAAGTGTCGCGGCGTCTTTTAAATCGTGCGTTTCTTTCTCAGCTCCATCGGTAAAATTTGCGTTCCCCCCACGATACGTTGCGTTTGGAGGAAGGACATCTAAAGCGGGGATAAGATGAGAGCGACCAGAATGGTTTCGTCAGTGCTGGTGCTGGTGCTGATGCAGTCCGGAGCGCTTTGCGCACGGAGGTTCCGGGGTGGCCGCAACCCACAACCGCGACGCTCACCACCTCCTCCCACATACCGGGCGGACCGGGGTGACACCACGGAGAGCTTCCCTCTGGATTTCACCGCGGTGGAGGAGAACATGGATAACTTCATGACACAAGTGAAGAACCTTGCCCAGTCCCTCTATCCGTGCTCGGCGCAGAAGCTCGACTACGACATGAAGCTGAACTTTTTGGAGAATACATCAGTCACCTGCAACGACGGCAGTCCCGCGGGGTATGTACCAACTGAGAATACGCACGTACAGTGCGGGTAAAACAGGATCCCCGACAGGTCAGAGCAGGGTCAGCTGTGCAGCAGTGCACCTTGGAGGTGGTAGGAATTGTTATTTTGCTTCAGCAGGACGGGGTGCGCCCTGCTGCCCGTAGTAACCCACATGTGTCCGGCCTGAGGACAGCAGAGCTCAGGTCTCAGCGGAGAGTGCGCGCAGAGACACAAATTCTCATTATCCAGGCTGGTTTATTGTACATGTCAACATTGGTTTTCGATCCCTAAATGTGTAAATACTGAAAATAAAATGAAAAACATACAAAGAAACACAGAAAAAAGAAGTTAGGGACATGTCTGAGACATAATAAGGTTCAGTCCGGATAAGATAGCCAGCTGCTTTGCGTCAGCGAAGCGTGAAATTTGCGGATAGCCACATGGTCCATGCTTCATTTCCTTTGCTTCAAATTAGAATGCAGGATTTGTTCTGCAGAAAGTTTAGACTTAAGTTTTCAGACCCTCGCCCATCTCTCTCTGATGACTGCACACAGTGCGCATTATGTTCAATTGTGATTTTACAGCCGTTCAGCAGTGTGTGCGTGTGTGTGTGTGTTTTTTTTTTTATCTACTTGGCTATTGGAAAACGTTTACAATTTGCTGTCAATTGCGCCTTCTTTATAGTTTGTTTCTAGTGAAATGACTTTTAGTCTGTTGTCCATGCAGTAAACACTGCATCACTACATTTCTTTGCAATGATATCCACTGTTGACATTGTTGTTAAGCAGCAATCCATTTGGCAGGAAGAGAGCCTGCATGATTTCTCTACTAAAGCGGGATAAGCCATGGCACTAAAAGCATATTAATATCAGGCTGCCTCTCCTATTGTATAACACATAAACATTGTATAGACTCCAGACACTTGACTGTGTGGTGTCAGACTGTGTACCGAGGTCTAATAAAAAAATAATGCTGATAACTGAGTTATGGCAGGTGGGGATGAATCAAATAAAAGGCATCTGTTAAAGGTGCCATTTTTCATATTTACACATGATAATTATCTTTAAAAGCCGCAGCCTAAGCATCAGTGGATTTCACATATTTTGCAACACAAGAATAAAGTTTTCAAATATCATACAAACTGTGCCACAATGAAAGAACACTATTTAAATAATTTGCCACATTATTGAATCGTCATCATGTGGTACAGTCATAATTATTTGCAGTTTCCAGTATTATGTAAAAGCTTTACTCTTAATGTTGATCGTGCCATATCAGGAGGCTTTGAGAACTTATGTGGGACCAGTTCAATGACGGGCAGACTTGACTGAACAGGGTTTTGCTATACGTGTCTCTTTATGGATTTTCTATCCGATTTAATTCCTGTTAAACCCCAAAGTTGTAGACAGAGCTGTCTGTTAGAGCGGTAAAGCTCTTTAGAGACACAGCATGAGGACGGGAGCAGGGGGACAGTTACTGGCAGATGGCCGTTTCATTCACCACTGTGGCTGTTGTCAGTTGAGATGCTAATCCATCAGCTAACAGTATTTTCCAGAGAGGTGTTGTTACAGTTACAGATAAACGATGCAGCGAGGAAAATCGTTCGCTATAGACGGCGAGGTGGAAATACGTGATTCATCTCCTGGAGTTGCACTTGTTAAGAGTGCCTTTCCCTTGGCTTACTCCGCTTGCCAAGCCCGCCTTCACTTTGTTGTTTAGAAGTAGTAAGTAGAGTTTGCTGTATTCAGCCTACATTATTGACTATGGCTCGCAATAATAGCACGAGACATTAACCGCAGCCAAAGTGTGATTCAACGTCTGAGCAAACAGCTCAGAGATTCAGCCAAGTCTGTTTTCTTTAAAGTCACCGAAATGTTGTTGGCAATCTCTTGAGTTAAGTCATTGGTAAAGTTGGGTGGATACTGATTGAATTTTAAAAAACAAACAAACAGAAAAAAAAAAACATCTCTCAGCATCACAGGAGCACTTTTGGAGCACTTTGCTTCTGTGGTGAAAGCTACTTTACACAGCAGATTTTTTTAATTTGCCTCATGTGTGACTACTTTTCTGCTATTAAATAAAAAAAAAAACTGGATGATGATGTATCAGACATGAGTGTCCTGAAGTATGGGAGAATCATGATAACATTGCCCTCTTCTGGGCTGCGAACTTATAGCACACATCTCTTATATCTTCTTCTCTAATGTGAAAGAAGGGCTGTGCGTTGACATCTACACGGGCCAAATACTGCTGTGTTTTTTCGCCATTCCTCTTATCATATCCTTCGTATCAATTTGATTCATGTTGTGTGTGAGGACACTTCAAAGAAACGATGAGCTCACACTATGATGCCACGTCAAACGTGACAAATACCATCTACTGGCATCTGGGACGCGTCGATGTGTATCTCCTTGTTTGATCACTACATCTGTTACCATACACACAACCTCATTGTCCTGCCCTGTGCGCACTCACTGATTTATGTTGGTGGAATTTCATTTCTTTGTTGTTTTCTGTCACCTTTTAAAGATAGGTATCAACAAAGTAACAGGACATCCTTGTTTAATTCAAAGTGATGATGTCGTATGTGTTTATATTTCATGCTTGGATACCATCACGGATGGTAGAAACAATGAGGGTATTGCTTTTCCATGTTTATCTCATCTTTCAAGAACGCCATATCAGAACTGTGGAATGTGGTTGTATCTCAGTTGTTTACACATATTATTATGCAGGCAGTGTAAAATAAACGTTTAGTGTCATACTCGCATATTTTTAACATTTGCACGTAAATCAAACGATGTATTGATTTTTTTTTTTCATATTCTTTGGTCTCTTGTAGGTACTACCTGAAAGAATCTCGAGGTAGCAGACGGTGGTTGATATTCTTAGAGGGTTAGTATTACTTTAACTAAATTCAATATGTTTTTCTTTCATGCCTAAATGAAAAATGTATGAACAATTGTAGACAGTTTGTGTGACAAATGATGCATGTTTTTGTTGTTTTGTTTTATGTCCAGGCGGCTGGTACTGCTTCAACAAGGAGAACTGTGACAGCCGATATGAAACCATGAGGAGATTGATGAGCTCATCCAAGTGGCCCCAAACTAAAACAGGTTGGCCTCAGCTAGTCTTTATAGTTCGCTACGTACCCATCACTGTTACTCCACCTGCAGCAAATCCCGATCCTCTAACACGGTGATAAAAGTACCCAGATCCAGCTGTAATGTCCCAGTAATTAAAAGGATCGGATGTATCTGTGCTCATCTGCAGTGTTATTGCAACCAACACCCCGTCATAATGTAGCTGCGGTGTAAGGTTACCTGGCGCCCACTGCTGTAGGAACAGAGACGCCTCCCTCTCTCATTGCAGTGTAATAACTGTAATCCATGTGGTAATGATGATGAGGAAGAAGAGGATGTGTCTGGGAGTGCCAGGATGGCTAATGATACATGTTGATCTGTCTCTGCAGGCACGGGGATCCTGTCTCCGCTGCCTGAGGAAAACCCTCACTGGTGGAATGCCAACATGGTGTAAGTTGACTCATATTTGCGTGTTTATCAAAGCTCGCTTTAATCATAGCTCGCAGCTTTAACTTTATGTTGCTTGTGCAGGTTCATCCCATACTGCTCCAGCGACGTGTGGAGTGGCGCTACAGCCAAAACAGAGCAGAGTAAGTCATGACTGAATCATCAAAACAAACACACAATAACATGTCATGCCCTGGAAGCAAAGTATTATTTTACAGTTCCGCTCTCTTTGTGTTGTGTGTAGGTGGCTATGCCTTCATGGGCTCACTGATAATTCAGGAGGTTGTGAAAGATCTGCTGAGCAAAGGCCTGGACAATGCCAAAGTTCTCCTATTAGCAGGAAGCAGGTGTGTGAACATTTTTGCTTCTCATTTAAAATTTTAAATCTTCTACATTTCTTTCATATTCCTGTATAGCTACTAATAAGGATATGTCATATTTCTGTGTGCAGTGCGGGTGGTACTGGGGTCCTTTTGAATGTGGACCGTGTGGCAGAGCTGCTGGAGGGACTGGGTCACACTGGGATACAAGTACGAGGCCTGTCCGATTCTGGCTGGTTCCTGGACAACAAGCAGTACCACTGCACGGACTGTGTGGACGCTGTCAGCTGTGCCCCCACTGAGACTATCAAGAGAGGCATCAAGTACGGGAGCCGGAAAATATCTATGGACTTGTGGCATTTCAGTAAGGTCACAAGATCATCAGGTTGCTAATATCGGTTTTTCTCACCTGCCCCATCATCAGGTACTGGGGAGGAGTGGTGCCAGAGAAGTGCAGGCAAACCCATGAAGGAGAGGAGTGGAACTGTTTCTTTGGATATAGAGTCTTCCCATCGATAAAAAGTAAGTTTGTCTCATTTTATACAAGGTAAAATGTGCATACTGTACATCCTGATGTTAGTGTGCTTCATCAAAACATCTGCGTGGGACGTGGTCTGACTAAATATATATATGTAAATATCATAATTTTTGTCTTGCATTCTCTGTGCAGGCCCCGTGTTTGTTGTTCAGTGGCTGTTTGATGAGGCCCAGTTGACAGTGGATAACATCCAGCTAACAGGCCAGCCTGTGCAGGAAGGCCAGTGGCGCTACATTCAAAACCTGGGCATCGAGCTGAGGAACACACTCAAAGATGTCCCGTAAGGACAAATCTCTGCATTACAGGAAGATAATTTAAGTAGGATTACTGCATGGATTCAACGACTTACGTTTTTTTTTTTCTATTTCCAGAGCCATGTTTGCTCCAGCATGCCTGTCACATGAAGTTATCACCAGAAAGTAAGTACATCCGATGTAGCCAGTGTATCATTACCAGAAGACATGAAATGTTGTGTGAGCTAACAGCGCCCTCTTGTGTTGTGTTTTAGTTACTGGATTGACGTGCAGGTTAAAGGCACTTCCTTGCCCCGTGCACTGCACTGCTGGGACCGCAGCCTCCACGACAACAGGAACAACAAGGCTCCACCCAAAGGCTGCCCTGTACATCTGATCGACAGCTGCCCATGGCCACACTGCAACCCCACTTGCCCCACCATCCGTGACCAGTTCACAGGACAAGAGATGAATGTCATTCAGTTCCTCATGCACATGGGCTTTGATGTGCAGAAGATGGCCCAGCAGCAGGGCATGGACCCCAGCAAGCTACTGGGCATGCTCAGCAGTGGCAGCTAAAAGGACACATCTGCACACAGTATCTCCAAGCTACGCCCAAGCAGGGCTGGCTGGTCTCTGGCCAGTCTCCCATGCCTGATACCTCCAAGTAACCCATCCACCTTTACAACCCATTCTACCTTTAGTCTGACCTCTTGTTTACTTTATTCCAAGCCTCAAACACAGGGGCTTAGATTTGTCCCACAATCCATTTCCTCACAACTGGTGACAAATACAGGAGCTACATGCCACCACGACAAGGCACAACTCTCTGCTACTCTCCATTTAAATTATCTTTTGCTTTGTAAAAGAAAAAAATATCACGAATGTAATCCAGTTTTAAGGATGCTCATTGATGTTTTGTTTTTTATTATTTTCATCCTTGCATATAGATTATATTTAGTCATTGTTTAAGAACAAAGCCACAATGACATAAGGATGCTGTCTTAAGTAGTCAGTATAGAGTATATAAGGGTATAATTTTGTTCAAACTGTTTTGTAGTTGGGTTCAAACAACATCTCATCACACACTAAAAAAAACCTACATCAAGGCAGAGACAGGGACATAATATGGTGAGAAAAGCACTGGATCAGGAAGGAAACTTTCTATTTATCTCTAAAGCAATGGCAAAAACGACAGAGAGAGAGACAACTGACACCGATACTCCTCTAGTCAATTTGTGGTTTAAGACCAGGTTGGATTAACTTTACACAGTCACGCTAGTGAAATTAAACAAATATCGGATGTTTACTTTGCTAATGAAAGGAAAGAAGTCAAAGAGAACAAGATACACACTTTATATTACTGTCGTGTTTATCATGGGTTCAGAGAAAATATCCCTGTAGCGGTAACTCAGATGTAGCTGACAGTGGCTTATTTTCAGTTTGGACAGATGGGAAGATAGTCGTTTCCTGAAGCTGATTGTACTGCTAAAGTAAACCTGGAAAGACTTTGAGGTCAATCAGGACCTATACATACACCACAGTGCCATTACATCTAGTCTATACCTCTTTCTCACAGGCCACATCATCGCAAGAGGATTGTTCAAGCCCGGACAAAGGGTGCAAATTCATGTTAAATCACCTCAGTAGTTCAGCAATCCTCAGATCAATGCAATGAACATTTAAAGGGAGACAAATATCGTGTATTGTATATTTTTTTGAGTATTTGTATAGGTTCTTTCAAGTGTTCACTATTGTAACTCCCTTCTTATATTTCATAATAGAGATCACTTTTTAATATAATGACAATGTTGTATGTAATGATGTCTTTATAAATGATGTTTTTAAAGGACCTCTATTTCACATCACACCAGAGAAGGAAAGGTATTGCTAATTGTAATTTTATTCTGTAACATATTTTTTAAACAGAAAAAAAACTCAAGCTACATTGGTAATTTACATATTTATTTTGTTATGTAAATCATATTTATAAGTGCTATTTTCACAGAGAAGTGATTCTTTGTAAATTGTAAATACATTGCTGTTTTTTCTCTTTGTGTTGATTGCATGTCTTTGTATCAGACCTAAAAGAAAAGACACATTACATATACTACATAATTTGCTGTACAGTCTTGTTATTATTATTATTATTATTATTATTATTACTATGGGTTATTAATAGCAATAGTAAAATAGATAAGTTATATTGCACAATTCACATTCCTGTTTTACACTCAGCACAAAAAGCTGTAGCGGCAGGTAAGGTTACCCTCAGGCTGGGTCAACAATGGTTTGTCACTATTTTGACACATCTCATAATAGATATAGGCTTACTGTATACACACTGACAGTTTTATCGGCTCTTGTTCAATCTCAAGAAATCAGGACAGTCTCCTAAAACAGAACAATAAAATGACCCATAACTAACAGGAAATGGTGAACCTGATGATGTGAGTGATACCCATCATCTATCAGCCCTTGAGCTTTCATTTTCTTATGTTGTTGTTGTTATGATAAACGATCTGCAGTGATTTATCCAATGTGCTTCACAATTTGCTTTGTGAAGGCATATTGTGAACCATCAGGAGCAGTCAGGGCTCGGGATTTTGCTTGAGGACATTTTGACAACGTGGCTAGGAGGAGCCAGAGATCGAGCTGCTAACCCTGCACCACCTGCTGAGCCACGGCCATCTTTACACTCACATATCATCAACTGATTTAGCTGCAGATGTCATATTGTTAGTTTAAGCCACTTTAAGGTGCCAAACACAGTGCTGCATGCAGGGTGCAGAATAAAGCCACTAAATAGATTTTTGGCCTGAGTGAGTGAATTGTAAAACTTTAGTTCAATAATTGCTGAGGGTTGTTTTCTGGATTGGAAAAATTAAGTGGGAAAATGCAACAATGTGTGGACATTGCCAAAACTTTTAATTTTTTAACTTTTAAGTTTTAATCATTAAAAATGTTAAACATAAAAATGTTTAAAAAACACATCACTGAAGGAAAGAAGAAAAACGTCATTATAACATAATTCCAAACTTTTGAACAGTAATGTATCTTGAGGGCCTCTGGCCCTACATAGAACTACTGCAACCGCCTCACTGTTAACTTTGTCCACTGAATATTCTCCTCTGTCAGAAAAACATTATCCTTATAGGAATTTCGGCTTAGAGATTCCCTTGATCACATTTTTGCAATCTGAAAGACAGATTTGTTCAATCTGACATTAGAAAACCACTCAACCCTGTTTCCTGGCTGTCTACTCAACCTAAGGGCATTTCTACTGTGGCCACTGTGTACAATGTTGCAACACTAAATACTTCTACTGGTAGAAAATTAACCAAAAAGCATCAAATAATTTGGTTTGCAGCAGCATACATGTTGTGTACATGCTAAAATGTCCCTGTTCAACACACTAAAAGAGTTGCATATTAGAAAACACGAATAATGCACATGGCCTTGGAGCATCATTAAAAGATTTCACCTTCTTCTCGAGGTGTTAACATTATGAACTCTACAGAGAGGCATATTAGATTCACACTCTTAACACAGTGAATGCCTTTGGCCTACACAAAGAAATGAATTTGTCATACTTCATCTGATAATAGATGCAGTACTTGTACTTTTATCATCGTAACTTTATCTGTGTTCTTTCATTTCTGGCACTTTGACATTGGCTATGGAAACTCACACCCTTGAATACATTGTCCAGTAGATTTAAACCAATTTCAACCAATTATCCAATAAATGTATACCCGTTCTAGGTTGACTATATATTATATAGGTTCTCTTTTTATATCATATCTCTTGTTGGTCTGTTTGCACTGTAAAAATCTGAAAATCAGTGTGACTTGCAGCCTTTTCTACCTTGGAAGTTTGCTGTCCTCGAACTAAGAGGCTCCTGATTCAGCTGTTTACTGGTGGAAGATGGGCACAGAACTCTCTTGAATTTACATTGCACTCCTGTAATACTGTCTGACTCACTATGGACAGAAAGTATAACAATAGATGCAGCAGAACCAAAAATATCGTCTTTATTACAAACATGCTTCTTCCTATTCGAAACCTGATGCCTACATTACCCACAGTGCAACTCCATCCCAGCAGCTTAGTTGGAGATCTGGGTGTTGCAAAAAATGGCTAACATAGCTTTGTGGTGCTAGCCTTTAGCCCATATCAACACTGACTTAAGTGACATCACATGAGGCAATTTAACAGATTTAGCGCTGCTCGTGCTGGTTTTATAGAACCTTTTTCACATGTGCAGTAGTACTACCCAAGACTTGTAAACAGATTGATATGTTAAAAAAAATGACAACCATTAAGATACACAGTGCCCGTCTACAGCAGCCCAATTACAGTAATCTAATTAGCAAGAGTAATCAGGAATGATCTTGGATGTTTCCACTGAAATACAGCTAGAAACATTTAACTTATGTCTGTTTTTTTGTTTTTTTCCCCACCATAACACTCACAAAAGTTCATTGCCTGGGATTGAACAAAAACATAATATTGTATGTAGTGTTCAAAAACCTTTAAGGCAGCAAAGTACAATTTGATAACACAAACAACTTCAAAAACTATTTTAGATGGTGGTTTTCTGTAAGAATCACCTTGCACACTGTAAATAAAAATAAATAAATCAGAGCATACTAATATCACAAGGTAAAGTATTTTTAGTAACTACTAATCCATTCCCACTTCCCTCTGACATGCATCACTTGGATCTGTCATCACTGATGCATAATCATCGCTCTGGACCTGTATGTAATTTCTGTCTCTAATGGGAGTCTTAGCCTCCCTCCCTGTCATTACACTGCATATAAATGCCAGTTTCTTTCTGGAGGAGCTCTGACTCAGCCTCTCTGGGTGCTCCCTAGAAATACGACTCCCATACTGCCTGCCACATGTAGCCTCCCACCCCTCTGTGGAATATAGACCCCCTATTTATAGAGCTGGCGAGGCCTGTAACCCTGGGCTCGGCACAAACTTTCATTTAAACAGCCACCCTTAGCAATCCACTGCGTGCACACTGACACACACAGGACATACAGGAGGGAGAGGGTGTGTATTTGTGTGAGCAGGAAAGGGTGGGAGACCAAATCCAAGAGGCAACAGGAGACAGAAACAGCAAGACAAAGAGCAGGAGACAGAGCCAACAGTTTAAATGAGTTTGTCGGGACTTAAGGGCCTACTGTGAAGAAATAACAAGGGCAGAGTCACTGAGTAATGGAACTTGACTGACAGGACAACAAACTAGTCCACCTGTTCACAAGGAGGGATATTATTGGAAGATTGATCTCTGGATGTGACTTGTAGAGGACCTTACTTCACTTTGAACTTTCGATACACTGGACAACTTGGTGATTGAAGAGAACAAGCAAGGAAAAAAAACAAGATTTCAGAGGACATACCCTACAGCTTTGAGTAAGACCAGGATCAAATTCTTAATCTCTATAAACATTTTAAATACATTATAAGGACTGATATCAGTATTATGTGCTTTACAGAAATAAGACTCTATTTGAAGAGTTCATAGACTTGTGCAGTGAAATAGACATTACTTTAAAAACAAACCAAAAAAACTTGCCAATCAAAACTTTATCTTATTTCAAGGTCTAACAAAATATCCTTTACGACTCCAAGCTACTGTACAACGTTCTACATAAAGTGTCTAAATGTAGCTTGATCTCAAACACACCACTGTAATTACAAAGCAAGCTCAAGGAAAAATTACAGACATTTGTAATTAAGGACCATCTATAAAAGGCAACCAAGGAAAGGGTGAGGTCTGTGACGAAAAGAAGAGTGTGCCACAAGGACATCAAGAATCTCACAAAGGAAAACAGCTGCTTGTGGGGGGACACCACAAACCATGGATTCTCATGGAGGACACTACCTCAACAAAGAAGCTGTGCTGTCACCTTTAGGTGCAGCTCGAATGTGCCAGCTGCTACTTGGTTGCACCATAATTGCCCTTGTGTCCCACAGTGCAGGTTACAGCGCCACCTACGGACACTTCTGCATGTTTGTGTGGTGCTTCTGCTTTGCCATCACACTGGTTGTGTTCACCTTGGATGTTACGCGGCTCCACACATGTATGCCCATATCCTGGGACAACTTCACTGTGGCCTTTGCAATGCTGGCAACACTCATGTACATCACTGCCTCTGTGGTCTACCCTGTTTACTTCCTCCAAACAGAGTGCCCTGATGAGAGCTGTGAAGTTCAAATGTACCGCATTGCTGTCACTGTCTGCTCCAGTGTCTGCTGCTTCCCCTACGGTGTTGAGGTGTTTCTGACTCGAGCCAAACCAGGGGCTGTGGTGGGTTACATGGCCACTGTGTCCGGCCTACTCAAGGTGGTCCAGGCCTTTGTGGCCTGCATTATTTTTGGTGCCCTGGCCAATGACAGTGAGTACACCCTCTACATTGCCACCGAGTACTGTGTGGTGGTGTATAGTCTATGCTTTTCCATCACTGTGGTAGTGGTCATAGTGACAGTATCTGGGAGGACCTCTGCCTTGCGGTTCCCCTTTGATCGGTTTGTGGTTGTCTACACTTTATTCGCCGTGATCCTCTACCTCAGTACTGCACTCATTTGGCCCATCTTCAGCTTTGACAAGAAATATGGCACCACTTCTCGCCCTGAGGATTGCCCACGTGGAAACTGTGCCTGGGACAGCAAGCTGGTGGTGGCAGTGTTCACCAATGTCAACCTGATCTTATATTTTGTTGATCTAATTTATTCCCAGAGGATTCGCTTCGTCTCCAGATCTGCTGTCTAAAAAAACCTTTCCTCCTCAAGACTTTTTAATCCCAGAGACAAATAAAGAAGGTTTGATGCCACATCCACTCATTCCCATGGCTCCATAGATTCATGGCGTTTGCATGTGTGACTTTTTTTATTAACAGTATTTGTCTAGGAATTGAGCCTGTAAGCAGCAAAACCACCAGTATTACCCCACGCTAAACACTTTCAGGCCTTTCTCAAGTTCTGCAGTGACCTACCAGGGAGAGCCTGCCAGGTGCAACGATGAGCTGATCTCAGCAACTCTGTCCACAGAGGACCCTGGGAAGCACCAAACACATCCCTCAGCTCCAAATTCTTTTGGTAGTCGCATACAGGACAGAGCTATGGGAGTATGGGATAATGTTAAGGATATCAGAACAGTGTTAGGGCAGTCAATCTTCCAGAGGATGAACAATTTGTTGTGTATTAATGTATGTGCTATGTATTCAAATGTATTTAAACACTAACATGGAAGAAAATATATCTCATAGAGATGCATAGCATAGGTTAAGACTACAGTTTGCACTGAACAGAGTGTTTGGTTTTGACTTTCAAGCCATTTTGCTGTATTTTTTCCTCAATAGACCTTTCTCACAGTGGCCATTTTGACGTGAAATAGTAGGGTCAACACCAATGGTACTGATTAAGGTGTCTAAAGAGTCTTACCGGTGAGTCAACTTGCACAACAGCAACATCCTGACTGTGTTTGACCTGGATGATTTGAACCTTAATTAGTATCATTGGTAACACCTGTGTTTACCCCACTATTTCAAAATGCCTGCTGTGAAAAAGGTTAATTAAGTATCTATATCCACGTCCATGTGTAATACCAAGAATTCAACAGAATTTTTTTTCCTGTTATCCAATGAATGTTAAATGTATCTGATACATGAATATTTGAAGGAAAGTTGTTAACAACAGTATTAAATTGATAATTTAGGATAAGCACAATAATGTAGTGTAATATTTCTACTTTTGCTAGTATGTTTCTACCATATTTTATGTTTAATAAAATATCAAACAGTATACACTTTGTTGGTCTTTATTTTTTTTCTGTAGCCTATGCTTCCTAGACTTAGACTCCCTCAAGGAAATTGAATTTCCAGTAGCATACAGACACTTAACAAAAACTAAATAAAGTAGGTATGAAAAAAATACAATATAAGATAAACAATAGACTCTTAGCTAAATATATAAAGTATAATGTAGTAGGTGTTAACCGAAATTAAAATAGCATATTAGTACTGCTGATTGATGAGTACATCTCATTAACAGAAAATAAAATCAAAGACCCTTTTCACAGTAGCCATTTTGACATAAAATAGTAGGTGAACGCAGCTGTTGCCAATAATACTAATTAAGGTTGAATTCCATTCAGGTCAAGCAGAGTCAGGGTGCAGCTGTGGTACATGATGACTCACTGGTAAGGCTCTGCTACACTAAATGGAATTGAACCTTAATTAGCATGATTGGAGACACCTGCGTTGACATTTGTGTCAAAACTGCTGCAGTGAAAAAGGTCTGTTAGCATGGTATTTCAATGTTTCATGGTGGATTTGTCACCTTCATGACAAAGCTTGAGCTTTGACAATAACAATACACCTACTGGCACATTTAGCTGCTAATAGGGTGACATAAATTGACCAAATAAACGAAGGAGGAACGTGAAAGTACTGAAACTTACTTTGAGGTTGTTAAATAGGCTACATGTTGTCTTTCTGGGTCAGGAAAACATCTGTCTCTCTTGCCAGAAAATAGTCTCCACCATGCCTTTCAAGTGTTTCGCCAGCAGATGATAGTAAAGGACAGACACCAACTTTTCTGCCCCACGGCCACAACCTGATGCAACTGGCTTTCCGACTTTATAAACCCCGCCCCAAAGTTATTACAAACACTGCTGTGATTGGTCAAACGTGTTACGTATTGACCGAACGCGTATGGTCATTGGTTGTCTCTCTTGTTAGTCAAACGTTTCTCCACAGGTAGATTACGGTAGGGCGCGAGACAGCTGGGCCACGTTGACAGTGTTGTAATTTCAGGTGTTTCTGTACAGTAGTTTGTTGTATTAATCTGTCGGTTAACGTAGGCGCTCTACAGTTTATTTGTAAGTATTTTCTCTGGGAATATATTCACTGTAAAGTAATACTGGCTGCTGCCGCCATTGGTTCAGAAATGTCGCTTGTTTCGCTTAATAAGGAAGTAGGTTTGTTTACCACAACAGCACGTACTTGTAAAGAAGCTACAAGCTTTAGACTGTGAATATCATCTGTCTGTGTTGGAATAAAATGAATGAAAGCCTGTAGGCTAAAGGTAACGTTTCAACTCTTTACATGTACAGGTAGAATGAGTGTTGGTTTCATAGGAGCAGGCCAGCTGGCCCACGCTCTTGTGAGAGGCTTCACAGCTGCAGGTGAGTTCTTTTTTTTTTATATACATATATGTATAATTCAGATTTGACCATGTTGTGTTGTTGATGTATGTTGATTGCAATCAGACACTGAATTTATTTCTGGATATGTTTTCTATTTTTAAGGCGTGATTGCCACTCACAAAATCACAGCCAGTTCCCCAGACACAGATCTCCCCACTGTACAGGGACTGCGGGTGGGTAGACAATTAGGGATATCAACACTTTCATTCCATGTGTTTAATTACAAATACTTTTTTGTTTGTGGATTGTGAAGGTTGCTTTGTTTGCATGTAGCAAATTCTGCCCAGTGAAGCACTGAAAGGTGTCATATTTTACAGAAATTGGGTGTCAATTTCACCACCAGCAACAAAGAAACAGTGAGCAAGAGTGATGTTCTCTTCCTGGCTGTGAAGCCACATATTATTCCTTTTGTCCTGGATGAAATTGGACCGGACATCGAAGATCGTCACCTCATTGTGTCCTGTGCTGCAGGTGTCACTATCAGCTCTATAGAGAAGGCAAGTCATAGCCATAAAAGAGATTATTAAGAGCAAAACTGGACAATATTGACAACATCAAATATTTTTTTCCACTCAGTAGTTACAATATCTGTGGTAACACCTGAGGTATGTAAAGTGTATGATATGCTGTCTGAGAGGAAAGCACTATAATGTTGATTTGATGCCCAGCAGGTAGAAGCATTTATTGTTCTTTTACTCATTTGCAAAAGTCAAATAACTGCCTTACTTAACTTTAATGCTGCCTTTAAGGCCCAGAAAATATATTACTCTAACTCTCGGCTCTAGATAACGGCTGAGAATTTCTGGCTTTATTGTTCATTTAAACACGAAGCACTCACTGTATTTCTGTGCTCTGACTTCAGCAGACCCTCAGGCAAAACAGTCACATGTTGTAACATGATATCAGTAAGCTGCTCGCACTCGGAACACACGTCTGAAAAAAATATTATATTGCATAGCAGACCAAACTTAGTGTATAAACTTGAACCATGTTAGTTTTGCCAAAGTTTAAAACTATAAATAAATCATCCTCTCAGCCCAACTTTTTCCCCATATAATTTCAGGGCAGTTCATTCAGGACATTGTTATTCCTTACAGAAGCTGCAGCAGTATCGCACTGCTCCAAAGGTAATGCGTTGCATGACCAACACTCCAGTGGTGGTGCGTGAGGGGGCCACTGTGTATGCCACAGGCACCCATGCGGAAGTAGAGGATGGAAAGCTGCTGGAGCAGCTGATGGCCAGTGTGGGATACTGTACTGAGGTGGAAGAGGACCTGATTGATGCTGTCACCGGCCTCAGCGGCAGTGGCCCCGCTTACGTGAGGCTTTTATATAATATCAAGTGTGATTTAGAGTTTTGCCATACCAGTGGCAATGTTTTTTATGTTTTTCTCTTTGATGTGAAAACACAGTTCTGAATTCTGGATTCTGATTTTGACTGCAGGCCTTTACAGCTGTAGATGCTCTTGCTGATGGTGGAGTGAAAATGGGCCTACCCAGGAGACTGGCTGTACGACTCGGAGCCCAAGCCCTGCTGGTATTATCTTTTATCTTTTAAACAAATTCACATGCTGTGTGTGTGCATGTGCTATGTTTTATCTGCTTTATCGTTGTACATAGGGTTATGATAATAGAAATATAAACAGTTTAATGTAGATTGAGCCCATGGAATCTATAAATCCAAATATGATTTTGAGCCTGTCTATATGTCTCCTTAAAGGGGGCTGCTCGAATGCTGCTAGACTCAGAGCAACACCCTGGGCAGCTCAAGGACAATGTGTGTTCACCAGGGGGCGCCACGATCCACGCCCTGCATGTCATGGAAAGCGGTGGCTTCCGCAGCCTCTTGATCAACGCCGTAGAGGCCTCCTGTGTTAGGACCAAGTAAGTTGATGAGAAAAGTGTGAGACAAACAAACTAACAAATCATATTTCCTGTCAAAGGGATACACAAGAAATGCTTTTAAGTTAATTGTTCTACACAAATGGCCAAAGGGTGATATATCTCTTTTGAAGTTTATAATTCAGACAGTAGATGGAGCTATATGCAAATAATGTTTCAATGAGAGTTTTGTCCTCTGGTTACCAATTACCTTGGGCGAGGTTTATCATGATACAACACTGCTGTGCTAAATATTTATGTTTCATACTATGCTGTAAATGTTTCTCTTTCTCTGCCCTTCCCTAAAAAAAGGGAACTTCAGTTTTTGGCTGACCAAGAGAAAATCTCGCCAGCTGCCATAAAGAAGACAACTCTGGACAAAGTGTTGCAGCAGCCAGGAGTGACTGCAGAAGCTGTTGGAGTCAGAACTCGTGGGATCAGTATGTTCAACAGCAGTAACCCAAGAACAAGGAAGAAGTGATTTTTTTTTTTTTTTTGGTCCCCCTTGGAAACAGCACATTTTAATGTTACCTGCCACATCAGTGAAGATGCAGTATATGCTGTAAATAAACCACAACTGACAGAGGACTGCTGTAACATAAGCTAAGCTAGTGGATTACTTTCTAGGGAAAAAAGAACCCAACTTGATTTGGGTTGCTGTTAACACTGTATGAGCAATATTTTTCTTTTTGCAATAAAATGTCTCTCTTTTGTGAAACTATATTTTATATTATACGATTCGATTCCTGTGCTATCACATCACTTCTTCCGGTATATTAATTGAATCCGTGAAATCTCTTTCTAAGTTATATTTCAGTTCACACATGAGTACTTTCGGATGGTAGATAACAAAGTTAGATTTACTAAATAACAATACAACTCAGGTAATATGTGAAGCGGTAAGCTCTGAACCTGCATTGTATTACATGTATTCCAGATCAGTGTGTGTAAAGTATTTTATTATTTCCTTAAACAAAATGTGTCAAATCCTATATTTTCTGATGCAATTAAACTGTGACAATGTAATCAAAACCTTTTATCATTAAATATAAAAACACAATTTGTGGCTGTGGTTTAATTGTGCAAATGCACATTGGCAAGCAGTATAGTTTTCCAGTCATCAAACATGTATTAGCAGCTACAGAGTAATTATAGCTGGTGTTGTTTTTTTCGGTTACAATACAATTCAATTCAGGCGGTATGTGAAGAAGTAAGCTCTGAGCCAACACTGTATTACAGTTCAGTGTGTATTTATACAGTCTCAAAATTATGTAGTTAAAGTGTCTTAAACAAAATGTGTCAAATCCTATATTTTCTGATGCAATTAAACTGTGAAAATGTAATCAAACCCTTTTATCATTAAACATAAAATCACATGTTGTGGCTGTGATTTATTTGTGCGAATGCGCACTGGCAAACAGTACAGTTTTCCAGTCACCAAACATGCACCAGCAGCAACAGAGTAATTATAGGTGGTGTATTTTTGGTTAAAATGTTTTTTTTTCTTGAGAGGAAAGAAGATCCTTCATGAATGAAGGCACGTGACCAAACATGATGACGTCTGGCTCCGATACAAGAGAAAGGAATCAACAAGGAGAGCACGAGCTGGCGTTTGGAAGCGCTAACGCTTCTGTCAGTGTAACCGACGTTCAGCGGCGCCTCTCATGTTTGGTCATCGTCGTGACGGTGTAAGAAGAGGAGCTTGACAGCAACAACTTCGGGGAGCGTCATTTTTAAGTCAGGTGGGTCCGCAAACCAAACAGAGAGTCGGTGTTGTTATGCTGAGTGTGCATGCCTTCGCCTCGCCGCTGACAAGCTGGCCGCGGCTAGCTTCGGAAGCTAGCACACCTAGCTTCTTACGTCCATACCAGTCAAGGTAGCGTGATGTACAAGCGGGAGTGGTTTTCAAACTAAGAGCATTCACATCACGCAAGCGGTTAACACTCTTATTTTGAAAAGGCGTACCGGAAACGCTCGTGTAGCCGTTGGGGAATTGCCAACGGTCGAGCTGATACAATGCTGAGATGGCAGCTAATCTTTTGTACACGCTCGCGAGCTGCGAATAAAACATGTCATTCACATTTTTGGGTCTGATGTCGCGCGACGGTCAGCAGTTTGGCGCGTAAACTGTATTTTTTTTGGCATTTTTTCTTTTTTACGAGTTGAGGAGTCGCTGCTGTAAATGCTACAGTTATAGTAGGACGGCTTGAGCACGGGGATTTCCTCGCCTGCTTGTTTTGTAGGCGGGGAGTTGTTTGCCACTTTCACAAACAGGCGTTGTGGAGGCTGGAGATAAGAGCCGAGGAATGTCAAAACTGGTGTAACTAGGGCTGTTTTTTTTTTGTGTGTGTGAGAAATAGTTTTTTTTTTTTTTTTTTTTGCCGAGGAAGGCGTCGCATGTCCCACTGTATCACAGCGCTTCTTGCTGCTGGTTTGTCAACTCATGCGCTTCTTGCTGTTCAAACCTGCTGCTTCATCACCTCGTTGTGAAAAGGAGCAAGAAGAGCAAGCCGAGGCAGCGGTTTAAGCGCGATCAGGTTGGTTTTCCTAACATTTTCCTCATGTCATTTCTGCAAAAAGAAAAAAAAAAAAAAACTAAAAAAAAAAAACATGAATGTGATTTTGTAAATCTGTGCAATGCGGTGTGCTTTTTTGTGTGTTAAACGCTCGCGTGGATTTAATCTTTAGCTTCCACTAACCATCGTTTCGTGTTGGAATTGGTTCACCTGAAGTGACAATTCATTTAACCACTGGTTAAATTGTAACAATGGCAGAGCCAAACCAAAACCCGCCGTCCTTGGCTTTTTAACATCACAGCCAAGCCAGTTAACCACAGTATTGTTTTATTATCAGAGCCAGCAAACAAGTAGCGGTATTTTTTTTTTATTTTTTTTTTATATCGTGCTGAATCATCACAATGATGTATTTAGAATCCACCCCGAAATATGGCACCACCGGACAAAGGTCTGCTCGGTGGATAAGGGTCGATGTTTATCAGCCAAGCCGCCGTTAATAAAGAGATGGATCGAAATGGTGCTGATCTGTCGTGCAAGTCAGTCATCAAGCCATGAGCATCAAGTGATGACCACCGCGCGTTTGTCAATAGGCTCATCAACATTCAGCTGAGAATGTGCATTTTATTGCAGCGCTGTCATGATGAACATCAACAAACAGGGTGTGAGTACATTTGGACTAAGTGCTTCAAGTGTCAACTGCGATGTCAAATCCATTTTAAAAATGCATGATAAGCAATATATTATGTCTGTGTTATTATAATGGAGCCCTGCATTGAGTGGCTGTTTTTTTAAATTGGGTCATGTGTAATTATGGGATGTATGGGAAGTTGAAAATAACACATAATTTAGGTGGTATCTGAAATGAAATGCTAGTGTAGGAAATAAGTATTTTGGGTTGTGTGTGTGTGTGTGGTGTGTGTGGCTGTAAATACCCTCTTATTTTTTTTTGTTCCTAAATAGTATGTAGAGTACCGGCTCGCTTGTGACGTTATTTCATGCAGTATAACACTTCGTTTCTTTTATTTTGGGTTGGCAGATGCTCTTGTTTCCCCGTGTGTGTGACATGATGAAATTTGCTGCCTATTAGAGTGCACGCGTATGGAGGGCAGGTAATGAATTATCCATGGAGAATCTCTGTGCAATTTGAAAAGTCACCTTGGAAACTGTTGAGCATATATAGGCAGGGCTAAACAGATAGAAGTTGCCCATTGTTGCTCAGATATCCAACTTATTTCATCATCTCTGTTCATGCGAGCGGGGCATTGAAGTGTGTTTAGCAGACAGGCCGGCCCTACATCAGAAGCTCGGCTTTGCAATAAAGCGTAATGCCCATCTCTGCCTTTCGCTGCAGGTAACCAGAACAGATGAGGGCCCGTATAAGACCCCGATGGGGCTGGCAGTGGTGTGTGGACGGTGGCAGGGAGTGGTGGAGATCAGCTCTGAGATTTATCGCCTCTTGCACCGAGGTAGCGAAGATAAAATAAGGCTGGATACCGTAGAGGTGAACCGAGTGCACAACTCATACCCAGTGGCGTTGTTCAGAATGGGCAGGCGGTGGAGGGTAGAAGAGGATATTTGAGGTTGATGAAACACGGGGCAAGACTTTACACAGTGTAGCGCACAGTCTGGCCACCAACACCTCTGTATGGCCAACACAGCTGTGCCTTGGGAGTAGTTACGCCTATTCAGGACAATTAATAGCCTCCAGTAAGGAACACAAATGTGGGATTTGTTCACAAAAGTGCTGCTTAAGCTGCACGGGGAAATGGGAATGCCTGGAAGGAAGGGAGAAAAAGATCAATATAGTTTTTTTTCCCCCTTGTTGCAATAGGGAGGGAATGTTGGTGATGAAACCTCTTGCAAGTGTGGTGCGGATTATGATTGCTTAGCATTGCGATATGCCCGCTCCATTTCTCAAGGTAATACTTTCATCCAGAGTAGCAAATGTTTGATGAATTTCTGTTTGGAACTTGACTTACACTTGGCATGTTCATTACAGCTCTCTATGTCTGTGTGTGTGTTTGTAATTTAGATTAGCCAACATCGGACAAGAACATGGAGAGTGTAAGCATACAGCCGAGCACTGGCTGCTGTTTTTCATGTAACCTACTTTTATCTTG